>OY992537.1:232666385-233236482 GCA_963921195.1 Pegoplata infirma
AAAAAATTAAAAAAAAAAAAAAAAAAATTCGCAAATTTTTTTTGAAAAAAAAATTTTTTTTTTTTGGAAAAAAAAAAAATTATCAACCATAATATATTTCTAGTAGTCAGTTAGCTTGGCTAAAGCCAAAAAAATTATAGTTAAAAAAAATTTAACGATTTATCTCGCAAAAAACCGAAAATTTTGCCGAAATTTGTGCTAAACTCAAATGGCAATTGTAAGAGTTTGCCGAAAAATGCTGGCTAGGTGTTAATTTTAGTATTAAATAGACCATCTAGAAAACACTTTCACATTTGAAGACTCATGCAAGTTCGTGCCCAAACACAACTTTTTGTCCACGAAAGATATAGGCTATTTTGGCTTCAAAATCCTTAAAACCGCAACCCCCAAGAATAACGCCAAAGATGCATGGAATTACAAATTGGAGTTTTTAATAAGAACTACTTTCCTTGGGCTTCAATTTTCCTTTTTAGCCTTTTTATAATTTTATTTTTTCCCATTTGCTGTTAGTATAATTGTAATATGGTTTTAATCCCGATTTAATAATACGCCTTAAAACTATCAACTTTGAAACCCTGGTAGACTGACAGTATTGCCATAAAAATTTTTTCATTATACTTTCTTAATGGCTTGGAGTGTTGCCATTGAGAAACTGTATAAGCTTTTGGAAATTTGTAAATTTTTGTTTTTTTAATTTCTGCCAAAAAAAATGCATTTGGAACCATAGTGCAGTGGTTCAAAAGTTATAAGCAAAAGAGTAAATTTCGGCAAGGGTTTTTCGCCAATTTACAAGATAAAAAACACGATAACTTTCTAAAGGCAATTCTGCGGATGCTGAAGCTTGGCACATATATTTGTCCTTCCCCAGGGCTGATTCGTATTGAATTTCAGCCAAAGTTTCAAAAGTTATTAGCAAAACCGTAAATTTCAGATTCGCTTCAACTTAAATTCACGTGTTGAAACCCCGTTAAACATGTTTTAAAAACATTGGTAACTCACAAAAATATTTTACAACGCATTTTTGTCACTCAAAAATATTTTTACACTAAAACTAAAAAAAAAATACACTCAAAAAAAAATTGTACACTCAAAAAAATTTTACACTCAAAAAAATTTAGTAAATTACTTTTTTTATTCAAAAATTACTAAAAAATGTATTTTTACACAAAATATAGTAATTCTGATTTAAAATTTTATTTTTTTCACGTTAGAAAATTTACTATCACTTAAAATGGGCATTGTGGAGGGTATTTATGGATTCGGCTAAGTCGAATTTAACTTTTTTACTTGTTTTTTTATTTTTTTTTACATTTTGGAGGGTATAAAAAATTCGGCACAGCCGAATTTAACACTCTCACTTGTTTTTTTTACACTCATTTGAGGTTGGTGAACTTTTATTTTAATCATAATAACAATTGCTTGAAAATTGTTTAAGTGGCGTATGCTTAATTTTGTTATTGCCTTTAAATAACAATCATACGCAACGGTGCACAGTGGTTAATATTAATAATTTGGCATTTCAGTAAGTAGGTACTGGACCGATTACAGCGAAATTTATACCATTTATAGCTAACTTAATTTCGAGCTTAAGTTTGGACGCTGGACCCCACATGTCCAATAAGGGCATCACCAGGTCCCTGGGGCCCCTAAAGTTTGACGTGTTTAGTTCACAAAAAATGTTAAGGCTTTAAAATCACCAACTTTAAATGCGTGTAAAAAAAATTAGCACTGATGTAAAAAAAGCCTTGAGGGTTTTATTATGTAAAATGTCAACCTTCATTTGCTTTTGGTTTCATCCCATTCCGATTCGGCAAATTCGATTTTCTATCACCGTGTTATCGGTAATAAATCTCTTCTATTTCCATTTTCATATCTACCTTCAACATTTCTTTCACACTAAACTACAATAATTTTTTTTTTCATAAACCATAAATTAATTAAATAAACAAAATTTCTTTTCTAAAAAGTACCTCCAACTCTTAAAATTTGTTCTTTCAAATTTATTATTTACATAAAACTGTAATATAATGCACTTGAATATTTTTCAATAAAAAAGCCTAAATAATGTTAATTGACCTTAGAATTACTAAATTTGTTTACAAAAATGCACTTAAAATGCAGCTATAATAAAAAAATGCATTTAAAAAAAATGCATATGAAACAATTTATAGCTTCCATAGAATTTATATGAAAATCTGATATAAAAAACTGTTTTAATGCATCATAAATAGTTCAATAGAATTTTTTTTACACTTTTTTCCAATCTGTTGATGGGGGAGAAATGCCCAATAAACTTATTTTTAATGTGGTCATTATTAAATAGTGCATTTTTATATTTGTTTCTTATATTCCCATTAACTCATTCATTCAAAAAAAAAAAAAATAAAAAAACACAGAGTCGGAAAATTATAAACAAAATAATACACTTTACGATAAAAATGTCTCAATTGCCTGCATTTACAACTGTAATTATTTGTATGAATGCGTATTTGTAGCGGCGTACAAGGTGTTGCATGCAACAAACGCAGTGTTGGTTAGAGGTGGTAGTGTGGCAAGTGGCACAACACTATTTTTATAGTACACTTTTAAAAGGGTGGCATCTTTTTATACATTCAAAATATTTTTTTTTTTGCCAGGATTACAGATGAAATCTGCTGAGCCATCAGAGTATGTCATAGGTTTTAAGCTAGCAATAATAACACTGTGCTACAAAAGACCAAAAATAATTTATGCAGGGGTTCTCATATGATAATTCGGGTTGGTTGGAGTCCATAGAGTACTGATTAACTCATAGTTTTTCTGGATCACTTCGTTAAGTACGTTTTTTGTTGGCAAATGTGTTGAAAAACGGAAATTCTTAAATTACAATTTTAAAAAATTATTACTTTGTTAGTTTGCAACCGATTTTATGCATTTGTTTTAAAGGTATAGGTCTTACCTTTCAAACAAAACAAAAATATTAAAAATCGATCAAGAATTGGCTGAGCTACGATCGCTTAAGTAAAAAAAACGTATTTTTTGAAAAATTTGTCATATTCTTTACACTCTAAGTTGAAAGTGCATCATTAAACAATTTTTTTGAATTTTTTGTAAAAAAGTATAGTAAAGTAGCTTTCAAAAACACCAAAAAACATAACAATCGGTTTAAAAATGAATGAGTTATGCTAAGTTTTGTGATAGGGCATTTTTAAATTTTTTCAGAAACGCTTGTAATTCAAGCATTATTCATAAATCTTGTTACTAGTTTTAATTTTATGCGCATATGCATATAAACTAGAGATGGGAACATAATTAGATTTGTGCGTGATTCACACATGATCAGAAGTGAGCGTGATTGAAAATTAATTTTACTCACGTGGTTGTTAGTGAGTGTCAGTGTGAGTGGAATAAAAAAATGGGCGTGTCAGTTGCTTCCAAATCCTATTTATAATTTTTTGGGTTTGTTTAAAAAATATCAGTGTTACTTCTTAAACAAAAAAATATTGTGAATCGGTTGAAAACTGGCTAAGGTGCGCTTGTTTAAGTAAAAAACCTTTTTTGAAGAGTTATACCTGCAACATTTTTATGACAAAAAACATTTGACATTTTTGAAACGAAATTGGTAAAATTGTGGGATCATTTGATGGAAATTTTACCTGTTTATAAATATACGTATGAGGCATTCCACACCAAATGTTCAGCGAAAAAAAAAAACATGTGAACCGTAAATTTTTAAATGGGTTGTATGGATAGCCATGTGAGGCATTCCACACCAACTGTTCCACTACAGAAAAACCATAGTGGTTTCAATGGGATATCATTTGCAAAGTATTCTCTGTTAGTACTAATAAATAACAAAAATAAAATTTAAGTTTTTTTTCAAAAAGTGGGCCTTGTAGGCGTGGTCAAATATTAAAAATATCAAACATTTTTGCCTGAGTATTTATTCACGATCACGCATGCTAATGAAAGAAAAAAAATATTCAAGCACGATATTTTATTTTACTCACGCTCACGTGAACATCGTGACCGTAACTTATTTTTTTCTACTCACGTGTGCGTGAATGAGCGTAAGCAAAATAAAATATCGTGCGTGACTATTTTTTTTCTTTCATAAGCGCGCGTAATCGTTATTAAAAACTCACTCACGCTACCATCGCCTCTTAAAATATTTTTTAAGTATTGATATTACTCATACGCACACGTTTTAAATACCATTATTGTATAAAATAAGCGTGTTGCAATTTTTGAATTTTGATTTTTCGAAAACAAATCAAAACACATCTCTATTGTAAGAATTTCAGATCAGATAGAAAATTCCTTTAACTTTTTTTAAAAAAATAAAAAACAAATAAAATTGCGGCATGTTTTTTGATAAATAAAGTTTAAGTTTAAATTTAAAAAATTCAGAACTTCTTCTGAAAATGTTCCAATTTTCATTTTCTTAGCTTTTATTGATAGCCCATTCAGCTTTTATTGATAGCCCATTTAATTGATAGCCCATTCAAAAATCTATAAACAGCTTTTGTCTTTAAGACTTTACTGTGTTTCATTTAATTTGCATAAATATTGAAGTAAAGATGCTCAGGCAAAAAAGTTAGATATTTTCAATTTTTGACCACGCCTACAAGGCCTACTTTTTGAAAAAACTTAAATTTTATTTTTGTTATTTAATAGTACCCTAAGAGCGAATACTTTGAAAATGATTTCATATTGACACGACACAACTTTTTTTTTTGCTGAACATTTGGTGTGGAATGCCTCATATATGGAGCTAAGAAAATTACGTTTTTTGTTGTTCAATTTTTCAAAAACTGGGCTTAGGAGGCGTGGTCAAATATTGGAAAAATGGTCAAGTTTGTGTCAAGTTGCCTTGTTTAAATATATATCAAATAAAAACGAAATGCACCAAAATCTCAAAAATTTACATTCTTGTATAGTTTTGTATCGGCTATCGATTAAAATTTTTTTGGAAAATTTTCAGAACCCGTTCTGAAATTTTCCATTTTTTAAAAAAGTCAATTTATAAAAAATCCGGCCACTTTTGTTTTTTTTTGTAATTTTTTTTTTAAAGATTAGATGTTTGTCTAGCAAGATTTTTTTAAAAATTAAGAAAATCTATAAAAAAAAATTAAGAAGAAAAAAAAAGTAATTTTTCTGATTTTCAAAATAAATTTTAAAAATTTAAAATAGTTTTTGAAAAAAATTAATTTCAATTTGTGTTTTTGCTAATTTATGCCAAAATGTGCAATAATATGCACTTAAGAGTTCGAAATATGCACAATATATGCATTTAAAATCAAAATATGCAAAAATATGTATTTTCATTAAAATATGCAAAACATGCGAAAACAAATCGATGCCATTTAATGCAAATCTCTTGATTCGGAAAGATAATTGGTCGATATCGTTTTTAGGCTTTCGACAAAAAACATGCATTTGCATGGAAATCTCACCCTAGTTATATAAAAAACTTTTTTACCCGGGACCCATTGAAAAATTTTGGTACACAATTTTTTTCTCACTGAACATTTGGTGTGGGATGCCTCACATGTATATTTATAAACAGGTAAAATTTCCATCAAATGATCCCACAATTTTAGCAATTTCGTGTAAAAAAAAACATGTTTGCAAGCGCACAGCTTTTTCTGTCATAAAAATGTTGCAGGTATAACTCTTCAAAAAAGGTTTTTTACTTAAACAAGCGCACCTTAGCCTGTTTTTAACCTTTTCTCAATATTTTTTTGTTTAAGAAGTAACACTGATATTTTTTAAACAAACCCAAAAAATTTTAAATAGGATTTGGAAGTAACTGACACGCCCATTTTTTTATTCCACTCACACTGACACTCACTAACAACCACGTGAGAAAAAATTAATTTTCAATCACGCTCACTTCTGATCATGTGCGAATCACGCACAAATCTAATTACGTTCCCATCTCTAGTTTATATGCATATGCGCATAAAATTACTACTAGTAACAAGATTTATGAATAATGCTTGAATTACAAGCGTTTCTGAAAAAAATTAAAAATGTCCTATCACAAAACTTAGCATAACTCATTCATTTTTTAACCGATTGTTATGTTTTTTGGTGTTTTGGAAAGCCACTTTACTATACTTTTTTACAAAAAATTCAAAAAAAATGTTTAATGATTCACTTTCAACTTAGAGTGTAAAGAATATGACAATTTTTTCAAAAAATTCGGTTTTCTTTTACTTAAGCGATCGTAGCTCAGCCAATTCTTGATCGATTTTTAATATTTTTGTTTTGTTTGAAAGGTAAGACCTATACCTTTAAAACAAATCCATAAAATCGAAAATCGGTTGCAAACTAACAAAGTAATAATTTTTTAAAATTGTAATTTAAGAATTTCCGTTTTCCAACACATTTGCCAATAAAAAACGTACTTAACGAAGTGATCCAGAAAATCTGTGAGTATATCAGTACTCTATGGACTCCAACCAACCCGAATTTTTATATGAGAACCCCTGCATATTTTTGGTGTAGCACAGTGTAATGCTTTTTTCCACCAAAAATAATTTTTGGAAAATTCCATTTTACGGGGATTTTTTTTATTTCTTTAACGAATGTAAAGCGGAAAGGAATGAAACCTACATGGAATGGAACAGGGAACCAATTGGATTATAACGGGAAATGGAATGGTAGGGATTAGGGAACGAATTGGGATGGAAATTTTTTTTTTTTGCTGTTTTGTTTAAACTTTTCGTAAATTTTGAGAAATTTATGTAGAACTGAACCGATTCTTCTATAATTTGGAACAATTAATACAATATATGTTTACCTAACAAATTTCGAAGGTATCCCTGTTATAATACGGATCTACGAGTCATTTATGTAAAATTTGAAAATTGATAATTGCGAAATCCACTAAGGGTTTTTGTGGGAATCGAACTCACGACCCTCTGCTTAATATACAAACACGCTGCCAACTAACCTACAGGGGCCGCTATTAGAAAAAAATACATGATTTGGCTTGAATAAGGTTTAAATGAAAATTTTTATATTTTCTTAAAAAATTTCTTGAATGTAGAAAAAAATCTTCATTTTTCAAAAGTTTTTGACAAAATTTCAAATCTCGAAAACCGCTTGACCGATTTTAGATATATTTTTTATTTTTTCCTTTTTTAAAAATCCAAAATTTTGAACGAAGGGCGCCACGGGTTATAATGATTGAAATTGGCTCAAACTTTAAATAAAAGATTGTCTTAAGCCCTATTTAAGTGTCTGAAAAATAAATTTTGAGATTTTTTTTTTCTAAATTCTTGGACGCAGGAAAAACCCTTTTTTTAAATTTCAAATAGCGATTTCTCGAAAACCGTTCGACCGATTTTATTTGATATTATTTTTTAGCGCATCAAAATGATGTGTCGCAAGACATTTTTTTATTTATTTTTTAAATTTTTAAAAATCCCAAACTTTTATTGACGTGTGCTACACTCAAAATAATACATTAGTAGATTTACTAATTTTTTTTGCTAATGCTGGTTAGCTAACTTTTAGCAAATCTTTAGTTGAGATTAGCATGTTAGCAAAAATATCTTGTAAACTTCATTCAGTGCATTAGCAATTTTAAACAAAATTTTAACTAATTTTATTTGCTAAAGTTAAAATTGAGTTGACCAAATTTTAACAAGCTTTTTTGCTAATATTAGCAAAAATAAATGGTAAATCTCGTAAATCTCTTAAAATGGCGCTATCTCGGAAACTAAGCCAGATAGAGCAAAATGCAGGCCATTTTTGGTTCTCGGGCTCACCATAGTATCGCCGGTCCTCTTCCCATGTGTGGACCCTAATGGGTCCTAACTTTGAATCCAAAAAAGAAAATTTTAAAATGCTCATATCTCGGTAAATATTGCCGACACAACAAAAACTACAAAAGCATTTTTGTAGCTCTTAACACGTAGAACAAGACCGCAAAGTAATCAAAAGCTCTCTGAGTAATATTTTTGAAGTTATCGAGTTTTGTAATTTTCAAAACCCCGGTGGTCCCCTAAAATCACGTATCTCAAAAACTACACTCAACCAAAAATCATTGTACTCCCAAAGAAAATCGCTGTAAATTCAACAGAAATCATTGTTGATTTTGACCCTACAAATATTTATGTTGATTTCAATAAAAATTATTGTCAGTTTTTGTAAAAGTTGATCAACTCGTTTTTTTGTAAATCAACTCGTATTTTTTGTAAACTCAACTCATATTTTTGTTGATATTTTTTTTTATTAATAAAAAAAAGCTTGGTATTTGTTAATATTCTTTTATTAAGTAAAAAACACAATATATTTTAGAATTATCACCGGCTTTTTAAGCTGCACGAGATTTTCACACACACTTCGTTTATTTATGTTATGCACTCGTAAGCCATTTTCCAGTTTTCTAATGACACCAAATCAAAAACCTTAAAAAAAACAAAAGAAAATATAATATAATATGAATACATAGAATAACCAATGCATTTTATTACTTACCAAATATTTACAGATCAGAATCTGATCATCAGATCCTATTTTTATTTATTTTTATAATATTAAATATTTTTATAAGAAACAAACACATAAAATAATTTTATAAGAGACAAACAAATTTCACATTGCAATGCATTGCTACCAACTTGATAATACAAAAATGAACGAACAGGGTTGTTTTTTCTTTTTTGGTTTTATCTATTGAATTCTGTATAGGCGTTGTAAAAAGTTGATTCAACTTTACTGATTATTCAACGATATCAACATTAATTTTTGTTGAATACGGCAATATTCTGTAAAACTTGACCTACAATGGGTTTACTAATTTTTCTACTAAGATATTTCTATGAGTGTAAGCAAGGTAGAGCGAAACGGACACAAATTTTGGATCAAAAACTATGACGATCTTTAAGGAACCCAACTAGGTCTAGGCCCATCGGAGTCTGGACCTATCGGGTCCGAACCCAATGGGGTCCTCAAATGTGTATGAACCAAGTTGAAATAAAAAAAAATTTCAGTTAACTAATTTTTAGCAAAACGTTTTTGCTAACTTTACCAAAAAAATTGTGGGTTCAAAATCAGCAAATTTTCTTGTAGGCTTTTTTTGCTAACTTCACAGTTTTTTTTTGAGTGTACGGGTTAATTTTATCCGATTGGAATCAAATTTGTAAAAAATAAATTTTAGGCCTATGAGAATAAAAATTTGTCCAAATTGTTCAAAATCGGAAAATTTTTTTGCCATGCAAAAAAATACCGGTCTAATGATCTGGGTAAATATACCCCGATATCCAGTTAATGTCATATCGTGAAAGAAATTTTCTTCATTACATGGTTTTTATTAGGCTAAAAAAGTTCGAACATTTTATAGAAAATTTTTCACCGGAACAAATATGATTCCGGTTTAAATGGGGTAATCTAATTTGTATTGCTAAATGTGGTTGTAGGGCTGAACGTGGTTATTTGAATTTTATTGCAAAAATTATTAAACACAGTTTTTGAAACTTAAACAATTAATAAAAGATTTATTTAAAAAAAATTTGAAAAGAATTTAGCCAAAAAAAAATTCCGCGGAAAATTTTTTTGGCGAAAACAAAATTCGGCGACAAAAAATTTTTGAGGTAAAAAATTGGTAGGAGGAACTAATTTGGAGAATTTTTTTTTTTTTGAAAAAAAGTTTCCTCGGACAATAAGTTTGGCCAGCGACGTATCCAGGAATTTGAAAAGGGGGGCACAACTCCCAAAATTGTTTGCCATCGCCTATTTATATTTAGTTTTAACTAGAAGGACTTGAAAAGGGGGGGGGGGGGGGGGGCGTGCCCCTGTGCCCACCCCCTGTATACGTCCATGAGTTTGGCAAAAAAAAACAAGTAGAAAAGTTAAATTCGACTTTGCCGAATCTATGAATACCCTCCACAATGCATTTTTTTTTTAAAGGGTAGTACATTTTTTAACGTGAAAAACTTAACAATTTTGATTAGAAATATTTTATTTTGAGTAAAAAACCCTTTTTTTGTCATTTTTTTTTTTAAAGAAAAATCACTAATTTTTTTTTTTTTGAGTGCAAAATTTTTTTCGAGTGTAATGTTTTTTTTACTGTAAAAATATTTCTTACACAAAATATTGTCATTTTTGTAAAAAAGTAAATTTTTTTTTGAGTGTAAAATTTTTTTGAGTGTAAAATTTTTTTGAGTGTAAAATTTTTTTTGAGTGTGATTTTTAAGTTACCAATGCTTTTAAAACTAAACAAGTTTAAAAAACATTGCTTTAAAATTAAACAAGTTTGAAAAGCATTGTTTAGTTACCACCAATGCTTTTAAAACTTGTTAAAACATGTGGCATTTTAGATGAAACTAATCTGAAATTCAAGGTTTTGCTTACAACTTTTGAACCACTGGACCGATTGAGCTGAAATTTAAAACCAAACAGACCCGGGGAACGGCAAAGATACGTGCCAAGCTTCAGTTGTCTCATTATTGTCTTTCGAAAGTTATCGTGTTTTTTATCTCGTAAATTCGCGAAATACCCTTGCCGAAATTTACTCTTTTGCTCATAACTTTTGAACCACTGGACCGATTTGGCTGGATTGCAATACCAACCTGACCAGGTAAATGGCAAACATATATGCCAAACTTCAGTAGCCTCTGTAAAGTCTTTCAAAAGTTAGCGTGTTTTCTACGGACAGACAGACAGACAGACAGACAGACAGACAGACAGACAGACAGACAGACAGACAGACAGACAGACAGACAGACAGACAGACAGACAGACAGACAGACAGACAGACAGACAGACAGACAGACAGACAGACAGACAGACAGACAGACAGACAGACAGACAGACAGACAGACAGACAGACAGACAGACAGACAGACAGACAGACAGACAGACAGACAGACAGACAGACAGACAGACAGACAGACAGACAGACAGACAGACAGACAGACAGACAGACAGACAGACAGACAGACAGACAGACAGACAGACAGACAGACAGACAGACAGACAGACAGACAGACAGACAGACAGACAGACAGACAGACAGACAGACAGACAGACAGACAGACAGACAGACAGACAGACAGACAGACAGACAGACAGACAGACAGACAGACAGACAGACAGACAGACAGACAGACAGACAGACAGACAGACAGACAGACAGACAGACAGACAGACAGACAGACAGACAGACAGACAGACAGACAGACAGACAGACAGACAGACAGACAGACAGACAGACAGACAGACAGACAGACAGACAGACAGACAGACAGACAGACAGACAGACAGACAGACAGACAGACAGACAGACAGACAGACAGACAGACAGACAGACAGACAGACAGACAGACAGACAGACAGACAGACAGACAGACAGACAGACAGACAGACAGACAGACAGACAGACAGACAGACAGACAGACAGACAGACAGACAGACAGACAGACAGACAGACAGACAGACAGACAGACAGACAGACAGACAGACAGACAGACAGACAGACAGACAGACAGACAGACAGACAGACAGACAGACAGACAGACAGACAGACAGACAGACAGACAGACAGACAGACAGACAGACAGACAGACAGACAGACAGACAGACAGACAGACAGACAGACAGACAGACAGACAGACAGACAGACAGACAGACAGACAGACAGACAGACAGACAGACAGACAGACAGACAGACAGACAGACAGACAGACAGACAGACAGACAGACAGACAGACAGACAGACAGACAGACAGACAGACAGACAGACAGACAGACAGACAGACAGACAGACAGACAGACAGACAGACAGACAGACAGACAGACAGACAGACAGACAGACAGACAGACAGACAGACAGACAGACAGACAGACAGACAGACAGACAGACAGACGGATCATAAATATATATCGTCGGTGCGCCGACCAGAACACCTATGTGTAATTTTTTTTATTTTTTTTTTATTGGCCCATTAGGAAGCCTATCAGGTAATGCATTTATCCCCCAGAGCGTTTCCCGTTATCTCAAATGGTTTCAAAGTTAGCTTAAACTCCTATGTGTTACCTATAATAGAAATTCTCCGGCAAAAACACCTATGTGTTATTAGTACACATAATTGTTGTTGATTTAAACGAAAAAACATTGCGTCTGCCTTTGGTTTTTTTATAAATTGATATTTTAAAAGTTTTCTGAACATTTTTTTGTAATATTCCGAAACTTTATTGCATAACACTGTGCAACACGATTTAAAAAAAAATAATTTCCAAATTTTTTTTAAATGCGTTTTGAACAAGCTAAAAAAAGTATAAAGTATAATTCTGAGGTAAATAATATCAAAAGATGTCCTTAGTGAAATTTTAAGGCGGTTCGTTTCTAAGAACATACATTTACATACATTAACCCTGTGTGTCCCATTTTTACGTGTCGTTTTGGTACTTTTTTTAAATATCCTCGTTGAACGCCATTAAAACGTGCGGTTAAAGGATTAAAATGTTCTACAAAAAAATTAGTTTTACATCAAATTTTACTAGGGGTTGTCACAGGTCAAAATTTTGTGCGAAAAGTGCAAAATGCTTAAATAAATTTAATTGTAAATTATCACAAACTGTTAAATTGTTTTTCACCAAAGTCGTGTAAAATAAGTAAAAAAAAAATATAAATCTTTGTCTGAGCTAAATGATGATGTCTTCAGTGAAATTTGATGGCGGTTCTTTTCTTGGAACACATTATCTTCCATTTTTGGGAGTAATCTTGGTCCTTTTGCCAAATACCCTCATAGAACTTCACTTAAACGTGCGTTAAAAGGGTTAAAATGTTCTACAAAAAAGTTTTGCAGCAAATTTTACTAGGGGTTCACAAAGGCCAAAAGTTCGTGCGAAAAGTGCTTAAAAAAGTAAAATTGTAAAGTATCTTGGTAAGACACAATTTAACAAATTATGATAATTTAAAATTTTCCTTTTTTAAACCTTTTGCTTACATCGCACGAACTTTTGGCCTTTGACAACCCCTAGTAAAATTTGATGCAGAAAATGTTTGTAAAATTGTTTAACCCTTTATACGTATGCCTTAGTAGTGGACTATGATGATATTAAAAAAAAGCACCAAAATGAGGATAAAGGGTTAAAATGTTCTAAGAAAAGAACCGCCATCAATTTTCACTGAATTATCTCTTAACTTTATTTAGCTCAAAAGCAGATTTATATTTTTTTTCGACTTATTTCACTCGACTTTTGCAAAAAAAAGTTTAACAGTATTTGATAATTTACAATTTTACTTTTTTAACCATTTTGCACTTTGCAGGAACTTTTGGACTTTGACAACCCCTAGTAAAATTTGATGCAGAAAATCTTTGTAGAAGATTTTAACCCGTTAATGTACGTTTTTGTGGTGTAGGTGGTGTTGTATGAGGATATTTAAAAAAAGGACAAAAATGACCCCTAAAAATAGCAGATAGAGGGTTAATATGTTCTACGAAAAGATTCGCCATTTAATTTCACTGAAGATACATTTTGCCATTTTTTGCATCAGAATTATATTTAATACTTTTTTCGACTTATTACTTATTATTATTTTGGTTTTCCTGATAATCACTTTCTGCATTGGTAGAGTTTTTCCGTCTCTTTGTGATAACAAAATTCACATCAGAAGTTTTCAGCCTTGAAAAGTACGAAATGAAAAACTTTTTACAACAAACACATGGGATGAAAAAAAACACCAAAATAATTTTACGTGTGTTTTTTGTAGTAAATGTTGCATTTCGCACATTGCAAGGATAAAAATTCTAACGTGAATACCATCAATATTTCGCTACAAGTCCATGCGGATATATAACTTGCAAAATTTTTACTTTTGAACAACAAATAAAAATTTATTTAAAATAAATTTAAGAACAAAAACACCTATGTGTATTATATATTTTTTATAAACATGTAAAAAGTCCGAAACAAAATCACCTATGTGTAGGTTTTTGTTAAAATCTTGTACCACTTCAGATTAAAAAAAGATTTTGTATGTTTTTCAACGCGTAATATTTTTAAATGGGTTTAGGAAAAATAAAAAAAATTTACTTTAAAAAAATGTTGCGAATTGGCAAAATAAAACGGTTTTTTTGCTCTCCTGAACAATTCATAAAAAACACATAGGTGTTCTGGTCGGCGCACCGACGATATACTTTATGGGGTCCTAGACCAATATTTCGAGGTGTTACAAACGGAATGACAAACTTATATATACCCTCTATCACTAGAGTGGAGGGTATAAAAAATTCCGCGAAAAATGTTTAATTGTTTTAAAACCTTTCGAAATCTAATTCTGTTCGCATATGCCAACCAGCAGTCTAACTAAAGCAGTTTGTATTTTTAGGTTATGTAGAAAATACAAAATACCAAAATTTTCGAGATGTCCTTATAACTTCGTTTATAACTTTTGAACCGCTGAACCGATATTGCTCAAAATCAATACCAAACATTTCGAAGCAACAACAATTAAATATGTTAAGTAACAGTCAACTTTGTATAAAATCTAGGCCGTAATCGCCATTTTAACAGACACCGCCTGTCTGACGTAGCTAGAATGTCTTAAAATTGACTTCAGAATCTTAAAATTTTAAATTATATAAAAATTTTTCACTTTCTTAAAATCTTCAACCCCAAAGAATAAGTGCCCCTCTTATGCCTGCACACATGTTTAAGCATGTTTCTGTTTATATTTATCCATATGTTGTTTTAATGTTGCATTAACACACTAAAATAAAATGCAACAAAAAAAAAAACAGAAAATAATAAAAATATAAAAGTTCAAATGCACGTGCATCGAGGCATTATATATGCATTATTTTGTTGTTGATGTGGATTTTGATGCATTTTCATTAATGCGGCTATAAATAGCGCAGCCAACACGTTTTTATATGAAATATTTTAATGGAGATGTTTGGTTTCAATTTAAGTATTTTTTATTTTTCTGGATTCTGGTGATATCCCAGTGAAATGTGATTTAATCAGTACCCAAGTGTTTTGGGAAATTGTAATTGAGTAGTCAAATTGTATACGGAAGTAATTTTTGTTTTTGTTTGTTGTTTGGAGTCAAGTGATTTTTATACCTTAAGGGCACATGAGTGTTGTAGTCATCATTTAATATGAGTGGTAATGTTATATTATACTTAACCTAAAAAAAGTCCATATGGGAGCAAAAGCCAGTACTTTATAATGAAATGTGTTTTTGTTTGAACTCCCAAGATAAATTAATAAGCAGACGGAATTAAAAAACTTCATGATATCATAATTACGGCTGCTGGACTAAAAACACGAAAATATGCATTTAAAAGTCAAAAATATGCACTTAAATTTTTTAAAAGCAAAACATAAGGCAGGATCTTCAAATTTTCAAACAAACAATATTAAAACATCATATTTTAAGTTGTAAAATATGCACGTAAAACTAAAATAGTAAAAAATGTGAATATTCATCAAAATATGCAAAAATATGAAACATCAAGCAGATTACAAAATAAAAATATGTATTTTCATCAAAATCTTCAATTTCAACCAAATAGAAAAAATAAAAATTTTTATTAAAATATGCAAAAAAATGCATTTCCGTTAAAATATGCAAAAATATAAAACAACAAATCGATAACAAAATATACGCTTAAATTTAAAATTTAAAAAAAATATATGGAATTTCGTCCAGTATAATTTAAAATATGCCCACAATTTTTTTTTCATTTTAATATGCAAAATTTTTAATTTTAACAAAATATGCAAAAACGAACAGATGCATTACAATTAATGCATTCATTGAAATATGAAAAAATATAAAACAACAAATCGATGATTTAATATGCACTTAAAATTCAAATATGCAAAAAAATGCATTTTGGACAAAATATGCAAAAATATAAAAAATCTATAGGTATTCTATAGCAGTGGTCGGCACAAAGAGGCATATGAAAGTATTAATGTTTTAATAAAAATATGCATGTGTTGGTGTATTTCTTCAACAAAGCGACATCAACCTGCTTTGAAGAAAGTCAGCTTGCTACTGAATAAAATATTTGTTTTTTTTATGCTCTTTGTTGATTTTTTGTTGACATTCGTGTTGTATACATGTGAATTACCGATTGTGTTCGGCCGATCGTTCGGTGCCGATCACTGATCTATAGCTATCGATATTTTATAAGTATTCTAAAGTTATCGAAAACAAAAAAAAACTATAAAATGTTATAGTTATCGATAACAAAAAATTGTCTATAGAACATTTTAAAGTTATCGATAATTAAAATTTTCTATAAAAAATTCTATAGTTATCGATAACAAAAAATTCTATAGAAAATTCTTTAAATCTAGAAAACAAATTTGTTCCTAAGAAATTTTCTATAGGAAATTCATTGTCTATAAAACATTTTATAGTTATCGATAATTAAAATTTTCTATAAAAAATTCTATAGTTATCGATAACAAAAATTCTATAGAAAATTCTTTAAATATAGGAAAAAAAAAATTATTCCTAAGCAATTTTCTAATGAAAATTCATAAAATATATAACTAAAAAAATTCTAACAGTAAATTCTTTAAATGTCAATTACAAAAATTTTTCTATAGAAAATTCTTTAAATATCGATATCAAACAAGTTTCTATAAACATTTTTTTTAAATATCGATAAAAAAAAAATATATATAGAAAATTCCATGAATATCGAAAGAAAAAAATGTTCAGTAGAAAATTCTATAGTTATCGATACTGAAAAATTTTCTATAGAACAATTTGTAGTTATCGATAACAAACAATTTTCTGTAGAAAATTCTTTAAATATCGAAAACAAAAAATTTTCTATAGAAAACTCTTTAGTTATCGATAACAAAAAAATTTCTATAGAAAATTCCTTAAATATCGATAACAAATAATTTTCTATAAACAATTCTATAGTTATCGGTAATAAAAAAAATTGTAAAGAAAATTCTATAGATAACATAAACATTTTTTTAAATATCGATAAAAAAAAATTTTCTATAGAAAATTCTATGAATATCGAAAGAAAAAAAATTTCAGTAGAAAATTCTATAGTTATCGATACTTAAATTTTCTATAGAACATTCTATAGTTATCGATAACAAAATATTTTCTTTGGAAAATTCTATAGTTATCGATAACAAAAAATGTTCTAAAGAAAATTCTATAGTTATCGATATCAAAAAATTTTCTACAGAAAATTCTAAGAATATCGAAAGAAAAAAATTTTCAATAGAAAATTCTATAGTTATCGATACTTAAAAATTTTCTATAGAACATTCTGCAGTAACCGATAACATAAAGTTTTCTATAAAAAATTCTATAGTTATCGATGATAAAAAATTTTCTATAGAAAATTCTATAGTTATCGAAGACAAAAAATTTTATATAGAAAATTCTATGAATATCGAAAGAAAAAATTTTCTTTAGAAAATTCTATAGTTATCGACAACAAAAAATTTCTATAGGAAATTCTATAGGAAATTCTATAGTTATCGATAACAAAAAATTTTCTAAAGAAAATTCTATAGTTATCGATAAAAAAAAATTTTCAATAGAAAATTCTATAGTTATCGATAACAAAAAATTTTCTATAGAAAATTCTATAGTTATCGATAGCAAAAAATTTTCTATAGAAAATTCTATAGTTATTGATAACAAAAAATGTTCTATAGAAAATTCAATAGTTATCGATTACTAAAAATTTTCTATAAAAAATTCTATAGTTATCGATAACAAAAAATTTTCTATTAAAATTATTATTTATTGATAGCAAAAAATTTTCTAGAGAAAATTTTATATTTATCGATAACAAAAAATGTTCTAAAGAAAATTCTATAGTTATCGATAACAAAAAATGTTTTAAAGAAAATTCGGTAGTTATCGATACCAAAAAATTTTCTATAGAAAATTCTATAGTTATCGATAACAAAAAATTTTCTACAGAAAATTCTTTAAAAAAACAAACATATTTCTATGCAAAATTCTTTAAATATCGATAACAAAAAGTTTTTTCTAGACAATTCTTTAAATATCGTCAACAAACAATTTTATATCTATAATTCTATGGTTATCGATAGCAAAAAATTGTCATAAAATGCTATAGTTATCGATACCAAAAATTTTTTTATAGAAAATTCTATAGCTATCGATAACAAAAAATTTTTTAGTTATCGATAACATAAACATTTATAGTTATCGATAACAAACAATTTTCTTTAAAAAAAAATTCTGTTAAAAAGATTAATTTTCTACAAAAAGTTTTCTATAAAAAATTTCTATAAAAAATTTATTATAAAAATTTTTTGTTATCGATATCTATAGAATTTTCTATAAAAAATTTTTTGTTATCGATAGCTATAGATTTTTTTACAGACCTTTTTTTATCGATAACTATAGAATTTTCTATAGAAAATTTTTTGCTATCGATAACTGTAGAATTTTCTATAGAAAATATTTTGTAATCGATGACTATGAAAAAAAAAATTTTATAGAAAATTTTTTATAAAAAATTTTCTATAGAAAATTTTTTATAGAAAATTTTTTTATAGAAAATTTTTTAAAGAACATTTTTTGTAAAAAAATTTTTATAGAAAATTTTTTATAGAAAATTTCTTATAGAAAATTTTTTATAGAAAATTTCTTATAGAAAATTTTTTATAGAAAATTTTTTAAAGAAAATTTTTTATAGAAAATTTTTAATAGAAAATTTTTTATAGAAAATTTTTTATAGAACATTTTTAAAAGAAAATTTTTGATAGAAAATTTTTTATAGAAAATTTTTTACAGAAAATTTTTTATAGAAAATTTTATATAGAAAATTTTTTATAGAAAATTTTTTATAGAAAATTTCTTATAGAAAATTTTTTATAGAAAATTTTTTATAGAAAATTTTTTATAAAAAATTTTTTATAGAAAATTTTTTATAGAAAATTTTTTATAGAAAATTTTTTATAGAAAATTTTTTATAGAAAATTTTTTATAGAAAATTTTTTATAGAAAATTTTTTATAGAACATTTTTAAAAGAAAATTTTTGATAGAAAATTTTTTATAGAAAATTTTTTACAGAAAATTTTTTATAGAAAATTTTATATAGAAAATTTTTTATAGAAAATTTTTTATAGAAAATTTCTTATAGAAAATTTTTTATAGAAAATTTTTTATAGAAAATTTTTTATAGAAAATTTTTTATAGAAAATTTTTTATAGAAAATTTTTTATAGAAAATTTTTTATAGAAAATTTTTTATAGAAAATTTTTTATAGAAAATTTTTTATAGAAAATTTTTTATAGAAAATTTTTTATAGAAAATTTTTTATAGAAAATTTTTTATAGAAAATTTTTTTATAGAAAATTTTTTATAGAAAATTTTTTATAGAAAATTTTTTATAGAAAATTTTTTATAGAAAATTTTTTATAGAAAATTTTTTATAGAACATTTTTAAAAGAAAATTTTTGATAGAAAATTTTTTATAGAAAATTTTTTATAGAAAATTTTTTATAGAAAATTTCTTATAGAAAATTTTTTATAGAAAATTTTTTATAGAAAATTTTTTATAGAAAATTTTTTATAGAAAATTTTTTATAGAAAATTTTTTATAGAAAATTTTTTATAGAAAATTTTTTATAGAAAATTTTTTATAGAAAATTTTTTATAGAAAATTTTTTATAGAAAATTTTTTATAGAAAATTTTTTATAGAAAATTTTTTATAGAAAATTTTTTATAGAAAATTTTTTTATAGAAAATTTTTTATAGAAAATTTTTTATAGAAAATTTTTTATAGAAAATTTTTTATAGAAAATTTTTTATAGAAAATTTTTTATAGAAAATTTTTTATAGAAAATTTTTTATAGAAAATTTTTTATAGAAAATTTTTTATAGAAAATTTTTTATAGAAAATTTTTTATAGAAAATTTTTTATAGAAAATTTTTTATAGAAAATTTTTTATAGAAAATTTTTTATAGAAAATTTTTTATAGAAAATTTTTTATAGAAAATTTTTTTATAGAAATTTTTTTATAAAAAATTTTTTATAGAAAATTTTTTATAGAAAATTTTTTATAAAAGTTTTTTATAGAAATTTTTTTATAAAAAGTTTTTTATAGAAATTTTTTTATAAAAAGTTTTTTATAGAAAATTTTTTATAGAAAATTTTTTATCGAAAAATCTTTTACAGAAAATTTTTTATATAAAATTTTTTATAGAAAATTTTTTATATAAAATTTTTTATAGAAAATTTTTTATAGAAAATTTTTATAGAAAATTTTTTATATAAAATTTTTTATATAAAATTTTTTATAGAACATTTTTTGCAGAAAATTTTTTATAGAAAACTTTTAATAGAAAATTTTTTATAGAAAATTTTTTATAGAAAATTTTTTATAGAAAATTGTTTATAGAACATTTTTTATAGAAAATTTTTTATAGAAAACTTTTATAGAGATTTTTTTTATAGAAAATTTTTTATAGAGAATTTTTTTATAGAAAATTTTTTATAGAAAATTTTTTTATAGAAAATTTTTTATAGAAAATTTTTTATAGAAAATTTTTTATAGAAAATTTTTTATAGAAAATTTTTTATAGAAAATTTTTTATAGAAAATTTTTTATAGAAAATTTTTTTATAGAAAATTTTTTATAGAAAATTTTTTATAGAAAATTTTTTATAGAAAATTTTTTATAGAAAATTTTTTATAGAAAATTTTTTATAGAAAATTTTTTATAGAAAATTTTTTATAGAAAATTTTTTATAGAAAATTTTTTATAGAAAATTTTTTATAGAAAATTTTTTATAGAAAATTTTTTATAGAAAATTTTTTATAGAAAATTTTTTATAGAAAATTTTTTATAGAAAATTTTTTTATAGAAATTTTTTTATAAAAAATTTTTTATAGAAAATTTTTTATAGAAAATTTTTTATAAAAGTTTTTTATAGAAATTTTTTTATAAAAAGTTTTTTATAGAAATTTTTTTATAAAAAGTTTTTTATAGAAAATTTTTTATAGAAAATTTTTTATCGAAAAATCTTTTACAGAAAATTTTTTATATAAAATTTTTTATAGAAAATTTTTTATATAAAATTTTTTATAGAAAATTTTTTATAGAAAATTTTTATAGAAAATTTTTTATATAAAATTTTTATAGAAAATTTTTTATAGAACATTTTTTGCAGAAAATTTTTTATAGAAAACTTTTAATAGAAAATTTTTTATAGAAAATTTTTTATAGAAAATTTTTTATAGAAAATTGTTTATAGAACATTTTTTATAGAAAATTTTTTATAGAAAACTTTTATAGAGATTTTTTTTATAGAAAATTTTTTATAGAGAATTTTTTTATAGAAAATTTTTTATAGAAAATTTTTTTATAGAAAATTTTTTATAGAAAATTTTTTATAGAAAATTTTTTATAGAAAATTTTTTATAGAAAATTTTTTATAGAAAATTTTTTATAGAAAATTTTTTATAGAAAATTTTTTATACAAAATTTTTTATACAAAATTTTTTATACAAAATTTTTTATACAAAATTTTTTATACAAAATTTTTTATAGAAAATTTTTTATACAAAATTTTTTATAGAAAATTTTTTATAGAAAATTTTTTATAGAAAATTTTTTATAGAAAATTTTTTATAGAAAATTTTTTATAGAAAATTTTTTATAGAAAATTTTTTATAGAAAATTTTGTATAGAAAATTTTTTATACAAAATTTTTTATAGAAAATTTTTTATACAAAATTTTTTATAGAAAATTTTTTATACAAAATTTTTTATACAAAATTTTTTATAGAAAATTTTTTATAGAAAATTTTTTATAGAAAATTTTTTATAGAAAATTTTTTATAGAAAATTTTTTATAGAAAATTTTTTATAGAAAATTTTTTATAGAAAATTTTTTATAGAAAATTTTTTATAGAAAATTTTTTAATAGAAAATTTTTTAACAGAAAATTTTTTATAGAAAATTTTTAATAGAAAATTTTTAATAGAAAATTTTTAATAGAAAATTTTTTATAGAAAATTTTTTATAGAAAATTTTTTATAGAAAATTTTTTGTAGAAAATTTTTTATAGACAATTTTTTATAGAACATTTTTTATAGAACATTTTTAATAGAAAATTTTTTATAGAAAATTTTTTATAGAAAATTTTTTATAGAAAATTTTTTATAGAAAATTTTTTATAGAAAATTTTTTATAGAAAATTTTTTATACAAAATTTTTTATACAAAATTTTTTATAGAAAATTTTTTATAAAAAATTTTTTATAGAACATTTTTTATAGAAAATTTTTTATAGAAAATTTTTTATAGAAAATTTTTTATAGAAAATTTTTTATAGAAAATTTTTTATAGAAAATTTTTTATATAAAATTTTTTATAGAAAATTTTTTATAGAAAAATCTTTTCTAGAAAATTTTTTATAGAAAATTTTTTATAGAAAATTTTTTATAGAAAATTTTTTATAGAAAATTTTTTATAGAAAATTTTTTATACAAAATTTTTTATACAAAATTTTTTATACAAAATTTTTTATAGAAAATTTTTTATAGAAAATTTTTTATGGAAAATTTTTTATAGAAAATTTTTTATAGAAAATTTTTTATAGAAAATTTTTTATAGAAAATTTTTTATAGAAAATTTTTTATAGAAAATTTTTTATAGAAAATTTTTTATAGAAAATTTTTTATAGAAAATTTTTTATAGAAAATTTTTTATAGAAAATTTTTTATAGAAAATTTTTTATAGAAAATTTTTTATAGAAAATTTTTTATAGAAAATTTTTTATAGAAAATTTTTTATAGAAAATTTTTTATAGAAAATTTTTTATAGAAAATTTTTTATAGAAAATATTTTATAGAAAATGTTTTATAGAAAATTTTTTATAAAAATTTTTGTTGCTAGAAAATTGTTGATTTCCATATTTGTTTGTCATAGTTTTAATTTTTAGTGTATCATTTTCAATAGTCATGGTTAAATTTTTTATTTCAACTAATTTTTATCCCTTTTTGAAAACAAAATTGTTTATTTATGGTTTATCTTTAACGTTTCTAAACCATTAAGTTTTTTTTTTGTTTATTTTTTTTTTTTTTTTTAATTTTCCTATAACACTTTTGTAGTACAACTGAAGTGAAAACAATTTTCAAACAAACTGCAAAATCCATAAAGTATGCAAAACATATCAATTATTTATGTAGCATTTTCTGTTTTTTTTTTTAGCGCAAAAACCCCAAAAAGTAATTAATACTTTATTTTCTTTTTATCTATGGCATGCTGAAACAGTTTTTTTTATTTGGTACTCTACTGTATAGATTTTTTTTGTATATATTTTTTTGTAAATGGCTTATAAAAAAGAAAACTAGCAATACATCATAAAGTGCTAGAAAAAAATGCTCATGAAACAACAGAAAGAACAACAAAAAAAAGAAGAAAATCCCAATGCGCCTGAAAATATGCAACAGTAATAAATATATTTTAGCACCCAAATGTATGGCAACAATTTTTTCGCACCATTTAAGTAAATTCTTGTTATAACAAGAAGTGTTATTGTGTTTTTTGCATTTTTTGTTAAATTCGGCAGTTATTTTTAAATAAAAAAAAAATTCATATAAAAAAGTTAAAAATATTTGGTATTGTTTGTATATGGTGTGTATATGGAGTCAGATCAGTGTTGATTTGGGGGATATCCAGTGGTTCTTTTGTTTTATTTTTCTGCCAATATAGATTATCATAGTAATGGTTACTCGTATGTTCCATCGGAAGGGTAATTCATTATATTGAAAAATACAAAAAAAAAATATTTACAATGAACTCTATTGCAGACGGTTATTACTCCAAAAAATATTTACATATAAGGGGGCATTGTTGAAAAATGTAGGTTAAAATTTTCTTTTTTTTTTATGTAAATGAAAATTTTTTATTATATTTTTTGTTTGTTTTTCAATTCTATAAAATTGTATAAGTATTTTTGTCTTTATAAATATTTCAATATGCTTTTAGTATTTTTATATTTAATAACTTTAACATATTTTTTTTAATACCATAATCTTTTTGAGTAGTCTACATAAGAATTTAAATATTTAATAGTTATTTTTATTTAAAAGATTTAAAATGGTTTCTTAAATTTCCTTAGTGTTTTTTTTTAGTTTTAAGCACGTTTGTGCTCAAATTTATTAATACGAAATTTTTGGTTATTTAAGTTTTTTTTTGGTATTTAAAATTTTATGATTTATTTTGAAGTTTTTATAGCATTTTTATTTATTTAAAGTTTTAAATGAATAAACAAAAATAAAATATTTTTTTAATTTCTATAACACAGAAAAAATGTGTTGATATTTTAAAGTATAGTTAAAAACGAAATTCTTGGTTAACAACGTTTTTATTTGAATTAACAAAATATTTTGTTAAAATCACAAAAATCTATTTTTAATTAAATGTGTCAACTAAAAGAAGTAAAACAAATTCTAATCCAATATTTTTTTTTCCACATTATTTCAGAAAAAAATTTTATCACCGAAAATAGCGATCACCTTACAATTTTCTACAGAAAATTTTTTACTATCGATAAATATACAATTTTCTATAGAAATTTTTTTGTTATCGATAACTATATAATTTTCTATAGATTTTTTTGTTATCGATAACTGTAGAATTTTTGATAGAAAATTTTTTGTTATCGATAACTGTAGAATTTTTTATAAAACATTTTTTGTTATCGATATCGATAGAATTTTCTATAGAAAATTTTTTTCTATCGATATCGATAGAATTTTCTATAGAAAATTTTTTGCTATCGATATCGATAGAATTTTCCATAGAAAATTTTTTGCTATCGATATCGATAGAATTTTCTATAGAAAATTTTTAGCTATCGATAGAATTTTCTATAGAAAATTTTTTGCTATCGATATCGATAGAATTTTCTATAGAAAATTTTTTGCTATCGATATCGATAGAATTTTCTATAGAAAATTTTTTGCCATCGATACCGATAGAATTTTTTGCTATCGATATCGATAGAATTTTCTATAGAAAATTTTTTGCTATCGATATCGATAGAATTTTCTATAGAAAATTTTTTGCTATCGATATCGATAGAATTTTCTATAGAAAATTTTTTGCTATCGATATCGATAGAATTTTCTATAGAAAATTTTTTGCTATCGATATCGATAGAATTTTCTATAGAAAATTTTTTGCTATCGATATCGATAGAATTTTCTATAGAAAATTTTTTGCTATCGATATCGATAGAATTTTCTATAGAAAATTTTTTGCTATCGATATCGATAGAATTTTCTATAGAAAATTTTTTGCTATCGATATCGATAGAATTTTCTATAGAAAATTTTTTGCTATCGATATCGATAGAATTTTCTATAGAAAATTTTTTGCTATCGATATAGATAGAATTTTCTATAGAAAATTTTTTGCTATCGATAGAATTTTCTATAGAAAATTTTTTGCTATTGATAGAATTTTCTATAGAAAATTTTTTGGTATTTATATCGATAGAATTTTCTATAGAAAATTTTTTGCTATCGATATCGATAGAATTTTCTATAGAAAATTTTTTACTATCGATATCGATAGAATTTTCTATAGAAAATTTTTTGCTATCGATATCGATAGAATTTTCTATAGAAAATTTTTTGCTATCGATATCGATAGAATTTTCTATAGAAAATTTTTTGCTATCGATATCGATAGAATTTTCTATAGAAAATTTTTTGCTATCGATATCGATAGAATTTTCTATAGAAAATTTTTTGCTATCGATATCGATAGAATTTTCTATAGAAAATTTTTTGCTATCGATATCGATAGAATTTTCTATAGAAAATTTTTTGCTATCGATATCGATAGAATTTTCTATAGAAAATTTTTTGCTATCGATATCGATAGAATTTTCTATAGAAAATTTTTTGCTATCGATATCGATAGAATTTTCTATAGAAAATTTTTTGCTATCGATATTGATAGAATTTTCTATAGAAAATTTTTTGCTATCGATATCGATAGAATTTTCTATAGAAAATTTTTTGCTATCGATATCGATAGAATTTTCTATAGAAAATTTTTTGCTATCGATATCGATAGAATTTTCTATAGAAAATTTTTTGCTATCGATATCGATAGAATTTTCTATAGAAAATTTTTTGCTATCGATATCGATAGAATTTTCTATAGAAAATTTTTTGCTATCGATATCGATAGAATTTTCTATAGAAAATTTTTTGCTATCGATATCGATAGAATTTTCTATAGAAAATTTTTTGCTATCGATATCGATAGAATTTTCTATAGAAAATTTTTTGCTATCGATATCGATAGAATTTTCTATAGAAAATTTTTTGCTATCGATATCGATAGAATTTTCTATAGAAAATTTTTTGCTATCGATATCGATAGAATTTTCTATAGAAAATTTTTTGCTATCGATATCGATAGAATTTTCTATAGAAAATTTTTTGCTATCGATATCGATAGAATTTTCTATAGAAAATTTTTTGCTATCGATATCGATAGAATTTTCTATAGAAAATTTTTTGCTATCGATATCGATAGAATTTTCTATAGAAAATTTTTTGCTATCGATATCGATAGAATTTTCTATAGAAAATTTTTTGCTATCGATATCGATAGAATTTTCTATAGAAAATTTTTTGCTATCGATATCGATAGAATTTTCTATAGAAAATTTTTTGCTATCGATATCGATAGAATTTTCTATAGAAAATTTTTTGCTATCGATATCGATAGAATTTTCTATAGAAAATTTTTTGCTATCGATATCGATAGAATTTTCTATAGAAAATTTTTTGCTATCGATATCGATAGAATTTTCTATAGAAAATTTTTTGCTATCGATATCGATAGAATTTTCTATAGAAAATTTTTTGCTATCGATATCGATAGAATTTTCTATAGAACATTTTTTGCTATCGATATCGATAGAATTTTCTATATAAAATTTTGTGCTATCGATATCGTAGAATATTCTATAGAAAATTATTTGCTATCGATATTGACAGAATTTTGTATAGAAAATTTTTTGCTATCGATATCGATAGAATTTTCTATAGAAAATTTTTTGCTATCGATATCGAAAGAATTTTCTATAGAAAATTTTTTGCTATAGAAAATTTTTTGCTATCGATATCGATAGAATTTTCTATAGAAAATTTTTTGCTATCGATATCGATAGAATTTTCTATAGAAAATTTTTTGCTATCGATATCGATAGAATTTTCTATAGAAAATTTTTTGCTATCGATAACTATAGAATTTTTATGATATGATACGGCAAAACTAAAAAAATGAAAATTTAGGAGAGATCCTCCTCTTTCATTTTTTTATTCCCAGTGTCATCCTAGGACAAGTACAAATATTTCAAAATTATTTTACAAAATGGAACCTTTAAAACTTTGAAGTCCTTTTAAAAGGAAACAGGATCACGAAATGAAAAACTGAAAATGAAGTTTTACTCAATTTGATCTCTACTTTTAGACGTATATCATCCTGTTCTTGTTGTAATAAATATTCTTGTATCATATGAATAATTTCCTTTTTAAATAAAACAAGTAGAAAAGTTAAATTCGACTTTGCCGAATCTATGAATACCCTCCACAATGCATTTTTTTTTAAAGGGTAGTACATTTTTTAACGTGAAAAACTTAACAATTTTGATTAGAAGTATTTTATTTTGAGTAAAAAACTGTTTTTTTGTCATTTTTTTTTTTAAAGAAAAATTACTAATTTTTTTTTTGAGTGAAAAATTTTTTTCGAGTGTAATGTTATTTTTACTGTAAAAATATTTCTTACACAAAATATAGTCATTTTTGTAAAAAAGAAAAATTTTTTTTTTTTAATTTTTTTGTAAAATTTTTTTGAGTGTAAAATTTTTTTTGAGTGTAAAATTTTTTTCGAGTGTAATTTTTAAGTTACCAATGCTTTTAAATCTAAACAAGTTTGAAAAGCATTGCTTTAAAATTAAACAAGTTTGAAAAGCATTGTTTAGTTACCAGCAATGCTTTTAAAACTTGTTAAAACACGTGGCATTTTAGATGAAACTAATCTGAAATTCAAGGTTTTGCTTATAACTTTTGAACCACTGGACCGATTGAGATGAAATTTAAAACCAAACAGACCCGGGGAACGGCAAAGATACGTGCCAAGCTTCAGTAGTCTCATTATTGTCTTTCGAAAGTTATCGTGTTTTTTATCTCGTAAATTCGCGAAATACCCTTGCCGAAATTTACACTTTTGTTCATAACTTTTGAACCACTGGACCGATTTGGCTGGATTGCAATACCAACCTGACCAGGTAAATGACAAACATATATGCCAAACTTCAGTAGCCTCTGTAAAGTCTTTCAAAAGTTAGCGTGTTTTCTACGGACGGACAGACAGACAGACAGACAGACAGACGGACGGACGGACGGACGGACGGACGGACGGACGGACATCGCTAGATCGACTTAAAATCGATCAAGGATCATAAATATATATACTTTATGGGGTCCTAGACCAATATTTCGAGGTGTTACAAACGGAATGACAAACTTATATATACCCTCTATCACTAGAGTGGAGGGTATAAAAATTATGTTTCCTCAGATGGCAAATTAAAGAATAATACCACAATTAACACTATAACCAAGAGCATTTAAAACTTACATTATTACCATAAAACTTTACACAAACTAATTAATTGTTTTAAACATAAATTCAAAAAGCAACTCTACTTGGTGCGGAGGCACAACAATTAATTAAACTTAATTTGTTTAGAAACAAATTTTCATACACTTTTTTTTTCTACTCCCATGCTCTGGTAGAACTTTTTTCAAAAAGTCACAATTCCTGTGAAAAGAAATTATTTACAAAAAATGTAACGCCATTTAAATAATATTCTTTCCTCTGTTATATTTTTTTTTAATTTTCTCCAACACAGGTGCCATAAAACTTTGTTAACATTTCATAATTTACGGGCAGCCGTGGCTCTTTTATTATTCGCTATTAATACTATAGAATTAGCAAAAGCCCTGTTACCCATGGCCAATACAATAAATGATACAGGTGGTGGCAGTGTAGTTGTAAATGAAAACAGTGCTAATAACGGATATGAAAACATTTATAAAGGAAACGGAAGTAAAAGTAATTTGCCACAGTCATCACAGCCTCCACAACAACAACATCAGCAGATAGACAACACTGAACCAGATCATATAGTTATTGTTATTGGTATTGCCACTCTGGCAAATGCATTGACAGCCATCATTTTAACAATAATGTTAATGTGGTATCATCGTGTTGTCGAAATAAAAAAATCACTAGGTAAGTGGAAAAATAACAGCAAAAAACGTTTGTAATAAACACAGCTTTTCATAATAAATTTTTCATAATTTTCTGGCAGAATTTTTTTTAATAAATATTTTTTTTGTTGTTGTTTCATTTACATTTTTTATAACCTCCATTTAGTGATAGGAAGTATATAACTATGTCTTTTCGTTAGTAACACCTCGAAATTTTGTTATAAGGTAATTGAAATTTCGTTGGATTTTAAGTTTATCTATTAATGTCTGCGTGTCTGTCTGTTGTTATCATGATAAGTTTTGAAGGGCTATTTGGAGATAGCTGATACTTGGCATATATATTTGTTGTAGTTCTAATAAGTTTGGTATTGAATTTCAGCGAAATCGGTTTAGCGGTTAAAAAGTTATGAGTGAAAATGTAAGAACACCTCGAATATTTAAGTACATATTGATAAATATTTGTATACCTTTCAACCATAGTATACTGATTTTGTCATTTTGTTTGTAACGCATCAAAATATCGTTTTAGAACCTTATTAATTACACTAAAAAAAACCTTGTCAAATAACTAGAAAAAATCTCGTAATCCCAATTTACCAATATTTGACAGTTTTCCCTGTTTTTAACAAAAAATTTTCGATTGAAATTCACATTTTTTTTGTAATTTTACAATTTTTATACCCTCCAACCGCAGTATGGGGGTATACTCACTTTGTCATTCCGTGTGTAACGCATCGAAATATCAGTCTAGGACCCCATAAAGTATATATTTTATTGATCAGTGATCGATTCTAACACATTCTAACGATGTCAGTCCGTCCGTCCGTCTGTAGAAGACACGATACAATCCAAAATAAAAGAGCTAGACTTCCGAAGTTTGGCACGAATGTGTCTTATTCCTAGGCAGGTTAAGTTCGGAAATGGACAAAATCGGACCAAGGGGGAAAAAGTTCCCCCTTCTTAACGTTTTCCCGTAAATTCAAGAGGATTCTTTGTTAGTTTTATTGTGCCAAAAAATTTGTAAATTTACAATTTTATTGGTAAAAAGCTTCTAAAATTACAAAAAAGCTCGTAATTTTTACCAGAATTCTCGAAAAATAGACGGTAGGAAAAAATATAGTAAAGTCTCGAGTCTTGTAAGTTTTATCGCGTCAAAAAAGTTGTAATTAACAATTTTATTGGTAAAATTACAAAATTATTGGCAAAAAGTTTGTAAAATTATTAGGAATTCTCGTCAAAAAGGAGGCAGAAAAAAATAACAAACTTTTCTTGTCATTTTTCAAGTCTTTTTTTTGAGTGTATATATAATTATTTTTGATCTGTGATGAATGCTAAGACATTCTAGCGATGTCCGTCTGACCGTCTGTCTGTGGAAGACACGATATAGTCCAACAAAAAAAAAACATGTAGAAAAGTTAAATTCGACTTGACCGAATCTATGAATACCCTCCACAATGCTCTTTTAAATGATAGTACATTTTCTAACGTGAAAAAATAACATTTTTGATTAGAAATATTTTATTTTGAGTAAAAAACTTTTTTTTTAAAGTAATTTTTGAAAAAAAAAATAATTCACTAAATTTTTTTGAGTGTAAAATTTTTTTTGAGTGTAAACTTTTTTTCGAGTGTATTTTTTTTTTAATGTAAACATATTTTTGAGTGACAAAAATACGTTGTAAAATATTTTTGTGACTTACCAATGTTTTTAAAACATGTTTAACGGGTTTTCAACACTTGAATTTAAGGTGAAACTAATCTGACATTCACGGTTTTGCCACTAACTTTTGAACCACTGGACCGATTTGGCTGAAATTCATAACGAACCAGACCAGGGGAACGATAAATATATATGCCGAGCTTCAGCATTAGCGTGTGTTTTATCTCGTAAAACCACGAAAAACACTTGCCGAAATTCAGTCTTTTGCTCATAACTTTTGAACTACTTGACCGATTTCGCTGGATTGCAATACCAACCTGACCAGGTAAATGCCCAACATATATGCCAAACTTCAGGAGCCTTCGTAAAGTCTTTCAAAAGTTAGCGTGTTTTCAACAGACAGACAGACGGACAGACGGATGGACGGACGGACGGACATCGCTAGATCGTCTTAAAATCGATCGAGGATCATGAATATATATACTTTTTGGGGTCCTAGACCAATATGTCGAGGTGTTACAAACGGAATGACAAACTTATATATACCCTCTATCACTAGAGTGGAGGGTATAACAAAAAAAATACCAGAGTACTTTTTTTTACCCCTTTTTTCGTAGAGTCGCAATTTCTAAAAAGTGAATTTCTTCCGAATGTCAAGCAAAAAAATTTTACACTCAAAAAATTTTTTACACTCAAACAGTTTTTTACACTCAAAAATATGGTAAAGCTTAAAATTTTGTTCACTTTTTTTCAACAAAAGTTTTTGAAAAATAATTTTGAAACACTGTAAAATGGTATTCCAAAACTCGGCTTACCCAATTTTTTAAATTTTTATACCCTCCAAACTACAGTATGGGGGTATACTCACTTTGTCATTCCGTGTGTAACGCATCAAAATATCGGTCTAGGACCCCATAAAGTGTATATATTTATGATCAGTGATCGATTCTAAGACATTCTAGCGATGTCCGTCCGTCTGTCTGTCCGTCCGTCTGTCCGTCTGTAGTTAACACGATGCAGTCCAAAATAAAAGAGCTAGACTCCCGACATTTGGCACGAATATGTCTTATGTTCATAGGCAGGTTAAGTTCGTAAATGAGCAAAATCGGACCAGGGGGAAAAAAGTTCCCCCTTGAAGAACTAAACCAACCTCTGAAAAATACCATATTTATACCCTACACCACTCTGTGGTACAGGGTATATTGAGTTTGTGCTGATGTTTGTAACTACCCGAAATATTGGTCCTAGACCTACCTTCAAGTATACCGATCGACTCAGAATAACTTTTTGAGTCGATTTAGCGATGTCCGTCCGTCCGTCCGTCTGTCCGTCCGTCCGTCCGTCCGTCTGTCCATCTATCGGTTTAAGCACGATACAGGTCGCAATTTTCAATCAATTGACTTGAAATTTGAAACTTAAGCATCTTTTGGCCCAAGGACGAAGCCTATTGAAATTGGAGAAAATCGGTCCATGTTAAGACCTAGCCCCCATACAAACGCCCCCTTTGGATTCGGCTTTAATGACTCTAATAACCGTATTATAATTGATATCGCTTTGAAATTCAGCAAGTAATCAAATTTTGTATGCACAAATCACCATTCCAAATTTCAAAGGAATCGGGTCAGTCCTTCTGGTAGTCCCCATACAAACCACCTTCCCGATATTCACATAATTCCCTCAAAATTCATAAAAATGGAAATATTTGATAAAAAATTTATTTTTAGGTGCTAAACGTGTACTTTAGCAACCTTATCAAATCGGAATATAATTGGACCATTTTTGGACTTAGTCCCCCATATAAAAATTTCGACCCATATTCAGTTAAATTGTTCTATTGACAAAAAAAATAAACCAATTCCACTTAAAATTGATCTGTGTGTGTTTTCTACACTAAATAAAGATCTAACAAAAGACAGATACAATCGGTCCATGTTTGGACTTGGAAAATACTGGTGTAGGGTATCATACGGTCGGTCTTGACCGACTATAACTTTCTTACTTGTTTTATATGATTTTTTGTGATTTTGTTTAACAAATGCAACATTTTTACGCCACAAAAAGTTCAAAGTCCTGCATTTGGACCCAGAGAATTAGAAAATGTCGTTTTTTCGGCCCGCCCCCCTTTTATGGGCGTGGAATAAAACTTTTTTTTTAAATAATGATAATCGTGTATATCTTTAGTGCAAAAAGCATTAGAATGAATTTTTAAACACATATTAGAGGGAAAATTTGCCCCCCTCAATTACTACTAGCGACCCCCTGACCCCCCCCAAAAAAAAAATAAAACGCCCCTGCATTTTTTTTTTTGCATGTTGGAGGGTATAAAAGATTCGGCACAGCCGAATTTAACACTCTTACTTGTTTTTACTTATTTTGTATTATTTTTTCATTAACATTTAATTTTTTATTTCACATATTTTTTCACATTTTTCTGTTTTTAACATAAATTTTACAATTGTTTATCTCTTTGTTTTCTGCATTTGTATTTTTTTTTCATAGAATTTTTATATGTCAGCAGTACTTTGTCGGTGTTAATTTTTATTTTACGTGTTTATGAATTGGCGGAAATTGTTTATTATGATTCAATTATGGCATTGGAATCATTTTTACAAGCATCATCAGCTTTATGTTTATTGTTGCTAGCCATTATTGATGGTTTTACGGTTTATAAAGAGGTAAGTTTTTTTTTGCTGTTTTATATTAAATTTTTGATATGTTTAAATTAATTTTTAATTTTCAATAGTTTTAATTTTGTGGAAAAAAAACAAACAATTATTGTTGAAAAACACAAAAATAAATATTAAATATATGAGGCGTATGATTAATAATAATTAAGTATGGGAGGGACAAATTTTATAGCATTTTTTGATAACACAGCGTGACAAAACTGACCACTATTTTAGAAAACAAGAGGTGTGACCAACGTTTCTATATATTTGAGACATGCTGATTCGAATGGCGTACTCCAGTACAGTTTTCTTGCAAAATGTCGTTAAAGATTTGCTGATTTCGAGCCAGTTTTTCAACAAAAAAAATTTGCAAAGTTAATGATTTTTAAATTGTATGGCATGGAAACCAAAGATATGACATGTAGCAATATTTCTTATACAAATTTGGTTTGAGGCTTTTCATCTTAAGCCCTTAAATTCGCGAATTTCTTCATTTTTTGAGGTTTTCGCAAAATTAACCGCCAAGTTGGTCTTTGATAAAAAACTTGCTTTTAGTGAATCCAAAAGGCATCCCTAACCATACGAATAGTGGACAAAAAACAGCTATGTTATATGGACCATCATGATGAAAATCGCGAAAAACCGTTTTTTTGTATATGCCAGCATCACTTTACGAGATGATTTAAGACTCCATCTTTTACTAAGTATATAATGTGGGAACCTTAAACAATTAACTGACCAAAAATTTTGCCAAAAAAGTTTTCATTTGTAAAAGTTATCTTAACAAAAACTATTATTTCAGTGTTAACCCTACAATTATTATAGTTTTTGTTAAGATAACTTTTGCAAATAAAAACGTTTTTGGCCAAATTTTTGGTCAGTTAATTGTTTAAGGTTCCCACATTATATACTAAAAGATGGAACCTTAAATCATCTCGTAAAGTGATGCTGCCAAATTCCAAAAAACGGTTTTTCGTGATTTTCATCATGATGGTCCATATAACATAGCTGTTTTTTGTCTACTATTTGTATTGTTAGGGATACCTTTTTGATTTACTAAAAGCAAGTTTTTAATCAAACACCAACTTGGCGGTTAATTTCGCGAAAGCCTCAAAAAATGAAGAAATTCGCGAATTTAAGGGCTTAAGATGAAAAGCTTTAAACCAAATTTGCATAAGAAATATTGTTACAAGTCATATCCTTGTTTTCCATGCCATACAATTTAAAAATCATTAACTTTGCAAATTTTTTGTTGAAAAACTGGCTCAAAATCAGCAAATCTTTAACGACATTTTGCAAGAAAACTGTACCATACATCGAAAAACGGAGTACGCCATTCGAATCAGCATGTCTCAAATATATTGAAACGTTGGTCGCACCTCTTGTTTTCTAAAACAGTGGTCAGTTTTGTCACGCTGTAAAATTAATCAGAATTTGAATTTAAAATAATTTTTAAAAAAATGTTTCTTTACGAATTGGTACTTTTTTAATATGGTCCTTTTTAACTGTTTATTTTAAATTAGTACTTTTAAAAAAATCCATTGTAAGTAAAATTGTTGTTTTATTAAACAGTTGTTATAAAACTCTACTTTCAGAAAATGTTACTTTATAGAATTGTACTTTTATGGAACTTTTAAATGGGTCCTTACTAGTTTAATAAAATAATTTTTTAAAATTTCTAATTCTAAAAATTTTAAAAATTTAAAAAAAAATGTATCATACCACATTTAAAATATTTTTAAAATCTATACCACTTCAATAAGTTAAATTTAACTATAAAAAAAAAACTTTTTTAAATAGCACTATTGAAAAGCTCTAAAAACTATATTTTGTTTGATGGCAAAACTGATACTGCTACTTAAAATAAAAGAAAAAAAAAAAACTAGCAAAAAAACTACTAAAAACAACCAACAGCAATACAAGCAATAACGTTCACGTTTAGGGGAAAAAAAAGTTGTTGATAACATATGGATTCATTGTAAATTCTACAATTCCCTTAGAATATATGAAATACACAAAAAAGGAACAACATTTTTTCCAAAAAATAAAAAATAAATCTCTACATATGTATGGAAGCATAACTGAAACTTGGTTTGTTATTATGATAGACTACGAGTAACTGCTACTGCCACCATGAGTAGTAGCAGCAGCACCAGATACAACTTACAAATATTCATGTGTGCCATCATCAAAAAAAAAAAAAACCCATTCCCTAAGAGCTTCATGATAAAATAAAAGGCGATAAAATACATTGCTACAAGTATCAGCTGTAGTTTTTTAAAAAATAAAAAAAATATATAAAAACTCCTTTTTTTACATAAAACTATAGATTCAGACCCAAATCTAGGATAACTATGTAATATCGGTCTGAAAACAGATATGATTGATATTGATTATAGATATTTGTTGATAAAGCTGCAGCAAATTAAGCTTATTTCCGAATTTCAAAAACGTTGGGATCCGAAAAGTAGCCTTTTAGGGTCGATATTAACAAACAAAAATATTGGAATTGGGTTCCTTTTTTGACTTGAAAATCGTAAAGTTCCGAAAGTTTAATTACACTCAAAAAATTATGTAGGTAAATTCCAGTGAATATTCACTTAAAACAAATGAACTTTTATTTAAAAACCATTCTAGTGTTTTTTCTTTTAAAATAAAAACACAATACAGTCAATTTTAAATGTTAATTTAATGACTAACCAAAACATTAAAAAACTAGTGAATATTCATTTATTTTGTATTGAAAAACAGTAAAACTATAGAAGAAATTTTTTACTGCCGAAATTAAATGTAACAGAAAATTCGTTTTTAATACAGTAAATTATTTTTTTTAAACTACAGAAACAGTAGAAAATAAGAAGTCCATAATAAAATTAATGATTTTTCTTTTAAAATAACTTTACTTATTACTTTTTAAAATAACCTACAAACAGTTAATGACATAATTTTCTTAGTGTATACATATCTGACATTTTGGTAAATTCTACATAACCTAAAAATACAAAATGCTTTAATTCGTCTGCTGGTAAACATATGCGAACAGAATTGGATAGCGAAATGTATTTAAACAAGTACTACACTCAAAAATGTCTGCGAATTTTGTACTCTTGCCCAAAACATTAAATCATGATAATGTTTTGCGGAACATTTGGGTGTACTTGCCAAAGCAAAGTTTTTTTAGAAAAAATAATGTTATATTACTTTGCTATTCCATGCAAAACGAATTGAAATATCAGTCGAGGACCCCATTAAAAAACCAAAAGAGCTGTACATTTCGTAAGTGAGTGCAAAAATAAGTGCAAAAAAGTGTTTTTACATTTTGGAGAGTATAAAAGATTCGGCATCAAAGAATATAACACTCTCACGTGTTTTATGTACATTTGATAAACGAATGGAAAATTTTTATGCGAAAAGCTTAGACTTGGTGAAAAAGTAGTTTTGATAAAAAAAAAATATTTTTTTTTCACGAAAAACAAAATTATGTTAAAACAAGTGAGAGTGTTAAATTCGGCCGTGCCGAATCTGTTATACCCTCCAACATGCAAATAAATAAATAAAAAAAATGCAGGGGCGTTTTATTTTTTTTTTTTTGGGGGGTCGGTAGTGGTAATTGGGGGGGGGGGGGCATTTCTTCTCGAATATGTATTTAAGAATTCATTCGTATACTTTTTGCTGTAAAAAAATACAAGTTTATTTAAAAAAAAAAATATTCCTCGCCCATAAAAAGGGGGGGGGGGGGGGGGCGGACCGAAAAAACGACATTTTTAATTCTGTGGGTCCAAATGCAGGATTTTGAACTTCTTGTAGCATAAAAATGTTGCATTTGTTAAACAAAAACAAAGAAAATCATGTAAAAATATGGTATTTTTCAGAGGTTGGTTTAGTTCCTCAAGGGGGAACTTTTTTCCCCCTGGACCGATTTTGCTCCTTTACGAACTTAACCTGCCTAGGAACATTAGACATATTCGTGCCCAATGTCGGGAGTCTAGCTCTTTTATTTTGGACTGCATCGTGTTAACTACAGACGGACAGACGGACAGACGGACAGACGGACAGACGGACGGACAGACGGACGGACGGACGGACGGACATCGCTAGAATGTCTTAGAATCGATCACTGATCATAAATATATATACTTTATGGGGTCCTAGACCGATATTTTGATGCGTTACACACGGAATGACAAAGTGAGTATACCCTCATACTGTAGTTGGAGGGTATAAAAAAATTAATGAACCCAAAATTTTTGGTGAAAAAAAAAATTTGATGAAAAAAAGTTTTTGATGAATTTTTTTGATGAAAAGAAAAATTTTTTGATGTAAAAAAATTGAGGGGAAAAAAATATGAAAAAAAAAATTTTTGGTGAGAAAAAAATTGATAATAAAAAATTTGATGAAAAAAAATTTATGAAAAAAATATGATAAAAAAAAAAAATTATGAAAAAAAATTGATGAAAAAAAAAATTTTATGAAAAAAAAAAAATTTGATGAAAAAAAAATTGATGAAAAACAAAAATTGATGAAAAAAAAAGTTTGATAAAAAAAAATTTATGAAAAAAAAAGTTTGATAAAAAAACAAGTTGAAAAGTTAAATTCGACTTTGCCGAATCTATGAATACCCTCCACAATGCCTTTTTTTTAAAGGATAGTACATTTTTAAAGTGAAAAAATTAACAATTTTGATTAGAAATACTTTATTTTGAGTAAAAAACTCTTTTTTTGTCATTTAAAATAAAAAGAAAAATCACTATTTTTTTTGAGTGTAAAACTTTTTTCGAGTGTAATGTTTTTTTTACTGTAAAAATATTTCTGATACGTACGTATGTACACAAAATATTGAAATTTTTGTAAAAAAAACTAAATTTTTTTTTGGTTGTAAAATTTTTTTTGAGTGTAAAATTTTTTTCGAGTGTAATTTTTAAGTTACCAATGCTTTTAAAACTAAACAAGTTTACAAAGCATTGCTTTAAAACTAAACAAGTTTGAAAAGCATTGCTAAGTTACCACCAATGCTTTTTAAACTTGTTTACCACGTGGCACTTAAGATGAACCCAATCTGAAATTCGGGGTTTTGCTTATAACTTTTGAACCACTGGACCGATTGAGCTGAAATTGAATACCAAACAGATCTGGGGAACGATAAAGATACATGTTACGTTTCAGCAGTCTCATTATTGTCTTTCGAAAGTTATCGTGTTTTTTATCTCGTAAATTCGCAAAAAACCCTTGCCGAAATTTACTCTTTTGCTCATAACTTTTGAACCACTGGACCGATTTGGCTGGATTGCAATACCAACCTGACCAGATAAATGACCAACATATATGCCAAACTTCAGTAGCCTCTGTAAAGTCTTTCAAAAGTTGGCGTGTTTTCTACGGACAGAGAGACAGACAGACGGACGGACGGACATCGCTAGATCGACTTAAAATCGATCGAGGATCATGAATATATATACTTTATGGGGTCCTAGACCAATATTTCGATGTGTTGCAAACGGAATGACAAACTTATATATACCCTCTATCACTAGAGTGGAGGGTATAAAAAAAAAAAAAATTTGATGAAAAAAAAATTTGATGAAAAAAAAAAATTTGATGAAAAAAATAATAATGAAAAAAAAAAAAATTTGATGAAAAAAAATTTTTGATGAAAAAAAAGTGATGAAAAAAAAATTTGATGAAAAAAAAAATTTTGACAAAAAAATTAATAAAAAAAAAAAATTTTATGAAAAAAAATAAAATTGATGAAAAAAAAAAAATTTGATGAAAAAAAATTGATGGTAAAAAATTAATGAAAAAAAAAAAATTGATGAAAAAAAAATTTGATGAAAAAAAAATTTGATGAAAAAAAAAATTGATGAAAAAAAAATTTGATTAAAAAAATTGATAAAAAAAAATTGATGAAAAAAAAAAAATTTATGAACAAAAAGTTTGATGAAAAAAAATTGATGAAAAAAAATTTGATAAAAAAATATTTTATGGAAAAAAAAAATTTATGAAAAAAAAATTTGATGAAAAAAAAATTGATGAAAAAAATTTTTTTTTTGTTGAAAAATAATTATGTTACTTTTTATTCACCAGCTGGTGAAAAACGGTTTTATTCACCAAGAGGTGAATTATTATCCAAGTTATAAACCCAAGTTATTAAAATTGTGTGTTTTAAGAAAATGAAAATAGTAATTCTTGTTTTCTTTTTCGTTAATTGTTAGCTTATATAGTCAAACTGAGGTGGCGTCCTGCAACTTTTTTAAAATTAGACACCAGCCTAAAAACATTATCATGTTAAAAAAAATTTAATGGAAAAAAATTGATGAAAAAAAAAATTTGACAAAAAAAATTAATGAAAAAAAAAGTTTGATGAAAAAAAAAATTTATGAAAAAAAAAAATTGATGAAAAAAAAATTTGATAAAAAAAAAAAAATTGATAAAAAAAAATTGATGAAAAAAAAACATTTGATGAAAAAAATTGATGAAAACAAAAATTGATAAAACAAAAAAAAAAAAAAAAAAATTGATGGAAAAAAAAATTTGATCGAAAAAAAAATTGATGAAAAAAAAAAAAAAATTTGATGCAAAAAAGAAAAAAAGTTCATGAAAAAAATTTTTTTTTTTGTTGAAAAATAATTATGTTACTTGTTATTCACCAGCTGGTAAAAAACAGTTTTATTCACCACGAGGTGAATTATTATCCAAGTTACAAACCCAAGTTATTAAAATTTTTTGTTTTAAGAAAATGAAAATAGTAATTCTTGTTTGCTTTTTCGTTAATTGTTAGCTTATATAGTCCAACTCAGGTGTCGTCCTGCAACTTTTTTAAAATTAGACACCAGCCTAAAAACATTATCATGTTAAAAAAATCCTTGTAAAATTACAAGACAAGTTTTTAACTTTTTTTTTTGCTACCTCCTATTTGACAAGAATTCCTTGTTATTTTACAAGCATTTTACCAATAATTTTGTAATTTTACAAGATTTTTACAAAAAAATGTAAATTTATAGTTTTTTTTGGCGCGATTTAACTTAAAAGGAATCTTCGTGACTTTACTACCTCCTATTTTACGAGAATTCCTAGTAAAAATTACGAACTTTCTTGTAATTTTACAAGATTTTTACCAAAAAAATTGTAAATTTACAAAACGCACAAGAAATTCTCGTAAATTTACTGATTTTTTTTTGTAGAAAAGCTTGACAATTTGCAAAATTACAAGAAAAACTGTAAAATTACAAAAAAAAATATAAATTTCGATTAATTATTTGTTAAAAATAAAAAAGAAGGAAAACTGTTAAATATTAGTAACATGGGATTACGAGACTTTTTTTAGTAATTTAACAATGTTTTTTTTTTTAGTGTAACATATTTATATACCCCTAAAAGGATTTTCCGGTTTTTTCCCAACATTTTTTTTGCGGATATTTTTCTTCTAAATTAATTCCTTTTACGAATTTTTTACCTCAAAAGTTTTTGCGGATTTTTTTTTCACAATTTTTTTTTTCCGCGGAATTTTTTTTTCATAAATTTTTTTTTTCAATTTTTTATTTTAAATAAAGTTTTTTTGCAATAAAATTTTTTACAGATACAGTTGGCAAGGTCAAATTTAACTTTTTTACTTATTTATTTTTTCTAATTAATCCTACCCAAATAAAAGCTCAGTATGATCGACACAAAATCACTTTTAAAGTCGATTTAGCGTTCCGCGTCCGTCTTTCTTATTAAAAGTAAACTGTTAATTTAACAGAGCTTTAACAGATCTGACCAACAGATAAATAATCAAAATGTAAACAAATTCATCATTTTGATGAATAAAAATTTAGAAATTTTCAAAAAAAAATACTAAGGGATTCAAAAATGAATTCTGATATCACATAAAATTTTACCAACTGTACTAGCAGATTTGGGTTTGTTGGCGAGCACACACACATTTGTTAACAGAAAACAACAAAATCTATAACATATAAAATATTTAACATAACTTTAGTGACAAAAAAATGTGTGCATTTTTGTATGCTTTCAACGTAAAATAGTTTTGTATTTTTTTATTTGGCCAAAAACAGAAATATTGTGTGATATGGATGATATACGAAAAAGTACTTGTCATAAAAAAATGCTTTAAAAATTTTATATATTTTTTTTGGTTTTTTTTTTTTTATAGAAAAATAAAAAAGTTGTTAATAAATAGCAACTTTATGCCATTTATTTTAGTGATGAATCATTAATGTTTTCATATTTGAAATATTTAGGAAATTTAAAAACTCTCTTTGAATTTAAAAACAAATGCTTTAAATATAAATATGGTACTATCTTTTAGAATGATAATTTATGAATACGAAATATATTTGCCAATAAAATTCTGAAAGTATAACATGAAACAATTTTTACCAAAAATACCCTAAATTTTAAACTTTTGAAGGATATCATTTCGGCGATTCAGAAGTTATGAATGAAAATGTAAAGACACCTCAAACATTTTTGTACATTCAACATAACCTAAAAATACAAAATGCTTTAAATCAGCAGCTGGTTGACATATGTGAACTTATTTGCATACCGAAAGATATTTAAACAAATACAAAATTTTTTTCGCAGAATTATTATTTTCAGCAAAAAACACTTTTTCCGCGAAATTTTTTTTCCAAAATTTTTTTTCTCAAAATAATTTATCTTAAAATTTTTTTGCGGAATTTTTTCAACAAACATTTTATTTGCGAAACTTTTTTTTTTTAATTTTTTACTACTGCCCGGACGTTAGAAACCGGGAGAAGCTATTTTTTAACAAAAAAAAAATTTTTTTGAGACCTTCCTTCAACTATTTTAACTTCTACGAAGATTATTAGGATGCAACCTCAGAGATGTAGAAGGGCCTTATGAAAAATTTTCAAGTACGCCCCTTCTACCCTGTATTCCATTTCACTAATTACCCTAACAAGCCAATAAAACACGACGCGATTTACCATGTTTAAAATTTACAAAAAAATTTGACTCTGTAACAAAAAAGTCAAGAAAACTGTATGTTACATTAGAGGGGCAGTTTTTTGTATGACAAAAAAGTTTTTCTTCCAATTTCAAATGCCTGGGAAAATTTTTACTCTACTACTATAAATTTAAGGCCAATTGGATTAAATTAAGCCGTGGTGCCCTTCTATATCTTGAATCATATTTCATATCAACTTATTTTGAGCCAAATAGGATAATTTTAATCCGTGGCGCCCTTCGATCAAAGTTTTAGATTATTAAAAAACTTCTACCAATGTTTTTAATGCTTAAAAAATTAAAAAAAAAACAAGTGAGAGTGTTAAATTAGGCTGTGCCGAATCTATAATACCCTCCAACAGATAAAAAAAAATTGCAGGAGCATTTTTTTTGGGGGGGGGGGGGGGGGGGGGTCAGAAGGGGTCATAAGGGGTCATTGGGGGACACATAAACCATTGCGATAAATGTTTAAAAATTGATTTATTATGCTTTTAGAGCTTAAGTAATACAATTTTATCATTATTTAAAAACATTTTTAAAATCAACGCCCACAAAAGGGGGCGGGCAAAAAAAATATTTTTTTATTTCCCAAGTCCAAGTGCAGGACCTTGAACTTTTTCTGGAATCAAATTGTTTCATTTGCTTAACAAAAATACAAAAAAAACTGAGAAAATATGGCGTTTATAAGAGGTTAGTTAAGTTCTTCTGAGGGAAACTTTTTTTCCCCTGGTCCGATTTTGCCCATTTACTAACTTAAACTGCCTAAGACCAAGAGACATATTCCTGCCAAACTTAACGAGTTTATCTCGTTTATTTTGGACTGTCTTATACAGACGGACGGACGGACATACGGACATTCTAGAAAAGTCTTAGAATCGATCATAGATCAATAATATATATACTTAATGGGGTCCCCGATCGATATTTCAACGCGTTACAAACGGAATGACAAAGTGAGTATACCCCCATACTTGGTTGGAGGGTATAACAACAAGTAAGAAAGTTATAGTAGGTCAACCCATCCATATAATACCCTACACCAGTGTTTTCCGGCAAATGGGTCCCCAGTCCAAACAGGGACCGATTGGATCTTTCTTTTGTCAAATCTTTAATTAGTGTAGAAAACACTCACAAACCAAATTTGAGTGAAAAAGGCTTCTGTTTGTTGCTAATAAACCGTTTTACCCAATTATCGGGCGAAATTTTCACATGGGGCCTATGTCTAAAAATGACCCGATCATAAACAGATTTGATTGGGTTATTTAAGTACGCATTAAACATACACAAACAAAATTTTAATTAAACATTTTTTATTTCACGAAATTTAAGAGATTTATGTATGTGAATATCGGGAAGGTGGTGTGTATGGGGGCCACAAGATATGGTCCGATTCCTTTAAAATTCGGAATGGTGTTTTGTGATTACAAAACGCCAAATTTCTAAAGAATATCTGTAATAATACGGTTATAAGAGCCATTTTAGCCAAAATTAAAGAGAACCTTTGTATGGGGTCTAGGTCTGAGCTTTGGCCGATGTTTTCCAATTTCAATAGGCTTCGCCTTGGGCCAAAAGAGGCTTAAGTTTCAAATTTCAAGTCAATTGATTAAAAATTGCAACCTGTATCGTTTTTAAACCGTTTACATGGACAGACATGGCTAAATCAACTCAATAAGTAATTCTGAGTCGATCGGTACACCTAAAAGTGGGTTAGGACCAATATTTTGGGTAGTTATATGCATCAGCACAAACTCATTATACCTTGTACCACAGAGTGGTGTAGGGTATGAATATCTTGCGATACGTTATTTTTGTTCGCATGCTAAATACGAATATCAAAAAAATTTTGAAATCGGTCTAGCGGTTTTAAAATTTGTTAAAAAATTTCCAAACATGGCGACTTTTTTTTAGTTTTAGATTTTTTTGAAAAATTAAAATAAAAAAAACAAGTGAGAGTGGTAAATTCGGCTGTGCCGAATCTTTTATACCCTCCAAAATGCAAAAAAAAAAAAAATAAACAGGGGCGTTTTATTGGGGGGGGGGGGGGGTGAGTTCTGGGATGAGTGGGGTACGTTGAGAGCACCTTCCTATCGCGATAAGTATACCAAATATTTCATTTATTTAACAAAAATACAAAAAAACATGTAAAAAAGTGTATTTTTTCAGAGGTTGGTTCAGTTCTTTAAGGGGGAACTTTTTTCCCCCTTGTCCGATTTTGCCCATTTCCGAACTTAACCTGCCGAGGACCATAAGACATATTCGTGACAAATTTCAGGATAATAGCTCTTTTATTTTAATCTGCATCGTGCCATCTACAGACAGACGGACGGACGGACATTCACAGAATATCTTAGAATCAATCATGGATCAGTAATATATATACTTTATGGGGTCCCCGACCTATATTTCGATGCGCTACAAACGGAATGACAAAGTGAGTATACCCCCATACTGTTGTTGGAGGGTATAAAAATATCTTCCCGTGTGCAAATGTCTTACAAGGGAAGTATCCCAACCCTTATGAACCGATTTGCCTGAAACTTAAAATATATATCAAAGAGACAATTCTAAGGTTGGGGTGTCTCGGCTTATCGGCCATATCGGGGATTTAAGAGTTCAAAACATGGGTCAAAAATTGGGGAAAAAATCGTTTTTTTGGATTATTCAGCCATTTCTTTTTAAGAAACTATATGATGTTTTCATATGAGAAGAAAGGTTTTTTTAATGCCTATCTAATGGTGGCATAACCTTGTAAAAAATCTGCTTCTTTAAATATTTTTTTCAGGAAAATGTGTAAATTTTGGGGGGTACTTATGTGAAGACATAGACCTACGATATCCATATGGATAAGAAATAATCCTTATTAAATTTAAGTCGACCCGTATTTTTGCCCTAGATGATATTCCTGTTAGTTCGGAAGTTATCAAAATTTTCCCGAAGGCCCACATGGTTTCATAAGGGGATAACGAAATTTTTAAACACAGATATGGCCGATAAGCCGAGACACCCTAACCTTAAAATCGTCTCTTTAATATATATTTTAAGTTTCAGGCAAATCGGTTCATAAGGGTTGAGATACTTCCCTTGTTAGATCTAACCTGATCTGTTTGTATCTATTCATGTATAACGCCATCTGATTGCATATAATTATATCTTGAATGAGCAAACTCGAGATATTATTACATCTCGGATTTGGTCAATATTCCAGACTAAAAAAAGTAAAACGGCGACATATATCATTTGATCCCAAAAATGGAGGACTCACAAATATATAATTATATCTTATCAAATTTGATATGAATATATCTAATTAGATCCAAAAAATGGAACGGTAAATATTATCTAATTTGATATTTTAAAAAATTATATGTAATAAGATCTAATATCTTATAGATATCTTATTAGCAGTACCGGTTTAACCATTAGGGCACACTGGGCATGTGCCCAGGGCCCCCGACCCTACGGGGGCCCCGAAAGGCCAAAAACGTATGAGAATTTTTCTATGACAGAAGTTCTTAAACTCATTTTCCTGCATAAATGGTCTCAGGTTCTGAGACATTTGTCGTATAGAAGAAGTCTCAGGTTTTGAGACATTTGTCGTATAGAAAAAGTCTCAGGTTCTGAGACATTTTTCGTATAGAAGAAGTCTCAGATTTAGATCTTTTTCTTATAGAAAAAAAAAATCAAATTTTAGAATCTAAGAACCTTTTCTCATAGAAAAATTCCATTTTCCTATAGAAAAAATCTCAGATTCAGAGACCATTTATCTATAAATGGAGTCTTTGAGTCTGAGATCTTTTTCCTTAAGTAAAAGTCTCTGAGTTTTTAACCTTTTTACTATAGAAAAAGTCTCAGATTCCGATACCTTTTTCATATAGAAAGAGTCTTTGATTCTGCTACCTTTTTCCTATAGAAAGAGTCTTAGATTATGAGATCGTTTTCTTATAGAAAAAGTTTCAGAAATCTCAGATTTTTCCTATTAAAAAGTCTCCGATTCTAAAACCTTTTTGCCCTAGAAAAAGTCTCAGATTCTGAGACCTTTGTTTTGGAGAAAAACCCTCAGATTCTGTGACATTTTTCTTATAAAAAAAGGTTTCCTACAGTATCCGATCCTGAGAACTTTTCCCAATAGAAAAGGTCTCAGATTTTGATTCCTTTTTTCGATAGAAAAAGTATCTGGTTCTGGGACCTTTTTCTTGTAGAAAAAAAAAAATACCTCGAGCTAGAATAACTCTACTCACAATATACATATATTTTAATTCTTTGTAGGTCCTAATTCTTAAAAAAAAAATAGAACAATCTTTTTTTCTTGTGTTGCAACTTTTAACTTTCCAGGGGGCCCCCAAATTTTTGTGTGCCCAGGGCCCCCGCCATACCTTAAGACGGCCCTGCTTATTAGATATATATCTGTGATCTTCAATTTCTATATCAAATTTGATCATATATATCAAATTTGATCTAATAAGATATAATCATATATTTTTGGATCCTTCATTTTTTGGATCAAATAATTGATCAATTTATATACAATTATATTAAAAAATATAAGATTATATCAAAACTTTTTTACTCGAGTTGGGACAAATTTGGCATCCATTTATATCTGATGAGATACAATTATATGAAATCAGATGCAATCATATATTATTAGGTCAAAGACGATCAGATAAGATCAAATTGATTTTTACACGGGTTGCGATACTTCATTTTTGTTAAATTTGGTATGATGAATATAAAAAAAAAAATTTAAATCGAGCTAGCGCTTTTTAAGATATCGCCATTTGAAAACTTTCAAAAATTTCCAGTAGTGGCGGTTTTTTTCCTGAGTTAAAAAAAAAATCAAAGTTTTTTTCCATTGACTATTTCATAAAGATTGAGACAAACTTTCATTAAAACATATTTTGAGCCAAATCCGACCACTTGAAACCATGTGGCCCTTAGATCAAAACTTAGAGGTTTTGATAAAAACTTTCAAAAAAAACAAAATTTTGATCGAAGGGCTCAAAGGGTTAAAATGATTGGATTTGGCCAAAATTAATTTTAAATAAAATTTTGTCTCAAGCTTTATAAAAGTACCAAAAGAAAAAAATTTTGTTTTTTTTTTTATAATTTCTGGATCATACCCGGATACTTTTGAACATCAAAAGTGGAAGAAAAACATGTCAGTCTAATGTTTTATGCATTTTTTTTTTTGTATTTTTTTCTCGTTCACCCTGAAACTCTCATTGCTTCCTAAATGCAAAACTAACGGCATTGCAATAACAATAGCAACAACAACAGAAAACAAGCAACTTCCTTTAGGGATCCTCTATTACACGTATATTTCCTATATTGTTTGCATATTATTTTCCGCTTGTAACTGTTGTTTTATTTGCGTTTGTAATTTAAATTTTTGAAGGACGTTTTGAGCGGTTGTTTTTCAAAAATATAAATGAAAAAACATTATAAAATATTATTCAAAGGTTTTGTTTAGCAGTTTTTTCTGTTTGGCTTTTTTTTTATACTGATCCAAACCCCTAGAGTTTGTAATAAAACAAAACTAATGGAAAATATATACATTTATTACTTTGTAGCTAACTAAAAACCCCTTATGAATCGAAAAAAATTGCTTTGTAATATTAAAAAAAAATATGTATTTAAACAAAAATCAATGTTTTTACAATAAAAAAAAAGGTTTTAAGATTAATTAGAAATTAAAAAATAAAAGTTATGGAAAATAATGATTGGGAAAATTTATCAAAAGGTTATGAATAGTTTCAGTGTCATTAGAAGTTTATGATTTTTTTAGTTTTTAAATAAAAACAGTTTTTAAATAAAAAAAAATCTAAAAAGAGTTTTTTAATTTAAGCGATTTTTAGTTAAAGTTATTATATTACGTTTTATTTATCTTTAAATTGGCAACACTTTTTATAACAACTCTGTGTTTGTGTATGAAATTTATAAACAGCTGTTTAGTTGCCAAAATTAAAACACGTGTTTTACAAAACAAACAAATTTGTTGAAATCTCCTTCAAAAAGTGAAATTATAATAAAAATATTTAAATTTTAATAAAAATAAATTTAAAATTATAAAATTTAGAGCAATTTCTTTTTGTTTTCAATAAATTTTCACGAATTTTATTGATTTTGAATATACAAAAATTACAGGTTGCTGGAGTTTTTCTTTGTTTTTCTTTGTTTTTCTTTTCTTTTATATTTATTTTTTGTTTAAACTCCCACATTAGAATTAATTTTTGTTATTTTTATACAACATATTTTTTTGTTTGTTAATTTTTTGTATTTTTTTATTTTAATTTCTACAGAATCTTTTGTGTTTTCCATAAATTTGTAATGCTTTTGTAATTATTAAATATTTATAAGTTCAACAAAAATGAGCACATGTTTTAGGATTACAATGATAAGACAGTGTAGGATATAAAAATATTTTTTTTTGCGAAATCGTTGAATTTTGTTAAACAGTTGTGGTTTTCTAAAGACCGAAATACTCCAAAAAACAGCGAAAAAACAAGAGAGAAAGTTATGGTCGGTCTTTTCCGGAAAACACTACAGCCGTGTTTTCCGGAAAATGGGTCCCAAGTCCAAACATGGACCGATTGGATCTATCTTTTGTAAGATCTTTATTTAGTGTAGAAAACACACACAAATAAAATTTTATTGGAATTGGTTTATTTTTTTTTGTCATAGACCAATTTAACTGAATATCGGTCTAAATTTTTATATGAGGGGACTAAGTCCAAAAATGGTCCAATTATATTCAGATTTGATTAGGTTACCAATATGCACGTTTAACATCTACAAATCAAATATTAAACAAATTTGTTTTTTAATTTTTATGAATTTTGAAGAAATTATGTGAATATTGGGAGGGTGGTTTGTATGGGGACTACCAGAAGGACTGACCGGATTCCTTTGAAATTTGGAATGATGATTCCTGCATACAAAATTTGATTACCTGTAAAATTTCAAAGCGATATCTATTAAAATACAGTTATTAAATTCATTTAAGCCGAATTCAAAGGGGGCGTTTGTATGGGGCAAGGTCTTAACATGGACCGATTTTCCAATTTCAATAGGCTTTGTCCTTGGGCCAAAAGAAGCTTAAGTTTCAAATTTCAAGTCAATTGATTGAAAATTGCGACCTGTATCATGCTTAAACCGATAAATGGACGGACGGACGGACGGACGGACGGACAGACGGACGAACATCGCTAAATCGACTCACGAAGTGATTCTGAGTCGATCGTTATACTTGAAGGTAGGTCTAGGACCAATATTTCGGGTAGTTACAAACATCAGCACAAACTCATTATACCCTGCACCACTGAGTGGTGTAGGGTATAAAAAAAATTGTAAATGTGTTTTTAAGTCTAATTTGGAATTTAGATTAATCTCCAAAAAAAATGGATCCACTAAAGCTGTTTTTTTTAAATTTCGATTCTAAGGGGGTTAAGTGGGATAACATTGAACTTTGGGTATTTTTTTTATATATCCTGAAATAATGGTCTTTTATACTTGAAATTTGTTGTATAGGAGCCCCCGGCGGAAAATATTCAAGAAAAAGTACTTTATGAAAATTCCGATTCTATGGGGCAAAAAGGGTTCAAAAAATCTAATTTTGGTACTTTTTGTATGTGGTACCTTTTATATGTGATACTTGTTATGTTTCTAGAAACTTGATATTTGGAATATAGTAAGATCTGTCGGAAAAACATTTAGAAAAAAGTACTTTTTGAAAATTCCGATTCTAAGGGTGCAAAAAGTGTTAAAATGGTGTACTCTTATTGTTAGTACTTTTTTCTTTAAAAAAGGTACATTTAAGGAATTCTGATTTTAGTGGTACTTTTTGTATCTCCTGAAATAACAGCTCTTGCAACTTGAAATTTGGAATGTAGCAAAATTCCGCGAAAAAAAAAATCTGACGAAAGCACTGTTACACTCAAAATAATACATTAGTAGATTTACTAATTTTTTTTGCTAATGCTGGTTAGCTAACTTTTAGCAAATTTTTAGTTGAGATTGGCATGTTAGCAAAAATATCTTGTAAACTTCATTTAGCGCAATAGCAATTTTAAACAAAATTTGAACTAATTTTTTTTGCTAAATTTAAAATTGAGTTGACCAAATGGTAAATTTTTTTATATTTTCAGAAAACTTAAAATGGCGCTATCTCGGAAACTAAGCCAGATAGAGCAAAATGGAGGCCATTTTTGGTTCTCGGGTATAGTATAGTATCGCCGGACCTCTTCACATGTGTGGACCCTAATGGGTCCTAACTTTGGATCCAAAAAAGTTAGCATTCCCGAAAATTTTAAAATGCTCATATCTCGGTAAATATTGCCGACACAACAAAAAGTCCAAAAGCATTTTTGTAGCTCTCAACACGTAGAATAAGACTGCAAAATAATCAAAAGCTCTCCGAGTAATAGTTTTGAAGTTATCGAGTTTTGTAATTCTCAAAACCCCGGTGGTCCCCTAAAAACAGGTATCTCAAAAACTAAGCAAGGTAGAGCAAAACGGACACAAATTTTTGGACCACCAAAAATCCTCGCATCCAAGAGAAGAACACATTGGGAAATTTAAATTTTTTAGGGTGAAAGGGGTAAATAAATGCGAAAACCTTTACCTTTTAGGAATTTCGATTTTAATGGGTTAAAAAGGGTAAAAATTTGTACTCGGGTACATTTTCTATGTCCTGAAATAATGATTGTAAAAACATAAAATTTGGCATGTAAAATCATTCAACAAAAAAAAAAAAACATTTTGGCAAAAGTGCTGTCAAGAATGTTTGTATTCTAAGAGGCTCAAAGTGTACATAATTTGGTACTTTTTTTTGATATTCTGAAATAATTGTCATAAAAGCTAGATTTTTGAAATATAATATACTCCATCAAAACAAAATATTCTGAAAAAAGACTTAGGAAATTCTGATACTAAGAGGGTTAAAAGGGGTAAAAAATTGTACTTTGGTACTTTTTCAATTACCCAAACAAAAAAAAAAAAGTAAGCTCAAAAACTTTGAATTTAAAACCCAATAGCCAAAAAATGGTAAAAAGGTTTTTGAAAATTTTTATTCTAAGGGGCAAAAGAGGGTAAAATGAAAAATTTGGTTCTTTTTTATAACTATTGAACACAATACTTACTTTGGTACTTTTTTTTATCTCATAAAATAATGATGAAACATGAATTTTGGAATGTAGAATTATTAAGCGAAAAAAACATTTTGACAAACAGTTAAAAAATATAATAAAAAGTGTATTGAATAAAAATTATACTCTGGTACTTTTTCAATCTTCTGCAATAATGGTCATAAAAACTTGTTTTTTTGATCCTAGGATCCTGCATCGAAAAAAAAAAAACATTTTGTAAAAAGACTTTAAGGAATTTTTGATACTAAGAGTGCTAAAACGGGTAAAAATTGTACTTTGGTACTTTTTAGATTTTCTTAAATAATAAGTTCATAAACTTGAAATTTTAAATCTAGGCTCCAAAAAAAAAAAAAAATGGGAAAAAGGGACCAAAAAGAGGGTGAAATGGGAAATTTGGTACTTTTTTATAACAATTGAACACAATAGTTATTTTGGTACTTTTTCTATGAAATTTAGAATGTAGCATTATTAAGCGAAAAAAAAACATTTTGACAAGTGAACAGTTAAAAAAATATAATAAAAAGAGTACTGAATAAAATGTGTACTTTGGCACTTTTTCAATCTTCTCCAATAATGGGCATAAAAACTTGATTTTTTAAACCTAGGATCTTCCATCGAAGCAAAACATTCTGAAAAAAGATTTTTAGGAATTTTTGATACAAAGAGGGCTTATAGGGGTAAAAAAATTGTACTTTGGTACTTTTTAGATTTTCTTAAACTTGAAATTTTAAATCTAGGATAAAAAAAGAATAGAAAAAGTAAAAAGAGGATGATATGGAAAATTTGGTACTCTTTTATAACTATTGAGCACAATAGCTACTTTGGTACTTTTTCTATGAAATTTGGAATGCAGAATTATTAAGTGAAAAAAACCAATGAACAGTTAAAAAATATAATAAAAAGTGTACTGAATAAAATGTGTACTTTGGTACTTTTTCAATCTTATGCAATAATGGTCATAAAAACTTGTTTTTTTTGAACCAACGATACTCCATCGAAACAAAACATTTTGTAAAAAGACTATAAGGAATTTCTGATACTAAGTGGGCTAAAAGGGGAAAAATTGTACTTTGGTACTTTTTAAATTTTCTTAAATAATAAGTTCATAAACTTGAAATTTTAAATCTAGGATCCAAAAAAAAAAAAAAAAATGGAAAAAAGGGAGCAAAAAGAGGGTGAAATGGGAAATTTGGTACTTTTTTATAACTATTGAACACAATAGTTACATTGGTACTTTTTCTATGAAATTTAGAATGTAGAATTATTAAGCGAAAAAAAAAAAAAAAATTGACAAATGAACAGTTAAATAATAGAATAAAAAATGTATTGAATAAAATGTCTACTTTGGTACTTTTTCAATCTTCTCCAAAAATGGGCATAAAAACTTGATTTTTTAAACCTAGGATCTTCCATCAAAGCAAAACATTCTGAAAAAATATTTTATGGAATTTCTGATACTAAGAGTAAAAAATAGTACTTTGGTACTTTTTTTGATCTTTTGAAATTATTGTGCTAAAAACTTGATTTTTCTAATTTAGGATCCTCCATTAAACAAAACATTTTAAAAAGGACATTTATGAATTTCTGAATTTACGATGGCATAAAGTGGTAAAAAATTGTATTATGGTACTTTCGAAATTTGAAATCTACGATCCAACAGCCATCAAAAAACATTGGAAAAATGTTTTTTTTTTTAAATGATGGTTCGAAGGGACAAAAAGAGGATAAAATGGAAAATTTTCCATTCTTAAAGGGTAAAAAAATGTACTTTGGTACTTTTTTGATCTTTTGATATAATTGCCCTAATATTTTACGAATTTAAGATCCTCCATGAAACAAAACATTAAAACAAAGGCATTTATGAATTTCTGATTTGGTGATATGACAAAAAGTGTAAAAATTTCACTTTGGTACTTTTTCGATCACCTGAAATAATGTGCTCATAAGCTTGAAATCTAAAATCTAGGATCAAACAGCCAACAAAAAACATTGAAAAAAAAGTTTTTTATAATTTTGGTTCGAAGGGGCAAAAAGAGGATAAAATAGAAAATTTGGTACTTTTTTATAACTTTGTACAAGACTCCGAAATCTCAAAAAGGTATCTTTTTGGAATTTTGAATGACGGAAAAAGGTAAACATTTGTACTTCAGAACTTTTTTATAACTTCTGAAGTATTAAAATTTGGAATGTAGGAGCATTCAGCAAAAAAAATCTGACAAAATTACTTCTATAAAGTTTTGATTCCAAAAGGGTAAAAAAATGTACTTTGGTACTTTTTTGATCTTTTGAAATAATTGTCCTAAGAACTTGATTTTACGAATTTAGGATCCTTTATGAAACAAAACATTAAAACAAAGGCATTTATGAATTTCTGAAACTAAGATCGCAAAAAGGGTATAAAATTGTACTTTGGTACTTTTTCGATCTCCTGAAATAATAAAATTTAAAATCTAGGATCCAACAGCAAACAAAAAACATTGAATTTTTTTTTTTTATATTTTGATTCTTAGAGACAAAAAGGGGATAAAATAAAAAATTTGGTACTTTTTTTATAAGCTGGCAAATTTGGTACTTTTTTTTAAGTATTGAACAAAATACCCCTAAATCCCAAAATTTTACATCTAGGATTCTCCTTCTTATTCAAGAGAAGGATATACTAAGAATAAAAACTGGTTGGGGTAAAAGTGGTAAATATATGGGAAAGCTATTCAGAAAAAGGTACCTTTTAGAAATGTACTCTGGTACTTTTTCGATTTCCATGGCTGGATTTGCTAAAACAAAAACCTTATAAACTTGAAATTTTAAATGTAGGATCCATAAGTAAAAAGTTTTTTGAAAATTTTTATTCGAAAGGGCAAAAAGGTGATAAATTGGAAAATTTGGTACTTTTTTTAAATTTTAAACAAATTACCCCTAAATCCCTAAATTTCACATGTAGGATTCTTCTTCTTATACATACTGAGAAATTAAAACTGGTTGGGGTAAAAGTGGTAAATTTATTGGAAAGACATTCAGAAAAAGGTACCTTTTAGAAATGTACTCTGGTACTTTTTCGATTTCCATGGCTGGATTTGCTAATACAATAACCTCATAAACTTGAAATTTTAAATGTAGGATCCAACAGTAAAAAGTTTTTTGAAAATTTTTATTCGAAAGGGCAAAAAGGTGATCAATTGGAAAATTTGGTACTTTTTTTAAGTATTGAACAAGATACCCATAAATCCTAAAACTTTACATGAAGGATTCTCCTTCTTATTCAAGAGAAGGACATACTGAGAAATTAAAACTGGTTAGGGTAAAAGTGACAAATATATTGGAAAGACATTCAGAAAAAGGTACCTTTCAGAAATGTACTCTGGTACTTTTTCGATTGCCATGGCTGGATTTGCTAAAACAATAACCTTATAAACTTGCCCTTTATTCGAAAGGGCAAAAAGGAGATAAATTGGAAAATTTGGTACTTTTTTTTAACTTTTGAGCAAAATACCCCTAAATCTTAAAATTTCACATGTAAGATTCTTTTTCTTATTCAAGAGAAGGACATACTGAGAAATTAAAACTGGTTGGGGTAAAAGTGGTAAATATATTGGCAAGCCATTCAGAAAAAGGTACCTTTTAGAAAAGTACTCTGGTACTTTTTCGATTTCCATGGCTGGATTTGCTAAAACAATAACCTTATAAACTTGGAATTTTAAATGTAGGATCCAACAGTAAAAATTTTTATTCGAAAGGGCAAAAAGGTGATAAATTGGAAAATTTGGTACTTTTTTTTAAGTATTGAACAAAGACCCCTAAATCCCAAAATTTCACATGTAGAATTCTTCTTCTTATTCAAGAGAAGGACATACTGAGAAATTAAAACTGGTTGGGGTAAAAGTGATAAATGTATTGGAAAGACATTCAGAAAAATGCACCTTTTAGAAATGTACTCTGGTACTTTTTCGATTTCCAAAAATCGAAAATTTGAAACAGCACAAATGAAAACATTTTTTTTGAGTAAATTTTAAGAAAATGTGTAATTTTACTTCAAAATTAATTGAAATTTACTCAATTTATAGTAGTATATAATTGATTTTTGTTATTTTTTCTTCCACAACTGTTTTATGCATAAAAAGCTTTTTAAAAAAAATATATTTATATACTCCTACATAACCAAAAATAACATTATGTATATATTTTGCCAACATAACCTAAGTTTGTATATATTTGTATTTATATTTACTTAATACAGCTTAACCTCAATTACTTTGTAAACATATTAAAATCTCTTATAAAATTTGCAGTATATTTTTGTTGTATTTTTTTTGGAAGGATTTGGTGAACAGAATTTCATTTTCTAGAGAAAAAAGATTTTTTTTTTGTTTAGACAACAATCTTCTTAACTCTTCAAACCCACAATTCATGATCTGTTGAATTCATTAAAAATAAATTATATTAGGATTTTTGTTGTTTTTATTGCTCTCTTGTCATTTTGTATAACTTACCCACAATCACAGTCTTTTAAAAATGCATTCGAAATTTGCATATACATACAGTGAAGTGAAAGTTTAATGAAACGTTGGTAAAACCTATAAATTAAAATTTTTATTAATCATACGTTACCATGTTAATTTATACATTTATTTATTTTGGTATTGAATTTTTTTTTTCAAACTTTTTCCTGTTAATCATACATTACCATGTTAAAATTACAATATTTTGTATTGATAGTCTTTTTAAAACTACTTGGAAACTAGTATTAATCATACTTTAGCAAGTTTTTTTGAAAAGAAATTATATCATGTACTTTTAAGTTTTGTAATAAAGTATCGGCAATCAATGATCCTTTTTTCATTTGATTTGTGCTAAAAAAATCCTATAAAAAACCGCTGTTATATTTAGAAAAATTCATATTAATCATACGTTACCATGTTAAAGTTATTTTTTTGTGTTTTTTTATTAATCATACGTTACCATGTTATTTTATACATTTATTTATTTTTATATTGAATTTTTTTTCAAACTTTTTCTTGTTAATCATACATTACCATGTTAAAATTATAATATTTTGTATTGATATTTTTTTTAAAACTACTTGGAAACTTGTATTAATCATACTTTAGCAAGTTTTTTTGAAAAGAAATTATGTATATCATGTACTCGAAAGTTTTATAATAGCGTAACGGGAATCCATGCTCCTTTTTTATTTCATTTGTGTTAAAAAAAATCCTATAATAAACAGCTGTAATATTTAGAAAAATTCATATTAATCATACGCTTCCATGTTAAAATTATTTTTTTGTGTGTTTTTTTATTAATCATACGTTACCGTGTTAATTTATACATTTAATTTTTTTTTGTATTGAGAATTTTATTTTTCAAAATTTTTATTGTTAATCATACGTTACCATGTTAAAATTAAAATTTTTTGTATTGATAATTTTTTTTTAAAACTACTTGGAAACTAGTATTAATCATACTTTAGCAAGTTTTTTTGAAAAGAAATTATATCATGTACTTTTAAGTTTTGAAATAAAGTATCGGCAATCAATGATCCTTTTTTATTTAATTTGTTTAAAAAAAAAATCTATTAAAAACAGCTGTAACATTTCGAAAAATTCATATTAATCATACGTTACCATGTTAAAATTATTTTTTTTGTGTTTTTTTACTAATCATACGTTACCGTGTTAATTTATATATTTATTTATTTTTGTATTGAAATTTTTTTTCAAACTTTTTCTTGTTAATCATTCGTTTCCTTGTTAAAATTACAATATTTTGTATTGACAATTTTTTTAAAATAACTTGGAAACTAGTATTAATCATACTTTAGCAAGTTTTTTGAAAAGAAATTATATCATGTACTTTTAAGTTTTGTTATAAAGTATCGGCAATCAATGATCCTTTTTTATTTAATTTGTGTTAAAAAAAAATCTATTAAAAATAGCTGTAATATTTAGAAAAATTCATATTTATCATACGTTACCATGTTAAAATTTTTTTTTGTGTTTTTTTAATCATACGTTACCATGTTATTTTATACATTTATTTAATTTTGTATTGAAATTTTTTTTCAAACTTTTTCTTGTTAATCATACGTTATCATGTTAAAATTATAATATGTTGTATTGATAATTTTTTTAAAACTACTTGGAAACTAGTATTAATCATACTTTAGCAAGTTTTTTGAAAATAAATTATATAATGTACTTTTAAGTTTTGTAATAGAGTATCGGGAATCCATGATCCTTTTTTATGTCATTTGTTTTAAAAAAATCCTATAAAAAACAGCTGTAACATTTGGAAAAATTCATATTAACCATACGTTACCATGTAAAAATTATTTTTTTTGTGTTTTTTTATTAATCATACGTTACCATGTTAATTTAACATTTATTTATTTTTGTATTGAATTTTTTTTTTCAAACTTTTTCTTGTTAATCATACGTTACCATGTTAAAATTAAAATTTTTTGTATTGATAATTTTTTTAAAACTACTTGGAAACTAGTATTAATCATACTTTACCAAGTTTAAAAAAAAAAAAAAAATTGTATCATGTACTCGAAATTTTTAAAGTAGAGTATCGGGAATCCATGATCCTTTTTTATTTCCTTTGTGTTAAAAAAATCCTATAAAAAACAGCTGTAATATTTAAAAAAATTCATATTAATCATACGTTACCATGTTAAAAATAATTTTATTTTATGTTTCATAATTTTTTTAAACCAATACGAAATTAGTATTAATCATACCATGTAAAAATTCTAATTGTTTTGCATTGATAAATTTTTTAAAACTAGTTCAACTGGTATTAATCATACCTTAACAAGTTGTTTTGAAAAAAAAAAAATATATCATATACTCCTTAGTGTTGTAATGTATCGACAATCTATGTTTATTTTAATTTAATTTGTATTTAAAAAAAATAATCTCTTACGAAGGGTAATTTCTTGTGGACCCATCCTAATATAATAATTTTTGTCGTTGTAGTACTTTAGCTACTTCTCCATTGGTTTTTGCATTGTTTTAATTTTTCTGCTTTTATGCATTTTTAAATATTATTGTTTACTGTACTTGGATTGTCAAGCTAATAGTAAATTTTAATGCAAACACAAAGCGAAAGACCAAAACAAGTAACAAGATTATTGCCGGTGAAGACTGACATAATGATACCTTACACCACAATCGATTTATTAGGAAAGATTTATCGTATGCTTTAACATGGTATGCGATTTTAATGCAAATGCAGTTTTTTTTGTAAATCGTATAAAAACGATATGGAAAAAAATCTTTATATCTTTAATATTTTTAAATTTGCAAAAAAATGGCATCGATTTGTTTTTGCATATTTTTATGAAAATGCATATTTTTTAAATTTTGTGCATATTTGTAACTTATAAAAGCATATGTTTACAATAAATATGCAAATAAAGAAAACATACATTTGCATTAAAATAGCATTGATTTCTACACTCAAAATATTTTGTAGGCAAAAACAAAAGAAAAACACACTTAAAACAAGTGAATAAACAATTGAAAACCATCCCAGTAATTATTCATTTATTTTAACAAACATCAACATTTATTTTTTACTGTTGACAAAATTTTCTAAAATAAATAACATTAAACATTAAAAAATTACGGTTTTTTCACTCTTTTTTACTAACATATTCGAAAAAAATAACCTACGAAAACATTAAAAATTAATGATAGTTCTGTTATTTTTACCAACAAATTCCAAAAAATTAACCTACGAAAACATTAAAAATTAATGACTCTGTAGGTTATTTTATACAATTTTCTATTGAAATATTTTTTTAAAAATTTTTAATAAAATTTTGGGGAATCGATCCCGCAACCAACTACATTCTGGCCAGACACTCTACCCATCGTGCCAAAGTCACTTGATACAAACATGTTTTTATATTTCTATAAATAATTTTTTGATTTTTTTTTTCTACAAAAGAATTACTGACTTGTGTAGGTAAAACCTAATGATATTTCATTAAAAAATACCAACAATTTAAAAAAAATGACTTACACAAATCATTAAAAATTTAAAGAATAATCAGTAGTTTTTACCTACAGAACAAAAATAAATGACTTTAAAAATTAAATGTGAATGAAAGTCTTTATTTTTTAGTGTGTTATTTTTGAAACAAAGGACAGAAGAAGTCATTAATAAAAACTGAACATCAAACAAATGTTTTTGCTTTTAAAAACGACTAAACGGAAAACTTTTTAAATAAACTACAAACAGTTAATGACATAATTTTTTGAGTGTATTAAAACATTTTTGCATATTATGCTGAAAATGCATATTTTTTGCATATTTTAAAAAAATATGCAAAAAAATGATAACTACCAATTATCTTTTTAAAGCATGAAATTTGCATTACAATGGCATTGATTTGTATTTTAAAATTTTTACATATTAAGGTGAAAATGCATATTTTTGACACATTTTAATTTTAAATGCATATTCTGCAAATAATGATAACGACCAATTATCTTTTCTAATCATAAAATTTCCATTAAAATGGCATTGATTTGTATTTTAAAATTTTTGCATATTATTTTAAAAAATATGCAAAAAATGATAACAACCAATTATATTTTCGAATCATTAAATTTGCATTAAAACGGCATTGTTTCGTTTTTTAAATTTTTGCATATTGTTGTGAAAATGCATATCTTCTGCATATTTTAAAAAATATGCAAAAAATTATAACAACGAATTATCTTTTCGAATCATAAAATTTGCATTAAAATGGCATTGTTTCGTTTTTTAAATTTTTGCATATTAGGGTGAATATGCATATCTTTTGCATATTTTAAAAAATATGAAAAAAAAATGATAACGACCAATTATCTTTTCAAATCATAAAATTTTCATTAAAATGGCATTGATTTGTTTTTTTTTTTAAATTTTTGCATATTATGGTGATAATGCATATTTTAATTTCAAATGCATATTTTGTGCATATTTCCAACTTTGAAGTACAATTTTTTCAAGAAATTAAATCAAGAAATTAAATCAAAAAGTAAGAATATATCCAACAATTAAAAAATATCTTTACGTTATCAATAAATTTGCATAAAAATGGCATCGATTTGTTTTTGCATATTTTTATGAAAATGCATATTTTTGAAATGTTGTGCATATTTGTTACTTATAAAAGCATATGTTTACAATAAATATGCAAATAAAAAAAATTATATACATAAGTAGGGCTGTGATTTCCATGCAAATGCATGTTTTTTGTCGATAGTTTAAAAATGATAACGATCAATTATCTTTCGAATTATAAAATTTGCATAAAAATGTTATTGATTTATATTTTAAAATTTTTGCATATTAAGGTAAAAATGCATATTTTTGACATATTTTAATTTTAAATGCATATTCTGCAAATAATGATAAAGACCAATTATCTTTTCAAATCATAAAATTTGCATTAAAATGGCATTGATTTGTATTTTAAAATTTTAGCATATTATGGTGAAAATGCATATTTTAAAAAAAATATGCAAAAAATTATAACGATCGATTATTTTTTCGAATCATAAAATTTGAATTAAAATGGCATTGGTTTGTATTTTAAAATGTTTGCATATTATGGTCAAAATGCATATTTTTTGCATATTTTAAAAAAATATGCAAAAAAATGATAAAGACCAATTATCTTTTCGAATCATAAAATTTTCATTAAAATGGCCTTGATTTGTTTTTTAAAATTTTTGCATATTATGGTGAAAATACATATTTTTAGCATATTTTAAAAATATGCAAAAAATGATAACGACCAATTATCATGTCGAATCATAAAATTTGCATTAAAATGGTATTGATTTGATTTTTTTTAAATTTTTGCATATTATGGTGAAAATGTTTTTTTTTGCATATTTTAAAAATAATATGCAAAAAATGATATCGACCAATTATCTTTTCGAATCATAAAATTTGCATTAAAATGGCATTGATTGTTTTTTTTAAATGTTTCCATATTATGTTGAAAATGCATATTTTTTTTGGATATTTTAAAAAAATATGCAAAAAATTATAACGACCAATTTTCTTTTCAAATCATAAAATTTGCATTAAAATGGCATTGATTTGTTTTTTAAAATGTTTGCATATTATGTTGAAAATGCGTAGTTTTCGGATATTTAAAAAAATATGCACAACATGATAACGACCAATTATCTTTTCGAATCATAAAATTTGCATTAAAATTCCATTGATTTGTTTTTTTTTTTTTAATTTTAGCATATTATGGTGAAAATGCATATCTTTTATATATTTAAAAAAATATGTAAAAAATGACAAAAACCAATTATCATTTCGAATCATAAAATTTGTATTAAAATTCCATTGATTTTTTTTTTTAATTTTTGCATATTAGGGTGAATATGCATATCTTTTGCATATTTTAAAAAATATGCAAAAAATGATAACGACCAATTATCTTTTTATTAGGGTGAATATGCATATCTTTTGCATATTTTAAAAAATATGCAAAAAATGATAACGACCAATTATCTTTTCGAATCATAAAATTTGCATTAAAATGGCATTGTTTCGTTTTTTAAAAATTTTGCATATTATGGTGAAAATGCATATCATCTGCATATTTTAAAAAATATGCAAAAAATGATAACGACCAATTATCTTTTCTAATCATAAAATTTGCATTAAATGTTTGTTTTTTTTAAATTTTTGCATATTATAGTGAGAATGCATAGTTTTTGCATATATTAATTTTAAATGAATATTTTGTGTATTTTTAAAAATTTTAATTCGATAGTTCCAAACATTAACGAGAAACCTATTATACCCTAACAAACCAAACTTTAGTAGGGTATAAAAAATGCAAATGCATTTTTGCTGTTTTGCTGCGGTTTATTGTCATTGTAAAATGTTGTTGCTATTGTTGTTATTTAAGATTTCTTTTTTGTGTTCCGGTTTTTGAGCTTATGTTGTAGTTGTTTTTATTGTTGTTGTGGTAAATAAACAAATAAATTTCCGGATTTTATGAGTTCGTTTTTTTTGTTTGCCCTTCTTACTGCTTAAATAATTGTATTATTGCTGTTGTACACTAAAAAAAGAACTAGTCAAATTGCTAGATAAATTACCGTAATCCCATTTTACCAATATTTGACAGTTTTCCTTGTTTTTTAACAAAAAAATTTTTGATCGAAATTAAAAATTTTCTTGGTAATTTAAAAATTTTTTTCGTAAATGTACCAATTTTCAATGTAATTTTACAAAAAAATCTAGTTAAGTCACGAGAATTTCGTATAAGTATAAACGGATCAAAAAGTTGTAAATTAACAATTTTATTAGTAAAAAACTAGTAAAATTACCAAAATTCACGTAATTTTTACTAGAAATTCTCGTAAAATAGAAGGCAGCACAAAATTTAGTAAAGTCCTTGTAATTTTTATCGTGTAAAAAAAGTTGTAAATTTACAATTTTATTGGTAAAAAGCTGGTAAAGTGTTTGTAATTTTACAAAATTTTTACCAATAAAATTGTAATTTTTACTAGCAACTTTCGTTAAATAGGAGGTAGCAAAAAAATTTTTTAACGAGTAATTTTTTTGTTAATTTTCCAAGATTTTTTTTTTTGAGTGTAGTGGGGGTATTTTGTTTTTGTTGTTGTTTTCTGTTGCATTAACTGTCATTTCTTGTTGCGCCTTTAAGCTTATCATCTCTTCTTCATCTACTACTGAGGCATTGTTTGTTGTTTATGCATTTTGTTAGATAAACTAAAATTTTATATTCTTAGCTGCTGCTTTAAGGTATAATAGCATTTAGTAATAATAATACTATGACTTTATACACACACACACACCATCTCATTCACCCGCACACACTCTCATCTTTATAGTGAACAACACACTTATACTGTGGCATTATTTCGGCTTTTGTTGTGCAAGTATTTTCGTAAGTCAAGTAGCGGAAAACTACTTATTTGTTAGTTATACACTTTTATTCCGCTTCAAATGCCAAGTAAATTTTTGTTATATTTTTTGTTTACAGGGTTTTGAGATAAGAGTACCAGTAGTTGTAATTTTTTTTGTCTTTAATTTATTTTATTTATCAAAGATTAGTTAAATATATAAACAATATGAAGAATTCAAAAAAAAAAAAACTATGTGTCATGTAAATCGTTATTTTAAAAACTTGTAGATAAATAAACGAGTGGTTTTTGTTTCAAATTTCTCGTAAGGAATTGTTTTCTAGAAAAATTCTTATGAGAGAATTTTTCAATAGAAAAAGTCTATCAAGTCAACATTTCTTTATACACAATTTTTAAATAGAAAAAGTATTATGAAACATTTTTTTTTTTGAAAATTGACCATAAGAAATTTTGTCTTATGAGACTTTTTCTATAAGAAAATTGTCTCATGAGACTTTTTCTATAGGAACATTTTTGTATAGGAACATTTTCTAATGCGACTCTTTCTATAGGAAAATATTTCATAAGAATTTTTTTTTTTTGTAGAAAAATTGGCTTATGAGGGTTTTTTTGGGAAAACCTATCCCATGAAACTTTTTCGAAAATTTTGTCTCATGAAATTTTTTCTATAAAAAAATTGTGGCATGAGACTTTTCCTACAGAAAATTGTTTTATGAGACTTTTTCTATATAAAAATTGTCCCATTAGATTTTTCTATAGAAAAGCTGTCTCTTGAGAGTTTTTCTATTGGAAAATTGTCGATGAGACCTTTTCTAGAAAAAAATTTTATAATGAAACTTTTTTCGTAAAAAAATTGTCTCATATTACTTTTTTTATAGAAAAATTGTTTCATGAAACTATTCCTACTGAAGAAAAATTGTCTTATGAGATTTTTTCTATCGGAAAATTGTCTCATGAGACTTTTTTTCAGGAAAATTGTTTCATGAGACTTTTTCTATGGAAAAATTGTCTCATGACATTTTTTGTCTAATTTTTCTATAGGAAAATTGTTTTATGAGACTTGTTCTATAGAAAAATTGTCTCATGATACATTTTCTTTATTGAAATTGTCTCATGAGACTTTTTCTATATGAAAATTGTCTCATGAGACTTTTTCAAAATGAAAATTGTCTAGTAAGACTTTTTCTTCAGGAAAATTGTTTCATGAGACTTTTTCTATATGAAAATTGTCTCGTGAGACTTTTACTATAGGAAAATTATCTCATGAGGCTTTTTCTATAGAAAAATTGTATCATGAGACTTTTTCTATAGAAAAATTGCTCATGAGACTTTTTCTATAGAAAAATTGTCCCATGAGAGTTTTTCTAGAGAAAATTTGTCTCAAGAGACTTTTTCTAGAGAAAATTTGTCTCATGAGACTTTTTCTAGAGAAAATTTGTCTCATAAAACTGTTTCGAGAGAAAACTTTTTCGACAGAAAAATTGTCTTATGCAACATTTTCTATAAAAAATTTCTCTTATACCCAATTCACACCTGAGGTAAAATCCCGTTCGAACGAGATTTCTATCATATGGTTGTAAATAAAATGATACTTTTTCTATAGGAAAACTGTCTCATAATACTTTTTCTATAGGAAACTTATTTCATGTGACATTTTCTATAGAAAAATTATCTCATGAGACATTTTTAAAAGTAAAATTATCTCCTGAAACTTTTTCTATAGTAAAAATTGTCTCATAAAACCTACTCTAAACACAAATTGTCACATGAAACGTTTTCTAAAGAAAAATGTTCTCATAAAACGTTTCTACAGAAAAATTACTTCAAGAAACTTTTTTTTATAAAAAATACTCTCATGAGACTTATTTATAGAAAAATTGTCTCATGGGACTTTTTTGATAAAAAAATCTATCATGAGACTTTGTTTATAAAAAAATTTTCTCATGAGACATTTTCTATACTTTTTCTATACAAAATTTGTCTCATAAAACTTTTTCTATAGAAAAATTGTGTCAGGCAACTTTTCTATAAAAAATTTCTCTTATACCCAATTAACACCTGAGGCGAAATCTCGAGAACGAGATTTCGATCGTACGGTTGTGTATAAAATGATGCAGAACAATATGATTGAAATCTCGTTTGAACTTTTTCTATTGGAAAACTGTCTCATAATACTTTTTCTATAGGAAACTTATTTCATGTGACATTTTCTATGGAAAAATTATCTCATGAGACATTTTTAATAGTAAAATTATCTCATGAATCTTTTTCTATGGAAAACTTGTCTCATATTCTAAACAAAAATTGTCTCATGAAACATTTTCTAAAGAAAAATTGTCTCATGAAACTTTTTCTACAGAAACATTGCCTCAAGAAACTTTTTCTATAGAAAATTATCTCATGAGACTTGTTTGTAGAAAATTGTCTCTTTAGACTTTTTTGATGAAAAAAATATCTCACGAGTTTTTGTTTATAGAAAATTTTTTTCATGACACATTTTCTATAGAAAAATTTTCTCAAGAGACATTTTCTGTATTAAAATTGGCTGGTGATACTTTTTCTATAAAAAAATTATCTCATGAGACTTTTTCTATAGGAAAATTGTCTCAGAAACTTTTTCTGCAGAAAAATGATCTTATGAGAATTCCTCTACAGAAAAATTGTCTCATGAGACAATTTTAATACAGAAAATGTCTCTTGAGACAATTTTTCTATAGAAAATGTCTCATGAGAAAATTTTTCTATAAACAAAGTCTCATAAGAATTTTTTTTTTTATCAAAAAAATCTCAGGAGACAATTTTCTATAAATAAACCTCACGAGATAATTTTCTATAGAAAAGACTTTTTCTTAGAAAAAATTTCTTATAGATCTTTTTCTCTAGAAAAATTGTCTCACGAGACTTTTTCGATAGAAAAAATTTTCTCAAGAAACTTTTTCTATAGAAAAATTATCACATGAGACTTTTCCTATAGAAAAAATATCTAATAAGACTTTTTCTATAGAAAAATTGCCTCATGCGACTTTCTGTATAAGAAAATTTTCTTATCAGACTTTTTCTATTGAAAAATTATAAAGTATCATATGGAAAAATTGTCTCATGAGACTTTTTTTTTAAAGAAAAATAGTCTCATGAGACTTTTTTTTTAAAGAAAAATAGTCTCATGAGACTTTTTTTTTAAAGAAAAATAGTCTCATGAGACTTTTTTTTTAAAGAAAAATAGTCTCATGAGACTTTTTTTTTAAAGAAAAATAGTCTCATGAGACTTTTTCTATAAAAAAAATTGTCTCACGAGACTTTTACTATAAAACATTGTCTCATGTTACTTTTTAGATAATTGTTTTATCAGACATTTTCTTTAGAAAATAAGTCTTCTGAGACTTTTTCTAAAGGAAAATGGTCCCATGAGACTTTTTCTAAAACTTTTTTTAAAAGAAAAATTACAATTTTTCTAAAAACAACGTCTTAGAAGATAATTTTTCTTAAGACAATGAGACAATATTATTATGAGACAATTTTTCTAAAGAAAAAGTCTGATGGGATAAGTTTCCTACAAAAAAAGTCTCTTGCAAAAGTTTTCCTATAGAAAAAGTCTCCTGGGACATTTTTCCTTTACCAAAAGTCTCATGAGATAATTTCTCTATACAAAAAGTCTTATGAGATAATTATTCTACAAACGTGTCTCATGAAATGAAAGTAATAAAGTATTCCTATAAAAAAAGTCTCCTGAAATAATTTTCCTTTATAAAAAGTTCCAAGAGACAATGTTTCTTTACAAAAATTTCATGAAACAACTTTTCTATAGACAAAATCTTATGAGACAATTTTCTATAGAAAATATCTTGTAACACAATTTTTTTATAGAAAAACTTTAAGGAGACAATTTTACTATAGAAAGAGACCTATTAGATAATTTTCCTATACAAAAAGTCTCATGAGACAATTCACCGCAAAAAAAAAATATTCAATTAATTTTCCTTTACAAAAAGTCTCAAGAAACAATTTTTCTATACAAAAAGTCTTATGAGACAATTTTTCTATAGAAAAACTCTAATGACACAGTTTTCCTATAGAATGAGTCCCATTTAATAATTTTCTTATATAAAAAGTCTCATGAGACAATTCTAAAATAAAAAAGGTATTTTTTTTTGAAAAAAAAAAATCTTTCTTATAGAAAATGTATCATGATACAGTTTTCCCATTAAAAATTTCATAAAATTTTTTTAAAATTTATGGAAAAGTCCTGCGAGACGATTTTTTTTATAGAAAAATTATTATACAACTTTCCTATAAAAAATCACATCAGACAATTTTCCTATAGAAAAAGTCTAACTAGGATTTTCCAAAAGAAATAATCTAATTATGAAACCATTTTCCAATATAAAAATATCTTAAAAAAAAAAAAAAAAATCTCATGACCTTTTCTGTAACAAAATTGCCTCATGAGACAGTTTTTGACTATAAAGCGTCTAATGCGAGAATTTCCTATAGAAAAAGTCTCCTAAAACACGTTTTCTATGGAAGAAGCCACATGGAGCAAGTTTCCTATAGAAAAATCTTATGAAACAATGCAAATCACAACTATAAATTTACCAAAATCTGTTATTTGTTCAACAATGCGTATGATTAATATTAATTATTTAAGTTAACATAACTTATACGCCACATATGAAATTTATTTCATATCAAAATGTTATAGTTTTATCGCTTTGTAATTTTATAATTTTTTTTTTTTATTTTTTTTTTTTGCAGCGTTATCGTCCTGATTATTTAGAAGACTATGATAAAATTGGCTATAAACATTCATTAGCCACTTTTTATTCCAAAGCTTGCTTTTGGTGGTTAACTCCTGTCCTCTGGTTTGGTTATAAAGAACCTTTAGAACTAGAAGATCTGGGACAAATGAGGGTAGAAGATAGTGCCAGAGCTCATTACGATAGATTTCTTTTAATTTACAAAACAGCTAAAGTGGTAAGTATTGAAGAATATAATGAAACAAATTTTTAATGAATACAAAATTTTTAAAAAATAAAAAAAATTAATTGGGTTTTTATTTAAATGATATAAAAGAATTACCATTAATTTATAAATTAAAGAAAAACAAAAGATTATTGTTTGTTGTTTGCATGGAAATAAATAAGAATTTAATTAATCATACAAAATAAGCTTTTAAAAAAAATCTATAAAAATACAAAATTAAAAAAAAAGCTATAAAAACACATCAATAAACATCAATATCCTTAATAAATATTAAAAAAAAATGTATAATGTATTTAAATGAGTACGTTCGTTATAGAAATTGTCATAAATTGATATTATGGTTTACTTTTAAATATATGCGTTAAAAAAATTTATTTATACATTCATTCATTTATATATTAATTTTAATCGAATATGTGTGTATAAAATTTATAATGATTAACACACTATATCAACCATACGTTTAAATTATGGTCACTTTATTCAGGTTTCAAAATATCCGTAAATTAATTGCTTGTAATGTTTATTTTACCGTATTTAAAATAGTATTTTAATTATTTGATGGTTTATTTTTATTTTGTACCCTACACTAAATTGTGGTAAATTTATTTTTGATTTCCAATAACCAACTATTTTCATACAACTATTTTCATAAAGAAAAAAATTTCATGAGACAATTTTCTTATAAAACAAGTCTTATGGGAGAATTTTCCTATAGAGTCTTTCAATACAAATTCCTTACAAAAAAGCTCATAAGACAATTTTTTATAAAAAAAGTCTCATGAGACAATTGTTCTATAAAAAAAGACTCATGAAATCTTTCCTTAGAAAAATATTTCATGAAATTTTTCGATAGAAAGATAAATTTTCCTATAGAAAAAGTCTCATGAGACAATTTTCCTATACAACAAGTCTCCTGAGACAATTTATAGAAAAATTTCATGAGACAATTTTTAATAGAAAACATCGCATGAGAAAATTTTCCTACAGAAAAAGTCTCATGAGAAAATGTTCCTACAAAAAAAGCCTAATGAGAAAATTTTCCTATAAGTCTCATGAGACAATTTTTCTATGGAAAAATTCTCGTGAGACAATTTTTCCATAGAAAAAGTGTCATGCGACAATCTTCCCATAGAAAAAGTCTCATTAGACAATTTTTTAGAAAAGTTATCTAGAGTCAATTTCGCCATAGAAAAACCTATGAAACAATCTTACTATAGAAAAAGTATCATGAGACATGTTTTCTATAGCAAAAGTCTCACGTGGCAATCTTGCAATAAAAAGTCTCATAAGATAATCTTCCTGGAGAAAAAGTTTCATAAGAGAATTTTTGTAAAAAAAGTCTTATGAGATAATTTTGTTATAGAAAAAGTCTCATGAGTCGGTTTTGCCATAGAGGATTCTCATGAAAACATTTTGCTATAGAAACAGTCAATTTTCCTATAGAAAAGGTCTCTCGATTCAGTTTCGTCATAGAAAAAGACATATTAACAATCTTGCTATAAAAACAGTCTCATAATGCAATTTTGCTATAGAAAAATACTCATGAGACAATTTTCGTATAGAAAAAGTCTCATGAGACAATTTTCCTATAGAAAAAGTCTCATGGGACAATTTTCCTATAGAAAAGCCCATGAGACAATTTTCCTATAGAAAAAGTCTCACGAGATAGTTTTTCTATAGAAACGTCTCATGAGACAATTTTCCTACAGGACAAATCTCATGAGTAGGTTTTGCCATAGAAAAGTCTCATAACACAATTTTGCTATAGAAACAGTCTCATAATGCAATTTTTCTATAAAAAGGTCTCACGAGATAATATTCCTATAGAAAAAGACTCATGAGGGAAGTTTTCTATAGAAAATGTCTCATGAGACAATTTTCCTATAGAAAAAGTCTCATGAGACAATTCTCCCATAGAAAAAGTCTCATGAGACAATTCTCCTATAGAAAAAGTCTCATGAGGTAATTTTCCTATAGAAAAAGTCTCATAAGAGAATATTCCTATAGAAAAAGTCTCGTAAGACAATTTTCCGATAGAGAAAGTCCGTGATATAATTTTCCTATAGAAAAATCCTTATGAGACAACTTTCCTACTGAAAAAGTCCCATTGGACAATTTTCCTACAGAAACAGACATAGTCTCATGAGAAAATTTTTCTATAGAAAATGTCTCTTAATTCAGTTTTGCCTAGAAAAGGTCAGTTTTGCTATAGAAAAAGCCTTATGAGACAATTTTGTAATAGTGCAAAAATCTCATGACACAATTTTCCTATAGAAAAAGTCTCGTAAGGCAATTTTCTATAGAAAAAGTCTCATAAGACAATTCTCCTATAGAAACCGTCTCATGAGACAATTTTCCTATAGAAAAAGTCGAATGAGACAATTTTTCTATAAAAAAAGTCTCATCAGACAATTTTCCTATAGAAAATGTCTTATGAGACAATTTTCCTACGGAAAAAGTCTCATGTCTCTTTTAGAAAAAGTTTCATGAGTCGGTTTTGCCATAGAAAAATCGAATGTAACAATTTTGCTATAGAAAGGGTCTCATAATGAAATCTTCATATAAAAAAGTCTCGTGAGATAATTTGCATATAGAAAAAGTCTCATGAGAGAATTTTCCTACAGAAAAAGTCTCATGAGAGAGAGAGAGAGAGAGTTTTCCTATAAAAAAGTCTTTTGAAACAATTTTCCTACAAGAAAAGTCTTGTAATATAATTATCCTATAGAAAAAGTATTATGAGAGAATTTTTCTATAGAAAAAGTCTCATGAGACAATTTTCCTATAGATCAAGTGTCATAAGACAATTTTCCTACAGAAAATGGGTCCTCATTCAGTTTCGCTATAGAAAAATGTCCATGAAGCATTCTTGCTATAGAAAGAGTCTCATAATGCAGTTTTGAGAAAAAAGTCTCTTGATACAATTTGTCTATACAAAAAGTTTCATGAGACAATTTTCCTCTAGAAAAAGTTTTATGAGACTATTTTTGTAAAAACAAATCTCATGAGATAATTTTTTTGTAGACAAAGTCTTATGAGTCAGTTTTGCTAGTTTTGCATATAAAAAATCATGAGACAATTTTCCTATAGAAAAGCCTCATGAGACAATTTTCCTATGGAAAAACTCTCATGAGACAATTTTTCTATTGTATAGTCTCATGAGACAATTTTCTTAATACTCTTATAGAAAAAGTCTCATGAGTCAGTTTTGCCACAGAAAAGTCTCATGAAACAATTTTGCTATAGAAACAGTCTCATAATGAAAATTTTCTATAAAAAAGTCTCATGAGACTTTCATGAGACAATTTTCCTATGGAAATATTCTCATGAGACAATTTTCATACAGAAAGATTGTCATGAGACAATTTTCCTATAGAAAAAGTCACATGAGACAATTTTCCTATAGCTAAAATCACATGATACAGTTTTCCTATAGAAAAATTGTCATAAGACAATTTTCCTATAAATTGGTCTCATGAGACAATCTTCCCACAGAAAAAGACTCATGGGTCTTATAGAAAAAGTCTCATGAGTCAGTTTTTCCATAGAAAAGTCTCATGAAACAATTTTGCTATATAAACAGTCTCATAATGAAAATTTTCATATAAAAAAAGTCTCATGAGACAATTTTCCTATGGAAAAATTCTCATGACACAATTTTCATATAGAAAAATTGTCATGAGACAATTTTCCTATAGATAAAATCACATGAGACAATTTTCCTATAGATAAAATCACATGATACAGTTTTCCTATAGAAAAAGTGCCATAAGACATAGAAAAAGTCTCATGTCTCTTATAGAATAAGTCTCATGAAATTGTTCTCATAATGAAATTGTTCTATAAAAAAGTCTCATCAGATAATTTTATATAGAAAAAGTCTCATGAGACAATTTTCCTATGGAAAATACTCATGAGACAATTTTTATATAGAAAAATTCTCATGAGACAATTTGCCTATAGAAAAAGTCTCATGAGACAATTTTTCTATAGAAAAGGTGCCATGAGACAATTTTCCTATAGAAAAAGTCTCATGGCTCTTATAGAAAAAATCTCATGAGTCAGTTTTGCCTTAGAAAAGTCTCATGAAACAATTTTGCTACAGAAGCAGAAAAGTCTTATGAAATAATTTTCATATAGAAAAAGTCTCATGAGACAATTTTCCTATAGAAAAAGTCATATGAGACAATTTTCCTATAGAAATGGTCTAATAAGACAGTTTTCCTATAGTAAAAGTTTCATGAGACAATTCCTCATTAAACAATTTTCCTATGGTAAAAGTCTCATTACACGATTTTTCTCCAGAAAAAAGTCTCATAAGACAAATTTTCTATGAAAAAGTCTCATGAGACAATTTTTCTGTAGAAAAATTCTCATGAGACAATTTTCATACAAAAACAGTCTCATGATACAATTTTCCTATAGCAAAAGTCTCATGAGACAATTTTTATATAGCAATAGTCTTTGGGACAATTTTCCTATTAAAAAATTCTCATGTTGCAATTTTTTTTTGTAAAAAAATTTCGTACGAGTATATTGTCGTTGGTATGGTAGTGCATACATTTTCGGTCTTGCCAAATTTTTTATTTTAAGAATACTTGTTTTTTAATGTTTTATTGTTGCTCATATATTTTTTTTTCATATTATTAACTCGTTAATGTATTTTAAATATATATAAGGATAAAAAATGTGAATGCCGTTTACAAATACTACAACGATGACTACACCAATTTAAAGTATAATTCAAAAAAGATCTTTTTTAATTTTTTTTTTTTTTTTTTTGGGAATGAACTTCAATTTTATGAGATTTTTTCAGTTTTATGAGACCATTATTTTAGGCAATTAAAATAGTACCAAAGTACAATTTTTCCATTTTTTTCTCTTGGAATCAGAAATTTATTAAAAAACTTTGTTTCGATGGAGTATCCCACATTTTTAAAATCCAGTTTTTTTACATGTCCCTGATGATGTTATTCAATGAATTACAAATTATTGGAGAAATGAAATAAGGAAAATTTTTAAAACAAAATAGAGACCTCGAGCTTGATTATTTACTATTATTTACATTATGGTTTTTAGAATTCAGCCAAGTCGAATTAAATTTTTTTGTTGTTGTTTTTTAAATATCGTTGGGAAATGGTGTTGTGAATAACACTGGCAAAAAGCACATATGGCAGAGAAAAGTTTGTCAATGAAAACATTGTTAAATAAAGTTAATGAAAGTTTTTTTTTTTTGTACAATAGATTACAATCTATTAAAGTTTTTTAATGAGTTGTATATAAGCAACTGATAAATTGTGGGCTATGCCAGCATAACGTTTATAAGTTCAATTCCCAACTCAGATTGAAAAAAAAAGCCAAATTGACAACTAATTTTATTCTGTAACATGTTTACAAATTTCCTATTACTTTTAAATTACATAAGTAACTTATCATTTTCAAATTCTTTTTTTTTTATTTTAGAAAAATTCAAATAAACCTCCTTCATTGTGGCTGTGCTATTTAAAAAGCAGTTGGCGTATGTTCACATTGGGTGGTCTGTTAAAATTATTTGGTGATTTATTTGCGGTGATTGGCCCACTGGCCATACAACAAATTGTACAATATATTGAAAATATGTATGCAATGCATTACAACAATGCATTACTAGAAATGAACAATAATACCAGAAGCCATAGCCAAGGCAAGAACAGCAGCAACACCACCAACAACAATAGTTTAAATATAAGTAGAGCCAATAACAATACATCAATTACCAACACCACCCCAGAGATACAATCATCATCATCATCATCATTATCATTTGAAGCAAATGATGTTTTAGGAAGAAATATTAGAAGTCACATTAACATAAAAGAAGCCATAGTTAAAGCTGTTGGGCAAGTAGTAACACAAGCAGTTGGACAAGTTAGTGAAGCTGCTACAACAGCAACAGGATTACATTGGCTGCCAAATGACACTGGTCGTAGTAACAACATGTTGTTGGACAACAATGCATATCCTTCTAATATTAATACCAATGTGTATAATCAAATTGCAAATGATATCGATTACAATAATGCCACCACAACACCATCTTTAACATCATTTGCCTCCGCCCCTTACCCTTCAGCCGACTTATACTCAAGTGGCATGGAAGTGCAAATTTACTATGCTTCATGGTTAGATTTAGTAGCAAATGGTTGGGCTATTGCTTGGATTGTATTGCTGGCCGCATTGGCACAGGGTGCCTTATCTCAGGCCTCAACGCACATACTCAATATGACTGGTATACAAATTAAGACATCACTGCAGGGTCTAATATATCGTAAAACACTATTGTTAAATTCAACATGCATTGACACCAATGATGCGAATTCGAATACTAATACATCCAATTCAAATATGAATATAAATGTTGCAACTGCAACACCAGCAGCAACAACATTAACAAAAGATGCAGCCGGAAGTAAAATTGAAAATAGTGTGAATACAAATTATCATAAAATTAATAAGAATAATCATATTAATAATCAGAATGTGGACAATGATGAAACTGATGGCATTAAGAATGCTGAAGGCAGAAATAATAAAGAAATAAATGATAATTGTAAGTATTTGAAGAATAAAATGAAAGTGGGGTGATTGAAGAAGTGACAGGAGTTAGTTGAAGTGCACAGAAAAAATAACCTCGAGCTAGAAAAAATTTAACTTTTTTGTAGGCGTGTAGTATATACAAAATTTTAAAACTGTATTACATAAAAGTATATAAAAGATTAGGCAGAGGCGCATTTAACACTCTCACTTGGGTTTTGTTCAATTTATTAAACAAATGGAACATTTTCATATCAGATGAAGTTCAGACTTGCTGAAAATGTTATTTTGGTGTTAAAAATTTTGATGAAAAAAATTTTTTTTATAAATTTTTTTTTTTTGTGAAAAATTTGAATGAAAATTTTTTTTTTTTTGATAAAAAAAAAAAAAATAAGTGGATGGAAAAAATTTTTTTTTTTATAAAAAAAAGTCTGCAAAAGAAATCGATGAAAAAAATGTTGATGAACAAATTTTTTTTGAGGAAAAAAATTATTCACCAGCTGGTAAACATTTCTTTAATTCACCAGCAGGTGAATTATATCAAAGTTACAAAAAGCGAAGAAGGCGTTGCTGAAATATATAGCCCATATATTCGATAATTTGAAACAACAACTAGCATATAGTACTGTCCAATGAATAATCATATCGCTCATTTATAGTGTCATAACTCAAAATATGTAATTTTTGAGTAATTGATACAGAATAAATTTTTACATTTTCTACGTATCGGCCTTTTTTAATGGAAAACCAGTCTCATTTGTAAACTTTAAACGCGTTTTCTGCAAAAACAAATATTATGGTACCCGTACTACTAGGGGGTACGCGAAACTGTCCGCAGTGGTACGCAAAATTGTAGTAATTTGGACTAGAGATGGTCACATGAGCAGATTAGAGCGTGATTCACGCGTAAGTGTGACTGAATTCAATTTTACTCATGTGATTGTGAGTTAGTGTGATTGGAGAACAAATTATGAGTGTGCGTGAGTAAGATGTTTGCGTAAGTGAGTGTGCGTGAGTCAATTTTTTTGCGTGAGTTTGCGTGATTTATTTTCTCTTCATATTTTCTTTCATACCAAAAAAGCAACAAAAAAATAGTGAAATTTCGCTTTTCGTCCCGAAAAAAGCAAAAAACAAGTAAAAAAGTTAAATTCGGCCTTGCCGAATGTAGTGATACCCTCCACAATTTCAAAAAGATTATTGCAAAAAACTTTACTAAAAGGAAATTACTTTTGAAAAAAAAAAATTTTTGAAAAAAAAATTTCCGCGGAAAAAATTTTTGGTAAGAAAAAAATCCGTGATTTTTTTCTTTTTTTGTCAAAAAAATATGTTTGTACATGTTTACATACCATTTGGTGTTCAATTATGTTCACATATGCCCACCAGCAGCCGAATTAAAGCATTTTGTATTTTTAGGTTATGTTGAATGTACTAAAATTTTTGAGGTGTCCTTACATTTTCGTTCATAACTTTTAAACCGCTGAACCGATATCACTCAATTGCAATACCAAACTTCTCAGGAGAACTTTCAATAAATGTGTTAAGTTTCAGTCATATCAGTGTAGTATTTTGGTCGTGATCACCATTTCCACAGACAGACGGACAGACGGACATCGCTAGAATGTCTTAAAATCGATCGGGGATCATGAATTTATATACTTTATGGGGTCCCAGACCGATATTTCGATGAGTTACAAACGGAATGACAAACTTATATATACCCTCTATCACTAACAAGGGAAGTATCTCAAGCCTTATGAACCGATTTGCATGAAACTTAAAATATATATAAAAGAGACAATTCTGAGGTTGGGGTGTCTCGGCTTATCGGCCATATCGGGGATTTAGGGGTTCAAAACATGGGTCAAAAAATGGCAAAAAAATCGTTTTTTGGATTTTTCAGCCATTTCTTTCTAAGAAACAATATGATGTTTACATATGAGAAGAAAGGTTTTTTTAATGCCTATCCAAAGGTGGCATAACCTTGTAAAAGTTTGGCTTCGTTAAATACTTTTTTCATGAAAATGTGAAAATTTTGGGGGGTATTTATATGAAGACATAGAGCTGCGATGTCCATATGAATACGAAATAATCTTTATTAAATTTAAGTCGACACGTATTTTTGCTCTAGAGGATATTCCTGTTATTTCGGGAGTTATCGAAAATTTCCCGAAGGTCCCCATTGTTTTATAAGGGGACAACGAAATTTTTAAACAGTGATATGGCCGATGAGCCGAGACACCCCAACCTTAAAATCGTCTCATTTATATATATTTTAAGTTTCAGGCAAATCGGTTCATAAGGGTTGAGATACTTCCCTTGTAAGTGGAGGGTATAAAAAATGTAAAATTTCGCTGAACTTTAAATTTTGCTGAAAATTTTTAAAGATTTTTTAAATTTTAGTTTTTGAAATTTTTTTTGTATAAATAAGAGTTTTGTGAGTGTGAGTCAACGTGAGCGTGAGTGAAGCTTGCCTGAATGCACGTGAGTGTGAGTTGTATTAAATTTACTCACGTGATTGTGATTGATTGTGAGTAGAAAAATATGTTCGTGAGTGAGTGTGCGTGATTCAAAAATTCTTGTCGTGAGTGTGAGTCGAGTCAAAAATCACTCACGAGCCCATCTTTAATTTGGACATTCGTTTTAGATTAACGTTTTAATGCTGGATCCGCATCTGGCTTCCAAAGATTTCCATAACGTCAGGTTTTTAAGAAAGTTGAGGTCAAAGTTCACAAAAAACGAATTTTTGTGCAATTTAGGGAGCATTTTAAGCAAAATTTTTGGATGATATTTTAAGATCTGGCCATGTCAGATTTTTAAGAAAATTTATGTCAAAGTTCTCAAATAACGTGTTTTTGGGCATTTTTGAGACGGGTTGTGATAGAGTGGAAATTTTGGTACCATTTTGTTAAGCTCAAAATGCCCTTTCGTTGCATATACGAGGGTGTTTCATTCGAAAAGTCATGTAATTATTGATCTGCACTCGTATTAAAAAAAAAAAACATTTAAAAAAAATTAAAAACATATTTCCGCCCCCTGTGATGGGTTTTTGGAACTTTTTTTAAGAGTTCAAAAAACGTCCGTTGTTTTAATTTTTGTGTAGAATCGACTGGTGAAATCAGATTTGCATCATTTTCAGCTGTTTTTGCTCTGTAGAAAAATTAGCTCAAAATCCGCGTATTCATATGCATTGAACCACCCAAGGAGCGAACATTTTTCCAAAAAAATACCACCATTGTTTTGATCTCCACTGATAATACCCGCAGATCAAAAATTTCATAATGAACTGTAATAATATGTGAAGTTTTTTTTAACGAAAACGCGAGCCAAAAAAGTTGGTAACCGCTGGTCTAGAGCAAAAATAGGGATGGACTTAAATTTAATAAAGATTATTTCGTTTAATATGGATATCACAGATCTATGCCTTCACATAAATACCCCCCAAAATTTACACATTTTCATGAAAAATATATTTAGCAATGTCGAATTTTTACAAGACATTAAAAAAATATTTCTTTCCATATGAAAACATTGTGTAGTTTCTTAGAAATAAATGGCTGAAAAACCCAAAAAACTTTTTTTCGTCATTTTTTGACCTATTTTTTGATCCCCTAAATCCCCGATATGTTCGATAAACCGAGACACCCCAATTTAAGTATTGTCTTTTTTATATTTATTTTAAGTTTCATGCAAATCGGTTCATAATGGTTGAGATACTTTCCTTGTTAGCAGCTGCGGAGTTCGAAAGTTAGTATGTTTCTAACAGAAAAGTGTTACAAATATACAAAAAAAAAAATTTTTCAAATTACTAGAAAAAGTCTTGTAATCCCATTTTATCAATATTTGAAAGTTTTTCTCGTTTTTTAACAAAAAATTTTCGATCGAAATTTAATTTTTTTTTGTAATATTACAATTTTTTTGTAATTTTACAAATTTCCAAGGTTTTTTTACAAAAAAATCTAGTTAATTCACGAGAATTCCTTGTAAGTTTTATTGCGCCAAAAAAATTGTAAATGTTCAATTTTATTCATAAAAATCTTGTAAAAAAGCTCGTAATTTTGCTAGAAATTCTCGTAAAATAGGAGGTAGCAAAAAATCTAGTAAAGTTACGAAACCTACTTGTAAGTTTTATTGCGTCAAAAAAATGTAAATTTACAATTTTATTGGTAAAAAGCTTGTAAAATTACAAAATATTGGTAAAAAGCTTGTAAAATTACATGGAATTCTTGTCAAACAGGAGGCAACAAAAAAAAAGAGTTATTCACTTTTCTTGTCATTTTACAAAGATTATATTTTTGAGTGTAATGGCAAACTTCTATATATAATTCTTCAAAATTCTATGAAATATTTCACAATACTAATGAATATTCATTTAGCCAATAAATTGTTTTATAGATTCTATGAATTTGGTTTTATGAAATTTGTTCATAGATATTATGAACAAAAATTCTTTCAGTGTACTTTCATTTGGCATTTGATGCGTTGAGGCTCAATTCGAAGACCTAAAATTTGTTGTACACTGTAATCTATTCTGAAATAATAAATTTTGAAGTATTTCTGTTTTTAATATCACTTTCTTGTTCTTGTTCAAAATACCTTAATTTATCGTTTAGTTTTACAACAAAATCAACTAAACTTCTCTTATTATTTTATATTTCTCGTTTAGCTTTAAATGACATTGGTGCCATTACAAATTTGATGTCTGAGGATACATTAAATATAATGTCGTTCTTTTGGATTGCTCATTATGTTTGGGCTATACCCTTAAAAGTGAGTATTAAATAATCTATATTCTACATACAATTATATGATAGGGTGGCAGTAAATAAAGAAATTAAAAAAATTCATTCAAATAATAAAGTTCGGCGGAATACAGAAAACTTCCTGAAAATTTAAAAAAATATCTGTAAAATTTTAAAAAAATCGGAAAGATTTTTTAAAAAAGATAGAAAATTTCTTAAAAATGTTGAAAATGTTCAGAAAAAATTAAATAAAATTCTCGCAAATTCAGGACACTTAACAAAAAATTCGAAAATATAGGCAAATTTAAAAAATTCTTCAAAATTATGGAAAATTCAGAAAAATTAAATAAAGTTCCAGAAAATAGAAGAAAATGAGGAAAAAATCTGAAAAATACTGGCAAATTAAGGAAAACTCTGAAAAATTTAAAAAAAAATCAGATAAATTCAGTAAAAATAAAAAAAAAATAGAAAAATTCTGGAAAATTAAAAAAAAAAACCTTAAAAATTCAGAAAAAAAATTCTTTACACACAAAAAAACCTTGTCAAATTACTAGGAAAAGTCTCGTAATCCCATTTTACCAATTTTTGACAGTTTTTCTTGTTTATTAACAATCAAATTTGGATCGAAATTTAATTTTTTTTTTTGTAATTTTAAACTTTTTTTTGTAATTTTACAAATTTCCAAGATAATTTTACAAAAAAAATCTAGTAAATTCACGAGAATTCCTTGTAATTTTTATTGCTCCAAAAAACTGTAAATTTATAATTTTATTGGTAAAAATCTTGTAAAATTACTAGGAATTCTCGTAAAATAGGAGGTTGCAAAAAATCTAGTAAAGTTATGAAACCTCCTTGTTAATTAAAAAAAAAATATATATTTTTTAAGCTCAAGGCCAATGTTATTGTAAATAAATCTTCCTTTATTTTATTCCAATATTCCGACTTTCATCGAAAGTCATCTTCAGGAAGTAAAAGTGGATTTTTAATACACAAAAACCTAAAAATATTCGTCCTCCTTTTTAGACCCTCCACTCTTGTGATAGAGCAATGGTTCCCAACCTTTGATTCTCGCTCCACTGGGGGGCAATTTGAAGGTTCCAGGGGGGCAACGAGCAAATTTTCAGGATGTTTTTTATTCAAATTAACTGCAAAAACAATTTTTTAGAAAAATTAACTACAAAAATTTTGTTATTTGCTTAAAATTTTTACTAAAAACTTAGTTTAAATGCTTTTTTTACAAAAACGTTGCTATACCAGTAATAATTTTTCATTAGAAACAAAAATTAGAAAAATTAACAAATTTTCTTGAGTGTAAGGGGGACAACGCAATTTTTTTACTTAAAAGTGGGGCGTGGCGTAAAAAAGGTTGGGAACCATTGTGATAGAGGGTACATATAAGTTTGTCATTCCGTTTGTAACACATCGAAATATTGATCTAGGACCCCATAAAGTATATATATTCATGATCCTCGATCGATTTTAAGTCGATCTAACGACGTCCGTCCGTCTTTCTGTCCGTCCGTAGAAAACACGCTAAGTTTTGAAAGACTTTACAGAGACTACTGAAGTTTGGCATATATGTTGGTCATTGACCTGGTCAGGTTGGTATTGCAATCCAGCCAAATCGGTCCAGTGGTTCAAAAGTTATGAGCAAAAGAGTAAATTTCGGCAAAGATTTTTCGCGAATTTACGAGATAAAAAACACTATAACTTTCGAAAGACAGTAATGAGACTGCTGAAACGTAGCATGTATCTTTGCCGTTCCTCAGGTCTGTTTGGTATTGAATTTCAGCTCAATCGGTCCAGTGGTTCAAAAGTTATAAGCAAAACCCCGAACTTCATCTTAAATGCCACGTGGTAAACAAGTTTAAAAAGCATTGGTGGTAACTTAGTAATGCTTTTCAAACTTGTTTAGTTTTAAAGCAATGCTTTTTAAACTTGTTTAGTTTTAAAAGAATTGGTAACTAAAAAATTACACTCGAAAAAAATTTTACACTCAAAAAAAATTTTACACTCAAAAAAAATTTGACACTCAAAAAAAAATTTTGTTTTTTTTTTTACAAAAATGTCAATATTTTGTATACATACGTACGTGCATTCACTCAGAAATATTTTTTACAGTAAAAAAACATTGCACTCAAAAAAAAAAAAATAGTAATCTTTCTTTTTTTTTAAAGAGATAAGAGTTTTTTACTCAAAATTAAATATTTCTAATCAAAATTGTTAATTTTTTTCACGTTAAAAATGTACTATCCTTTAAAGAAGGCATTGTGGAGGGTATTCATAGATTCGGCGAAGTCGAATTTAAGTTTTATACTTGTTTGTCATTAAATATTGCACTGACGAAGAAGAAGGACGAATATTTTTAAGTTTTTGTGTTTAAAAATCCATTTTTACTCCCTGATGATCACTTTCGATGAAAATCGAAATATTGAAAGAAAATAAAGGAAGATTTATTTAAAATAATACTGGCATTGAGCTCAAAAATCTATTTATTTCATTAAAATTTGAATGGTCAAATATTAATAACAATATTATTATTTTTTTTTTTTTTGTTGTAAAATTCGGATAAATCAGAAAAATTTGGAAAAATGTTGTAAAATTCAAAAATGGTAGAAAAAAATTCTTATTCTAGAAAAGTCGGAAGGCCAAAAAATATAATAAAATTGAACAGAATTTCTAAAAATTTTGTCAATATTTAAAAAAAAAAAACTGTAGAAATTAAAAAAGTTTAGCAAAATTTTAAAAAAATTCTTGAAAAATAATACAAATTTTGAACTTCAAAAAACTTAAAAAAAACTAAAAAAATCTGGAAAATTCCAAAACAGTCAGAAAAATTTTTAAAAATTTAAAAAATTTCTCTTTCTTAATTTTAATTTAATTTTAATTAATTCGAAAAAAAAAAACTTCAGAACTATTAGCTAAAATTTGTTTGCTCCTTAATTTTTTGACCTTAATAATGAAAATATCATCCAAGTTACACCCTAATACCCAAACATTCACAACATGTATTGCAACAAATTTTTTATTTTTTTTTCTTTTTTCTGCAAACATGTCATTTCTCTTCTTTAATAGCCCATGGCCCATAAATAACAATTCAGCAATAATATTATTTTATGTTTTTTTTTTTTTTTTTTTTGTTGAAATAAAGTATAAAATTAATGGCTTTTAAATACAATTACGATACATTTAAAAAAAATGCATATAAAAACAAAAAAAAAAATAAAATTCTAGGATAAGATTTATATTTGCAGAAAAAATTAAAAAGGCTTAAATTAAATGTAATTTCATTTGGGAAAAAGAAAAAAAAACTTTAATAATTTATTGAACAAAATAAAAAAATATATATATTTTTTTAAATTAAACTTGATAAAAATCTTAAAAAAACGTATATAAATTTTAAAAAAGAATTATTATTGCTAAAATTAAAAAAAAAAGTTATAGATGTGACGAATTTTTAAATATCCTACACAATGTTAAACGAAGAAGAGATTTAAAAAAAAAAAAAAAAAAATTTCTTAGGTTTTTTAGAGACGTTTATTAGGGCGTTTCATCAAAAACTTTTTTTTTGATTTTTGCTACTCTTGAAGCTGAATATGAATTCTTATGGCCTGAAAGATTTTTGAGATTTTTTTCAGATTTTTGGAAGGTCGGGATCAACTCGCTCAAATCGATTTTATCCAAAAAATGAGGTTATGAAACATAATTTTATTTTATTTTTTTCCCCTGGTGCCTTTTTTTACAAAACTGGATACATTACTTCTAAATGTTGCTAGCCTCCTAAAAAAAATATTCGCGGTCAAAATTATAAGTTCAAGGGTCACTAAGATGACCTTAAAAGTAAAAATTCAGAATTTCCCGTGTTTTAACCTCAATAATTCGAGAAATAAGCTATGTATGAACGTCATGTTGAATCCGTTAGATAGGTCTTTAAAACACCTTTCATTTAAAACCAATCTGACTATTGTCACTTTTGTAGAAATGTTAAAAAAAATAAAAAAACTGGGAAAAACTCATTTTCTCCCCCATTTTATCGAAAATTGAACTGGTGCATTAGGTATTTTTTTTTTGTAAAGTTAAAATAATAACTTTTAAAGACTTTTTATAGATTGTAGTTAGTGTTTCCAAACCGGTTAACCAAAAAACCGGTTTTTTGTCAAAAAAACCGGTTTGACAAAACCCGGTTTTCCGGTTTGGAAACACTAATTGCAATCAAAAAAACTTCTTTTAAGTTTATTATTTCAACTTTACAAAAAAACTACTAATGGATTCCCTTCGATTTTCTGTAAAATGGGGGAAAAAATGAGTTTATCTTAGTTTTTTAATATTTCTACTAAAGTGACAAATGTCATTTTGGTTTTAAATTAAAGGTATTAGAAAGACCTACCTAACGGATTCATCATTACGTTCATATATTGCATATTTCTCAAATTATTAAGGTTGGAACACGAGAAATTCTGAATTTTTACTTTAAAGGTCATCTTAGTGACCCTTGAACTTATTATTTTGACCGCGAATATTTGTTTTTAGGAGGCTAGCAACATTTAGAAGTATTATATCCGGTTTTGTTAAAAAAAGGCACCAGAGAACAAAAAATAAAAAAAAATATGTTTCATAACCTCATTTTATAGATAAAATCGATTTGAGCGAGTTGATCCCGACATTCCAAAAATCTGAAAAAAATCTCAAAAATCTTTTAGGCCATAAGAATTCATATTCCGCTTCAAGAGTTGCAAAAATCAAAAAAAAAGTTTTTGATGAAACGCCCTAACGTTTATATGTTTTTTAGTTGTTTTTAAGTTTGTTTTTACAATCTAATATAAAAAATTATGTCTTGACACGTTATTTTCTTACAAATTGTGTAAACAAATGGCAAATTGCGTTATTTGAAGTTATTAAATCTAAAATATACATGTTTTTTTTGTATACATACCCAGCAAAAAAAGAGCTTACCATTCACTACAAAATTCACCACAACTTATGAACCAGATGTACTTCTCCTTCAACTGAAACATTGATGAATTTAATATGGGCGTGACACACAAAGTATGTTCTTTTTATCGCCACTTTTCAGTGGCGAAAGATTGACACTTCATTATAACATATATCACTAGTGTTTTTATCACAACTCCTGAAGTAGTGATCCGGATGTTAATATAACTTGACCTTTTGGAAGCACTTTTTTCATCACTTCTTTAGAAGTACATATTTCTTGGCATTTTGGGTGTGATTATTTGGATTTTTATTTGGTGATTTAGAACTTCTAAATTAGAAGTTCTTTTTTCACTTATTTTTGTAAGATTGATTGAAAGATTATTTTTTTGTAATATTTACACTAAAAACACTGTTCGACAGCAAAAACCTTCCAGTGAAATTTCTAACTGGTCCTTATAGATTTTTGTCTCCTGCTTCCAAATCTACCGTCCAAATTTTTCTAGCACGTACCGTTTTTGAGATATTCGCTGTTAAAAAGTAAAAAAGCACTTTTAGAGGTCCACTGTTACGTATTCTTACGTTGCTTCCACGAAATATGACTTAATTTTAAAACGGACCTCCTGATTCCAAAACTGCAATCCACAATTTTCAAGCATGTTCTGTTTTTGAGATATTCGCGTTTGAAAATTTTAGTGTAATTTATAAAGAATATAAGTGCATAACAGTAGAGTTTGAGTTTTTCAAAAACAGTACGCGATAGAAAAATTTGGATGCCAGATTTGGAATAAAGATTCCTTATTTTTACAAAATCGAGTTCTATTGTGTTCAAGCAACTTAAGAATACGTTACAGAGGAGACCAAATATTTCAATATTAAAACGCGAATATCTTAAAAACCTTACTTGAAGAAAAATTAATTTCATTGATAATCTAACGCATATACTTCGAATTAAGAAAGGAGTAATTATAGAGATCACAAAACTATAAAAATTCACGGCGAATTGATTCACAAGTTTGTTTTGACCACAAGCCTATACCTCAATTTTCTAAAAAGCTTAAACAACCTTTAATAATGTGATGCAGCAACATCCGCTTTAGTTCGTAAATGTATTTATTTAATTTAGGACCAACTTTTTTTATATAAGATATGAAATTTGAAAAATTTATCAATAATCGATTTTCATCTTTTCGATTTTTTAAGCTCTAAATAAAGAGAAATGAAATGCCATTACCAAATGTTGTCACCATTTTTGCAAAACCTAAATCTATTTAAAGCTGAACGTAGAAAAAATTGCATACTTCGTGTATCACCCTCATTCTAATTGTTTCAGTTGAAAAAGAAGTTCATATGTTTGGTGATTTGCTTTGATTCCTAAGAACATATGAAAAAGGTACTTCAAAATCATTAAGCAAAGAACTGGTGAAAGATGTTTTTTTGTTATTTTGTAGCATTTTTGGAAGTGATTTTAAAAGTACTTCCTACGGAATATGAAGTTCGGCACCTATCGCTACTTTGTATGTAGTGAAACAACTAATTCTTTTTGAACCCCTTCGTTTATTTTTTGCTGGGTACATACATTGTGCTTAAAACTAAAACAACAGCAAGCACAAGACGAAGCATTTTTTCTCTGCTTTACTACATCAATAACTTTTGTTGTTGTAGTTAAAGCAAGCAAGCATGCAAGCAAGCAAACAAAACAAAATGGAAGTACTCCATTATATTGGAATATATTAAAACTCATCAAACTTTGATTTTGTTGTAACTTCTTAACTCCTGGACCGATTTTGCCAAAAATTTAACCAAAATGAACAGAAAAATTTTGAAACCCATTTTTAATTTCGTGCAAATATATTTATCGTGAGCCGAGATTTGGAAATTTTGGTTTGCATGGAATATTAATTTTAGACTTTCTAAAGTTGTTTTTTAAAGATTTTTTTTTAACTTGCTATTATTTTTAGGCTAGTGTCTAATTTTAAAAGTGATGCAGGACTCCACCTCAGTTTAACTTTATAAGCTAACGACTAAAAAAAGAAAATGAGAATTACAGTTATTATTTTCTTAAAACCAAAAAGGTTTGTAACTTGGATTTGAAACTTGGATAAAAAAATTTAACTGCTTAAGGATAAAAAAAAATCACCAGCTGAAAAAAACGTGCACTCAAAATAAAAAAAACTTGTAAAATTGCAAGAAAAACTTGTAACTATTTTTTTGCTACCTCCTACTTGACAAGAATTCCTTGTTATTTGACAAGCCTTTTACCAATAATTTTGTAATTTTACAAGCATTTTACAAAGAAAAATTGTGAATTTACAATTTTTTTGACGCGATAAAACTTACAAGGAGGTTTCGTGATTTTACTAGATTTTTTGCTACCTCCTATTTTACGAGAATTCCTAATAAAAATTACGAGCTTTTTTTTGTAATTTTACAAGATTTTTACCAATAAAATTGTAAACTTACAACTTTTTTGGCGAAATAAAACTTACACGAAATTTTCGTAATTTCAATGATTTTTTTTGTAAAAAATCTTCGAAATTTGTAAAATTACAAGAAAAACTGTAAAACTACAAAAAAAAAAATGTAAAATTCGATCGAAATTTTCTAAAAAACTAGGAAAACTGTCAAACATTGGTAAAATTATTTTTTTTTCATTAATTAAATTTTTATCAAAACCTTTTTTAATGAAAAGAACAATTTTTCATCAAAAATATATTTTATGTCATTTTTTTCCATCTAAAATTTATTTTTTAAAAAATATTTTCATCAACAAATTTTTATCGTCAAAAATTTTTATACAATTGTCATTGCGTTTGTAACACCTCGAAATATTTGTCTAGGACCCCATAAAGTCTATATTTTCATGATCCTCGATCGATTAAGGCTATCTAGCGATGTCCGTCTGTCCGTCCGTCTGTCTGTCTGTTGAAAACATGCTAACTTTTGAACGACTTTACAGAGGCTCCTGAAGTTTAGGATATACACTCAAAAAAAAAAAAAAAAACTGTAATGTTAGCAAAAGAAGCTTGTAAACCTACAAGAAAATTTGCTGATTTTGAACCCACAATTTTTTTGGTAAAGTTAGCAAAAATGTTTTGCCAAAAATTAGTTAACTGAAATTTTTTTTATTTCAACTTAGTTCATACACATTTGAGGACCCCATTGGGTTTGGACCCGATAGGTCCAGACCCCGATGGGCCTAGAACTAGTTGGGTTTCTTAAAAATCGACATAGTTTTTGCTCCAAAATTTGTGTCCGTTTCGCTCTACCTTGCTTAGTTTTTGGGATACTTTTAGGGGACCACCGGGGTTTTGAGAATTACAAAACTCGATAACTTCAAAAATATTACTCGGAGAGGTTTTGATTATTTTGCAGTCTTGTTCTACGTGTTGAGCTACAAAAATGCTTTTGGACTTTTTGTTGTGTCGGCAATTTTTACCGAGATATGAGCATTTTAAAATTTTCGGGAATGCTAACTTTTTTGGGTCCAAAGTTAGGACCCATTAGAGTCCACACATGTGAAGAGGACCGGTGATACTAGAGAGCCCGAGAACCAAAAAAAGGCCTCCATTTTGCTCTATCTGGCTTAGTTTTCGAGATAGCGCCATTTTATGTTTTCTGAAAATAAAACAAAATTTAGCATTTATTTTTGCTAATATTAGCAAAAAAGCTTGAAAAAATTTGGTCAACTCAATTTTAAATTTTGCAAAAAAAATTAGTTCAAATTTTATTTAAAATTGCTAATGCGCTAAATGAAGTTTACAAGATATTTTTGCTAACATGCTAATCTCAACTAAAAATTTGCTAAAAGTTAGCTAACCAGCATTAGCAAAAAAAAATTAGCAAATCTACTAATGTATTATTTTGAGTGTATGTTGGGCATTTACCTGGTCAGGTTGGTGTCGCAATTCAGCAAATCGGTCCAGTGTTTCAAAAGTTATGAGCAAAAGGCTGAATTTCGGCAAGGGTTTTTCGTGAATTTACGAGATAAAAAACAAGATAATTTTTGAAAGGCCATTCTGAGGATGCTGAAGCATATATATTTGTCGTTCCCCTGGCTTTGTTCGTCTTGAATTTCAGTCAAATTGGTCTAGTGGTTCAAAACCGTGAATTTTAGATAAGTTTCACCTTAAATTCACGTGTTGAAAACCCGTTAAATATGTTTTAAAAACATTGGTAAGTCTCAAAAATATTTAACAAAATAATTTTTTCACTCAAAAATGTTTCTACACTAAAACAAAAAAAAAAAAAAATACACTCGAAAAAAATTTTACACTCAAAAAAAAATTTGTAAATTATTTTTTTTTTCTCAAAAATTACTAAAAAAAGATTTTTTACACAAAATAAAATATTTCTAATCAAAAATTTTATTTTTTTCACGTTAGAAAATTTACTATCACTTAAAATGGGCATTGTAGAGGGCAGTGGCGTATCCAGGATTTTATTTCGCAGGGGGCCCAAAAATTTTTTAAATTTTTTTTTAATAAACAATTTACATAACAGCACATATTTATAAATTTGTTTTCGATCGTCTGTTTCTATAACTAAATGTAACTAAATCAGATTATCGGGGCATTTATGAAACCAATGCGGATTGTCTTGACAACACTTTTCCACGGAAATCAGCTGTGAAATATTTTTCTTATAGAAAAATGTCTTAGAAACTGAGAATTAATTTTTCATAATTTTTCTTATAGAAAAAGTCTGAGACATTTTTCTTATAGAAAAAGTCTGAGCCATTTTTCTTATAGAAAAAGTCTGAGACATTTTTCTTATTGAAAAAGTCTGAGACATTTTTTTTATAGAAAAAGTCTGAGACATTTTTCTTATAGAAAAACTCTGAGACATTTTTCTTATAGAAAAAGTCTGATAAATTTTTCTTATAGAAAAAGTCTGAGACATTTTTCTTATAGAAAAAGTCTGAGACATTTTTCTTATAGAAAAAGTCTCAGATTCTGAGACATTTTTCTTATAGAAAAAGTCTCAGATTCTGAGACATTTTTCTTATAGAAAAAGTCTTAGATTCTGAGACATTTTGCTTATGGAAAAAGTCTCAGATTCTGAGACATTTTTATTATGAAATAAGTCTCAGATTCTGAGACATTTTTCTTATAGAAAAATAATCTGTTATAGAAATAATCTCAGATTCTGAGACAATTTTCTTATATAAAGATTCTATATTATATTTTATATTCTGAGACATTTTTCTTATAGAAAAGTCACAGATTCTGAAACATTTTTCCTAAAGAAAAATTCTCAGATTTTGAGACATTTTTCTTATATAAATGTCTTAGATTCTAAGACATTATTCTTATAGAAAAAGTCTCAGAGTCGGAGACATCATTCATAAAGGAAAAGTCTCATATTCTGAAATATTTTTCCAAATGTCAAAGTCTCAGGTTCCGAGATATATTTTCTATAGAAAAAGTCTCAATAAATATCAGATTTTTAGACGATATTTGTATGAAATACTAATAAATATTTTAGATTTTGCTACGTTTTAATTACAATTTGATCTATTTTTTCGAGTACATAAAAATTCAGGTTCTGAGACATTTTTCCATTTGGATCTTGAAAGTTTCAAATTCTGACAGACAAATTTTTAGATTTTGAGACATTTTCTGGCCAAAAATTGGGGGGTGCCCGGTCCCCCCTGTATACGCCACTGGTAGAGGGTATTCATTGATTCGGCCAAGTCGAATTTAACTTTTCTACTTATTTATATTCATTGTTTTCATATTTCATCAAAAAATATATTTCAGCAAAAAATTTTATTTTTCATCAAAAATTTTTTTTTCAACAGAATTTGTTTTTATCAACAATTTTTTTCATTAAAAATTGTTTTTCATTTAAAACTTTTTATTTTCATTATTAAAAACCTCAAAAATTTAATTTTTCAGAGGTTGGTTAAATTCTTTAAGAGGAAATTCTTTTCCCTGCTCCGATTTTGTTTTAAGAACGTTACCAGCTTATGATACCAAGATATATTCGTGTTAAATTTTGGAAGTCTAGCTCTTTTGGTTTTAGACAGCAGTGCGCTTTCCACAGGTGGACCGACATACGAACATCGCCAGAATGCCATAGATTCGATTTTGTTCAATTACCAAATTTACAGGTCTTTAGGTTTGGATTGCATTTTAATTTTCACAGACAGAAGGATTCGATTTTGGTAATTTACCACATTAACAGCTCGTTTTTTTTTTTGACTGTATCGTGCTCTTAACAGACAAATTGATAGCACGTATGATTAATAAATTTATCATAATATGATTGTAGAGATCATATAATGATATTTTCTGAATATAGTATGATAACAAATCGTCAATTTTTAATTGTTGAAGATCATGGTATGATTGTTACAATCATATATATGATCAAATGATCAATCATACTATGACCCCCTCCATTATGGTTGATTTGGTGTGTTTCAACCATGTTCCAAACATATTTTTTTTCTCTGTGAGATGAATATCGCCATATGACGGGAGAATTATGCATTGCATTATATGCAAGTTTTTGTGTCTCAATCGTTCAAATCGGTTCCGTATTATCGCCAAAACCAGGATTTCAATAGACAGACTGACATCTCTAGAACGACTTAAAATCCATGAAGGATCGTTAATATACATACATATATGGGTTCCTATACCCATATTTCGATATGTTACATATAAAATGACAAACTTATATATATCCTCCATCACTAAAGTGTTGGTTATAAAAAAATCTTTAAAAAATATATATTTAAATAAATTTTCTTTTAAAGTCATGATATGTATATCAAATAACAATTATATATAGGTTTGTAATTTGTATATATTTATGTGCATATAAACATTTTCTTAAAAATCCTTGATTTTCTAAAGCAAATTCTTATAATTTTAAGATTTATTTTTTCTATTTTTATATAATTGCTTTTAATTTGAAATCACAAGTATTAAAATAAAAATTCATTTAATTTTTAAAATATTTTTGTTTTTTTTTGTGAGCTTTATAAATAAACCACAAAATTTTATTATACCTACATTTCATACTTTTTAACTTTTTTAAAATCCTTTTTTTCTGGTGCCAAAAATATAAAAATGAAATACAAGTAATCCTTGTGTTAATTGCTTTTTCTTAAAAAGAAAGAAAAAAAAAAACATAAAATAACACAACATAACACAACATAACACAACCTTAAGAAACAAATCCAAACATGTATGTGCATAATTAATTTTTAGGGTGGTTAAATTACATTTATTATGCAGTAAGGGACCTGAGAAATAGGAAAAATAAATAAAATTTCGTAATTTTATACCTACAACTATGTGATAAGTGTTTCTCAATCGATATGAAGTTGATTTTGCAAATGTTTGTCTGTTGAAATCACTTTTTTAGAAAAACTAGAATGTTCTGAAGGTTGGTTTTGATTCCAAAATAGTTGTCCTAAACATAATTTGTTTGTATGTAAAAATGAGCCAAATCAATACAGTAGAAAAAAATTATACGTAAAATAAATATTTTTGATTTACAATAGATTTTAAGTCAAATGTAAAAAAAAAAAAATTATTTAAGTCGTACGTTTTTTATCTCTGTATCGACCTTAAAGCGATAGTAAATCAGAAAAATTTGTTTCAATCAAAATTTTTATTTCCACTGTAACGATTTCTCTAATTTGTACATACAAACAAATTATGTTCATGGCAAATATTTGAGAATAAATATCAAGGCTTAAGATATTCTAGTTTTTCTAAAAAAATGATTTCAACAGACAGATTTAAATTTAAATTCTAAAAAAAGTTGTGCTGGAATTAAAAAAAAAAATTGACTAAAATAAATATTTTTGATCACACAGAGAATAAACATGATTGCGACAACCATAATGGTGGGGGAACATAATAAGATTGATACACTCAAAAAACAACTGGTTAAACGCCTGGTAAAATGCCTTGTCATCCCGTTCTACCAATATTTAACAATTTTCCTTGTTTTTTAACAAAAAATCTTGTACTTTGCTCAAACGAGAACTACAGTTTTATTGGTAATTTTACAAATTTATTTTCGTAATTGTATTCTACCATTTTGAAGGTTATTTTACAAAAAAAAACAGTAATTTTACAACAAAGATTTAATTACGAGGATTCTAGTTAATTTACAAAAAAAAAACTGTTATTTTACAAAAATTATGTTTTACGAGGATTTATGATGTTTAACAAAAAAAAAACAAGTAGAGAAGTTAAATTCGACTTGGCCGAATCTATGAATACCCTCCACAATGTCCTTTTTAAGTGATAGTAAGTTTTCTAACGTGAAAAAATAACATTTTTAGTTAGAAATATTTTATTTTGTGTTAAACAACTTTTTTTTAATAATTTTAGAAAATAAAAAATTTACTACATTTTTTTTTGAGTGTACAATTTTTTTTGAGTGTAAAATTTTTTTCGAGTGTATTTTTTTTTAGTGTAAAAATATTTTTGACTGACAAAAATACGTTGTAAAGTATTTTTGCGACTTGCCAATGTTTTTAAAACAGTTTTAACAGGGTTTCAACAAGTGAATTTAAGGCGGAACTAATCTGAAATTCACAATTTTGATAATAACTTTTGAACCTCTGGACCGATTGGGCTGAAATTCAATAACGACAAATACATATGCCAAGCGTCAACATCCTCAGAATTGTTTTCGAAAGTTAGCGTGTTTTTTATCTCGTAAATTCACGAAAAACCCTTGCCGAAATTTAGTATTTTGCTCATAACTTTTGAACCACTGGACCGATTTCGCTGGATTGCAATATCAACCTGAGCAGGTAAATGCCCAAAATATATGCCTCCGTAAAGTGTTTCAAAAGTTAGCGTGTTTTCAACAGACAGACGAACTGACGGACGGACATAGCTAGATCTTCTTAAAATCGATCGAGGATCATGAATATGGGGTCCTAGACCAATATTTTAAGGTGTTTCAAACGGAATGATATACCCTTCATCACTAGAATCATGCGCGGGTACAAGGGGGGAAAAGGGGGAAATTTCCCCCAGACCAAATTTTAAAAAAGAAAAAAAAGGAAGAAAAAAGAAAAAAAAGGAAAAAGAAAGGAAAAAGAAAGGAAAAGAAAATGAAAAAACGGAAGATGGAAATTTTATAAAAAATATTCTAAAGGAAAAAAATCTCGAAATCCAAAAATTATTCATAGAAAAAAATCTGAAAATTTTTTTAGAGAAAATTTTTAAATTTTTAAAGGAAAAATGTGACTTAATCTGAGAATTTTCTGTGAAAAAATATCTGTTAATCTAAATTTGAATTTTGGTATAAAATAATGACTTACAAGGGAAATCGCCCTAATGTCACCCGACGATCTTTTTGATGTTGGTTTTATTTTGTAGAGCAGGAAAAATAAAGGGACACGTTTTTCATTTAGGGGTTGAAAATGAGCGGAGAAGAAACGGTAATTTTTCAGTTTCTTGCGTTTATCTCCTATATTATACAAAGAAACCTAGTCATGTTACATATCAAATGAAAGGTATTTGGAAAACCTATTTTCGTGTGCAATGGACGTGCCCAAACATGCACAACTTTTCTCATATTGAGTAAAATGCCAAAATTTTTGGACATTTTTGTTAATAAGTCGAAAATAATTTACTTTTTTGGCACACTGTTAGCATCACGAGATAGATATTTTAAATAACTTTAATCTGATAGTACATATGCCTATATTAATTTTGAGTAAATAGGCGTAAATCGTAAAATAATGAAAAATTTAATTTTCCCCCCATACAAATCGACCCCCCTAAAAATGAGTTTGGGCCGCTAAAAAAAATACGTGTCGAATTAGTTTTCGTTCTGAACAACATATCCAAATTTCATGAAGATCGGAGGGTGACACCAGGGAGACTCTCCTTGTAAGTCAGAAAATTTCAGATTCGTTGTTATTCTTTTGTTGGTTAGTTTTTTTCTCCTTTTTTTAGGGAGTTATATGAAAACAGTTATAACTCGTTGATTAGTTACTATATTTATTTTAAATATATTGCATTCCTGCATAACTCCTTGAATTATACTAGCATTATTTACATGTGTTTATAGTCTTACATAACATACATCGTTCGTTAAGTGCAACTATCCTTCGATATACCAGATAAATGTAATTTTAAATTAAAGAAAATTACAATAGTTCGAGGCCACGAAATTATATACATAATATACTCATAATAGACTATTTATTATTTTTAAAAAGTTGCTCATCTCATAGCACATCTCTACAGGTCTGTTTCACTCTTACTAAGAGATCATCAGCAGATTTTAGAGAATTCTTGAAAATCTGCTGGTGATCCCTTAGTAAGGTTGAAACAGATCTGTACAGATAATTCTCTAAAATCTGCTGATGATCTCTTAGTAAGGGTGAAACAGATCTGTACAGATGTACTATGAGATGAGCAACTTTTTGAAAGCAATAAATATATAATCTTTTAGGAGAATATCATAAATACAAATTTTAGGCCTTGAACAAGAATAATACTCTAATCGAATTTATATATAAGGGGCGAAAAAAACATTTTTCTTTCGTTGTTTCTTTAAATACAATCAAACATCAAAGCAGACATAATATTTCATATTGTACATCTCATTTTACTGAGATATGGTATTCTCTTAAATCTGTTGATGATCACTTAGTAAGGGTGAAACAGATCTATACAGATGTACTATGAACTGAATAACTTTTTTAAAGAAATAAATTAATAGTATATTATTAAAATATCATAAATATAATTTTTGGGCCTCGAACTAAAATAATACTCAAATAGTTAAATTCAAAGTTAAATTCGACTTTGCCGAATCTATGAATACCCTCCACAATGCTTTTTTTTAAAGGATAGTACATTTTTAACGTGAAAAAAATTAACAATTTTGAATAGAAATATTTTATTTTGAGTAAAAAACTCTTTTTTTCATTAAAAAAAAAGAAAAATTACTAATCAGTTTTTTGAGTGTAAAACTTTTTCCAGTGTAATGTTTTTTTTACTGTAAAAATATTTTTGAGTAAATGCACGTACGTATGTATACAAAATATTGACATTTTTGTAAAAAAAAGTAAATTTTTTTTGAGTGTAAAATTTTTTTGAGTGTAAAATTTTTTTCGAGTGTAAATTTTTTTTCGAGTGTAATTTTTAAATTACCAATGCTTTTAAAACTATACAAGTTTAAACAAGTAGAAAAGTTAAATTCGACTTGGCCGAATCTATGAATACCCTCCACAATGCCCATTTTAAGTGATAGTAAATTTTCTAACGTGAAAAAAATAACAGTTTTGATTAGAAATATTTTATTTTGTGTAAATAACATTTTTTTTTAGTAATTTTTGAAAAAAAAAAAATAATTTACTAATTTTTTTTTTGAGTGTAAAATTTTTTTTGAGTGTCAAATTTTTTTGAGTGTAAAATTTTTTTTGAGTGTATTTTTTTTTTTGTTTTGGTATAAAAATATTTTTGAGTGACAAAAATACGTTAAAAAATATTTTTGTGACTTACCAATGTTTTTAAAACAGGTTTAACGGGTTTTCAACAAGTGAATTTAAGGTGAAGCTAATCTGAAATTCACGGTTTTGCTAATAACTTTTGAACCACTGGACCGATTTGGGTGAAATTTGATACGAACTAGGCTGAAGGAACGAAAAAAATATATGCCAAGCTTCAGCAGCCTCAGAATTGTTTTTCGAAAGTTATAGTGCTTTTTATCTCATAAATTCACGAAAAACCCTTGCCGAAATTCAGTCTTTTGCTCATAACTTTTGAACCACTGGACCGATTTCGCTGGATTGCAATACCAACCTGACCAGGTAAATGCCCAACATACTTCAGGTGTTTTTTATCTCGTAAATTCACGAAAAACCCTAGCCGAAATTCAGTCTTTTGCTCATAACTTTTGAACCACTGGACCGATTTCGCTGGATTGCAATACCACCCCGACCAGGTAAATGCCCAAAATATATGCCTCCGTAAAGTGTTTCAAAAGTTAGCGTGTTTTCAATAGAAAAACGAACTGACGGACGGACATCGCTAGATCTTAAAATCGATCGAGGATCATGAATATATATATAGTATATATACTTTATGGGGTCCTTGACCAATATTTTAAGGTGTTTCAAACGGAATGATATACCCTTCATCACTAGAATCATGCGCGGGTACAAGGGGGGAAAAGGGGGAAATTTCCCCCTCAGACCTAATTTCAAAAAGAAAAAAAGAAAGAAAAAAGACAAAAAAAAAAAAGAAAAAAGAAAGGCAAAGAAAAGAAAAAAAGGAAGATGGAAATTTTATAAAAAATATTCTAAAGGGAAAAAATCTCGAAATCCAAAAATTATTCATAGAAAAAATCTGAAAATTTTTTTAGAGAAAATTTGAAGTTTCTTAAAGGCAAAATGTGACTTAATCTGAGAATTTTCTGTCAAAAAATATCTGTTAATCTTAATTTAAATTTTGTTATAAAAAAATGACTTACAAGAAAAATCTCCCTAGTGTCATCCGACGATCTTTTTGAAGTTGGTTTTATTTTGTAGAGCAGGAAAAATAAAGGGACACGTTTTTTATTTAGGGGTTGAAAATGAGGGGGGAAGAAACGGTAATTTTTCAGTTTTTTGCGTTTATATCTTAAATTATACAAAGAAACCTAGTCATGTTACATATCAAATGAAAGGTATTTGGAAAACCTATCTTCGTATGTAATAAACGTGCCCAAACATGCACAACTTTTCGTCATATTGAGTATAATACCAAAATTTTGGGACATTTTTGTTAATAGGTCGAAAACAATTTACTTTTTTGGCACACTGTTAGCATCGCGAGATAGATATTTTAAATACCTTTAATCTGATAGTACATATACCTAATTTTGAGTAAATAGTCGTAAATCGTAAAATACTGAAAAAGGTAATTTTCCCCCCATACAAATCGACCCCCCTAAAAATGAGTTTTATCCGCTAAAAAAAATACGTGTTGAATTAATTTTCGTTCTGAAGGTGACGCCAGGGAGACTCTCCTTGTAAGTCAGAAAAGTTCAGATTCGTTATTATTCTTTTCTTGGTTAGTTTGTCTCTAGTTTTTTTTACGGATTTTTATAATACGTTGATTAGTTACTATATTTATTTTAAATATATTGCATTCCTGCATAACTCCTTGAATTATACTAGCATTATTTACATGTGTTTATAGTCTTACATAACATACATTCATCCTTCGTGAAGTACAACTATCCTTCGATATACCAGATAAATGTAATTTTAAATTAAAGAAAATTACAATAGTTCGAGGCCACGAAATTATATATTTAATCTATATATATAAAAGAGTTGGGTGAGTGAGTGAGTGAATGACTGACTGACTGACTGATTCATCATCGCCCAGCCCAAACCGCTAAAGCTAGAGACTTGAAATTTGGACTGTAGGTTACCCTCCCGGAATATAGATCCACTAAGGCTGGATTTTTGCCAGTGTTGATTCTAAGGGGGTAAAAATGGTAAAAAACTGTACTTTTGGTACTTTTTAGATCTCTCGAAATAATGGTCATAGAGACTTGAAATTTGGACTGTATGTTCACCTCCCGGAACATAGATCCACTAAGGCTGGACTTTTGCCAATGTTGATTCTAAGGGGGTAAAAAGGGTAAAAAACTGTACTTTTGGTACTTTTTATATCACATGAAATAATGGTCACAGAGACTTGAAATTTGGACTTTATGTTCACATCCTGGAATATAGATCCAGTAAGGCCGGATTTTTGCCAGTGTTGATTCTAAGGGGGTAAAAAGGGTAAAAAACTGTACTTTTGGTACTTTTTATATCTCCTGAAATAATGGTCATAGAGACTTGAAATTTGGACTGTATGTTCACCTCACGGAATAAAGATCCCCTAAAACTGGATTTTTGCCAATGTTGATTCTAAGGGTGTAAAAAGGGTAAAAAACTGTACTTTTGGTACCTTTAATATTTGCTTAAATAATGGTCCTAGAAACCTAAAATTTGGAATGTAGGTTCACCTCCCGGAATTTAGATCCACTAAGGCTTAAGTTTTGCCAATGTTGGTTCTAAGGGGGTAAAAAGGGTAAAAAACTGTACTTTTGGTACTTTTTATATTTCCTTAAATAATGGTCCTAGAAACTTGAAATATGAAATGTAGATTTACCTCCCAGAAAATATGTTCACTGGGGCTGGGTTTTTGCCAATGTTGATTTTAAAGGGGTAAAATGGGTAAAAAATTGTACTTTTGGTACCTTTTATATTTCCTTAAATAATGGTCTTAGAGACTTGAAATTTGGACTGTATGTTCACCTCACGGAATAAAGTTCCTCTAAGGCTGGATTTTTGCCAATGTTGATTCTAAGGGGGTAAAACGGGTAAAAAAACTGTTCTTTTGGTACCTTTTATATTTCCTTAAATAATAGTCCTAGAGACTCGAAATTTGCAATGTAGGATCCACTTAGACTGGGTTTTTGGCCAACGCTGATTCTACGGGTGTAAAATGGGTAAAAAAGCGTACTTTTGGTACTTTTTTTTATTTACTGAAATAATGGTCATACAAACTTGAAATTTAGAATGTAGGATCCTTTGCTAAAAAACAATATGGAAATGGTATGGAAAATTTTGATTCTAAGGGGGATAAAAGCGGTAAAAAGTGTACTTTTGGTACTTTTTTTTATTTCTTAAAATTATGGTCATAGAAACTTGAAATTTGGAATGTAGGATCCTTCGGTGAAAAAAACATTTTGGAAAAAGTACTTTTTGGAAAATGCGTTTCTTAGGGGGAAACTTTTTTAAAAAGCACCTTTTATAAAAAGGACCTTTTGTAAAAAGTACCTTTTTTAAAAAGGACCTTTTGTAAAAAGTACCTTTTTTAAAAAGTACCTTTTATAAAAAGTACCTTTTATAAAAAGTACCTTTTATAAAAAGTACCTTTTATAAAAAGTACCTTTTATAAAAAGTACCTTTTATAAAAAGTACCTTTTATAAAAAGTACCTTTTATAAAAAGTACCTTTTATAAAAAGTACCTTTTATAAAAAGTACCTTTTATAAAAAGTACTTTTTATAAAAAGTACCTCTTTAGGTACGTTCTTATTTCCTGAAGTAATGGCCCTAGAATCTTGAAATTTGTAATGTAGGATCATTCGGGAAAAAAACATTCTGGAAAAAATACTTTTTGGAAATTCCGCTTCTTAGTAGGGTAAAATGGCTAAATAAGTGTACTTCCGGTAATTTTGATATTTTCTGACGTAATGGTTCCATAAACTTAAAATTTTGGATGTAAAATCCATCGGTGAAAACCAAAATTTTGGGAAAAGTACTTTTTGGAAATTTCGTTTCTTAACGGGATTAAAAAGTATACTTTTTGTACTTTCAATATTTGCTGAAATAATATTCCAAGATAATTGCTATTTGTAATGTAGGATCCTTCGGTAAAAAAAACATACTGGAAAAAGTACCTTTTGTAATTTTGGTACTAATTTTTTTTTTGTTCCAATAATAATGGTCTTAGAAAAAAATATTTTGGATAAAGTACTTTTTGGAAAATCTGTTTCTAAGAGTCGTAATGTCAGAAAAAACGGTTTTTGGAAAATTTAATTTTAAGTGGTAGACGTGGCAAATGGTTCTTTGTACCTATCTAACTATTAAAGCCTAGAAACTTAAAATTTGACGTGCAGCATCCTCCAGAAAAATAACACCCAAGAGATGGACAGGGTAAAAAGGGGTACCTAAATTGGTACAAGTGGTGTAAAATTATAATGCAATAGCACTTTTTATTTCTGTAACGCATATTATTTGGAGAGGAATGAAACTTGCATGGAGATTGAATTGGAAATGAAATGGAGTAGAACGGGGAACGAAATGGAATAGAGCGGGGAACAATATAGAAAGATACTTTTTACTAAAATTTTTTGTATTAAACTTTTTAACTCCATATTTTTTCTCTCTATATGTTTTTTTACCCAAATTTTTTTTTATTCCAATTTTTTTTTTCACTAAAAAATATATTTATTGACTCAAAATCCCAAATCCCGATATAAGGACTCGAAAATTGTCAAAATCTTTTCACCGGAACGTACATGACAACGTACCACCGAAATTATTCAAATTTTATTGTTTAAGTTATTCAATGAAATATTATTTTGTGGAAGACATAGACGTCCTCAATTAAATAAAACAAAGACTACATATGAATCATTTTTTGAAATCGGTAGGGTAGTCCTGATCCTTCTATTATCCGGTATTTAACATAACCGGTAACGAAGTTCCGGCGGGCGAGCTAGTATTCTCATAATTGACTATTTATGGTTTTTAAAAAGTTGCTCATCTCATAGTACATCTGTACAGGTCTGTTTCACCCTTACTAAGAGATCATCAGCAGATTTTAGAGAATTCTTGAAAATCTGCTGGTGATCCCTTAGTAAGGTTGAAACAGATCTGTACAGAAAATTCTCTAAAATCTGCTGATGATCTCTTAGTAAGGGTGAAACAGATCTGTACAGATGTACTATGAGATGAGCAACTTTTTGAAAGCAATAAATATATAATCTTTTAGGAGAATATCTAAATACAAATTTTAGGCCTTGAACAAGAATAATACTCTAATCGAATTTATATATAAGGGGCGAAAAAAAACATTTTTCTTTCGTTGTATCAAACATCAAAGCAAACATAATATTTCATATTGTACATCTCATTTTACTGAGATATGGTATTCTCTTAAATCTGGTGATGATCACTTAGTAAGGGTGAAACAGATCTATACAGATGTACTATGAACTGAATAACTTTTTTAAAGAAATAAATTAATAGTATATTATTAGAATATCATAAATATAATTTTTGGGCCTCGAACTAAAATAATACTCAAATCGTTAAATTCAAAGTTAAATTCGACTTTGCCGAATCTATGAATACCCTCCACAATGTTTTTTTTAAAGGATAGTACATTTTTAACGTGAAAAAAATTAACAATTTTGAATAGAAATATTTTATTTTGAGTAAAAAACTCTTTTTATTCATTAAAAAAAAAAAGAAAAATTACTAATCTGTTTTTTGAGTGTAAAACATTTTTTCGAGTGTAATGTTTTTTTTACTGCAAAAATATTTTTGAGTAAATGCACGATCGTATGTACACAAAATATTGACATTTTTGTAAAAAAAAAATTTTTTTTTGAGTGTAACATTTTTTTTGAGTGTAAAATTTTTTTCGAGTGTAATTTTTAAATTACCAATGCTTTTAAAACTATACAAGTTTAAAAAGCATTGCCTTAAAACTAAAAAAGTTTGAAAAGCATTGCTTAGTTACCACCAATGCTTTTAAAACTTGTTTACCACGTGGCATTTAAGATGAACAAAATCTGAAATTCGGGGTTTTGCTTATAACTTTTGAACCACTAAACCGATTGCGCTGAAATTTAATACTAAACAGACCTGGTTAACGGCAAAGATACGTGCCAAGCTTCAGCAATCTCATTATTGTCTTTCGAAAGTTATCGTGTTTTTTATGTCGAAAATTCGAGAAAAACCCTTGCCGAAATTTACTCTTTTGCACATAACTTTTGAACCACTGGACCGATTTGGCTGGATTGCAATACCAAGCTGACCAGGTAAATGACCAACGTATATGCCAAACTTCAGTAGCCTCTGCAAAGTCTTTCAAAAGTTAGCGTGTTTTCTACGGATGGACAGACAGACGGACGGACGGACATCGCTAGATCGACTTAAAATCGATCGAGGATCATAAATATATATACTTTATGGGGTCCTAGACCAATATTTCGAGGTGGTACAAACGGAATGAAAAACTTATATATACCCTCTATCACTAGAGTAGAGGGTATAAAAAAATAAGAAAATCAACCATCTTGGTAAAAAAATGCAGAAAATTAAGCTGATGAACAAAAATTTTTTTATTCCCCATAAAACTTATAAATCAAGGGACAGTTGTTTACACATAATATAGTATATGGATTTGTACACAAATTTAACCAATGCTATTTTAAGTCACCTTTTGACGTCTGTTTACTATATTTCAACCATAAACATATTCAAATTATACGAAAACATAATGTATTATTTCTTGAATGCATGTCTAGATTTCTATGAACAACCGAGTATAATCTATTTTATAAGAAGCAGCACACATATGAATATGTGTCAACGATGGGCATATAATCTTGAAAGGTTATTATTATAATAATAGTAGTAATCATAATATGGATAATAATTTTTTTTTTTCTATTTTCATACATGTTGTTAATATGTTTTAGTTTGAATTTGAATTTGTAATCTTTAATGTAACAGGATTTTATATGATTTCAAATGCTATAACGAATAACATTTATTAGGAATTGCCTAATAAATTTAAGAAGCCTAAAAATAGGCAACATATTGTAGAAACTACAAAATTTTGTTAATTATGTATTGTAAATTTTATTAATAAGTAAACTAACAATGGATTTGTTTTAAGCAGAAAAAGGGTTTATTCAGTAAGCCTTAAAGTAGGCAACAGTTTTAGCTATAATTATCTTTTTAAACATTTAAAATTTCTTACTAAAATAATAATTAGATAAAGTTTCTGAAAACTTTTAATACATTCTTTGTTGAAAATAAAATTTTATCAATATTTTTGTTATTGCATAAAGAAAATTATATACATTACTTAAAATCACGTAAAGTTTGGTTTATATTTTCTTAAATTTCTGTGCAATATACTACTAATTGAATTCAATTGAATATTAAAGAGTCTTGAATTAGTAATAATTTAATTATTTTATTTAAATCAATTTTAATTCTATTAACTTTGATTTGAAATTATTTTATAGCATACTTTCAGGAGATTTTAAATGTTTTAATATTTTTTTAGAAAATATTTAAGAGTATTAAAAATAGTATTAAAAATAAATTAAAATTGTGAAAACTTTATAGAAAACAAGAAATTTTAATTTTAAAAACTTTTTAAAAACTTAGGCATCATTATTTTTAGATTTTAAAAATAACTCCTTAACTTATACTTAAGTTTTTTGTTTTTTTTTTTAACATACTTTTATTTTTTCTCTTTTTTTACAGATTGGCATTGTTATGTATTTATTGTACTTAAAATTAGGCATCAGTGCTATAATTGGCTCCTTTGTATGCATTTTAACCATGACACCCTTGCAATTCTTGATAGGAAAGGCCATGTCAAAAAATGCGGAAGTAATGGCGGTAAGTTATTCCACATTATTTTGTTTTTAGTGTTTTAAAAATTTTTTAAATTAAATAAATTGAATAAATTTCAAAACATTATTTTGTTAAAACACAGCATAAAAGTATGCTATACATTTCATTCATTTCTTTAGCCTAAAAGTAGGCAGCATTTTTTAAATTATGGTTTTGGAAGTAAACTTAAAAATATTAATTTGTACAAATATTGTTGAAAAATTTCGCTTTAAATTTTATTTAGTTTAATAGCCTAAAAGTAGGCAATCTTTATAAAATGTGTTTTTTTTTAAATCAAACTTAGAAAAACTCATAAAAATTCATGTTCGAATAACACTGTGGAACAAATTCAGGTTAGCTTTTGCTACGTCGATTCTGAGAGTGAGGGGTGAAAATACAGGCTTAATTTTTAAAAAAGCCAAGACCTCGAGCTTAACTATTTATTTAAAAAATAAATCTATATAAATAATAATAAATCGTAAGCATACTTTTAAGCCATACTTGCACAAATTAGTATTTTAAAATCAAATTAAATAAATATTGCCTACTTTTAGGCTACATAATAAAATTAATAGTAAAGCATACATTTTAAGCATTCACTGTGGAACAAATTCAGGTTAGCAAAAGTTAGGTCGATTCTGAGAGTGAGGGGTGAAAATAGAGGCTTAATTAGAAGACCCGTATCGCGGCGTTTGTTTATGTTAGTTCGAATTTTTTTTTTAATCGACCTTCGAACTTTGCAGTCAAATGCCGATTTTCAGCATATTGTTTATATGGTTTTTTGGCTATAAATCGTCGACTAATTGATATTTTTCAATCTGTAAAAGCCAAATTATTGCTAGATCTGTCCAACAATTAATTTTTTTTAAAAAATTGATTTAGAAAATTTTTGTGGTGCGTATGAAACAAAATATTTTCAAAAAACATAAAAACAAAAATAATTTTTCCAATATTTTGCTTCATAAGCACCACAAAAATTTCTAAATAAATTTTTTTTAAATCAATTTTTTTGGACAGGTCTCTAGCAATAATTTGGCTTTTACAGATTGAAAAAAAAAAAAAATCAATCAGTCAACGAATTATAGCCAAAAAACCATATAAACAATATGCTAAAAATCGGCATTTGACTGCAAAGTTCGAAGGTCGCTTAAAAAAAAAAAATTCGAACTAACATAAGCAAACGCCGCGATACTGGTCTTCTAATTTAGCCTCTATTTTCACCCCTCACTCTGAGAATCGACCTAACTTTTGCTAACCTGAATTTGTTCCACAGTGAATGCTTAAAATGTATGCTTTACAATTAATATAGTTTTGTAGTCTAAAAGTAGGCAATTTTTTTTTGTATTTTAATTTGTTTTTAAAATACAAATTTGTGCAATTATGGCTTAAAAGTATGCTTTAGATTTAATATTATTTATATTAATTTAATTTGTAAATAAATAGTTGAGCTCGACGTCTTGGTTTTTATTTAAATATTTAATATTTATTTCCAATATTACGGCTTTCTTTGAAAACCATCATCAGGGGGGAGTATTTAATGTTTATCACAAACAATTTTAAAAAATTAGTGTTCTGTTATCTCCATCGTCTGATTAAATACTCTTAAATACTCCCCCCTGATGATGGTTTTCAAAGAAAACCGAAATATTAGAAATAAATATTAAATATTTAAATAAAAACCAAGACCTCGAGCTCGACTATTTATTTACAAAATTCTGATTAATTTTTATTAAAAAATAAAATTTTTTTTATTCGACCTTTAAAACATTATATTTTATAAGTAGGTTTATTCTATCCTTTACTAATTATATCCTTTACTAATTAAAACTATGATAATCTCATAAATAATTTTCAAGAAAATTATTTTTCTGTTTTAAATTTATTTATGTTGGTAATTTTTTGCAAGACTTAATCGACACGTGTCTCGGGATTTCTCAGATACCATTGCCATGATTATTTAGCAAAAATCCCATTGTCAAGATTATTTAGAAAAAATTCCATTGTCAAGATTATTTAGTTTTAATTAGTAAAGGAAATAATGACCTCGAGCTAGAATAAACCTACTCAAAATATTTAAAAAATATATTTATCAAAAGGTCGAAATAAAATTTTAATTATTAATTATTATTTATATAGCCTAAAAGTAGACAACGCTTTTTTATTCACTCAAAAAATGTATACCAGTGGTCGGCAGAAAGACATTTTATAAATGCATGAATAAAAATATGCATGAGTTAGTGTGTTTCTCAAAGCGACCTCAACCATCTTGTTGTTGTATTGGTCAACATTCGTGTACTTATATACTACGTGTAAATTGCCGATTCTGTTCGGGACCTGAGTGCTATGGGTGCCGATCGCTGATTTTGACGGTAGATTCCACTAAAAAAGACAGTTTAAACAACTACATTTATTGTTGTCTAGGCTTCTACTACATTTTACGGTAAAATCAACCAAAAAATGTTGCTGTTTTCAACTATTGATAAACAGCTACTTAAAACGGTAAAAACAACTTCAAATTACAATTGTTTTTACTGTAACTCAAATAGTCTGAATTTTTTCAATAACAAAAAAAATTCTAAACGTCAAAACGGTTAAAATTGTTTGGTAATAATTCTATCTGCATCTGACACTTCCAATTCGCTCAACACATCGGTTTTTTTTTTTTTAATTTCTAGAAAATTATAATTTTTATATAGACTTAAAACAACTACATAAAAAAATTATTACTAGTAATTTTTTGTAGTTATTTTGTAAAACGACTGCAAAAAATGTTATTTGAGATGCAAAAACAACTGAAATTGTAGTTGAAAACAACAACTGCTACTTACTACCCAAATTACCGTCATGTAAAAACTGCAATAATTTCCTAAGTGTATGCTTAAAATTTATTTATTTATTGAATTTTTAACATATAATTACACTAAGAAAATTATGTCATTAACTGTTTGTAGGTTATTTTAAAAAGTAATCAGTAAAGTCATTTTAAAAGAAAAATCACTTATTTTATAAAGGATTTATTTTTTTTACTGTTTCTGTAGTTTAAAAAAAATAATTTACTGTATTAAAAACGAATTTTCTGTTACATTTAATTTCGGCAGTAAAAAATTTCTTCTATAGTTTTACTGTTTTTCAATACAAAATAACTGAATATTCACTAGTTTTTTAATGTTTTGGTTAGTCATTAAATTAACATTTAAAATTGACTGTAATGTGTTTTTATTTTAAATGAAAAAACAGTGGAATGGTTTTTAAATAAAATTTCATTTGTTTTAAGTGAATATTCAGTGGAATTTACCTACATAATTCTTTGAGTGTACAAATCATGTACTAAATTAACTTAACCGAGACGGGTGACAATGACCATTGTCTCGTTGTAGCGAAACAGACCAAGTCCTCTGGTGGGAATCGAACCCACGACCCCCAGACTGACAGGCTAGCACGCTACGAACTAGCCTACATTCAAAATATTTTGTAGGCAAAAACAAATGAAAAACACACTTAAAACCAGTGAATAAACAATTGAAAACCATCCCAGTAATTATTTATTTGTTTTAACAAACATCAACATTTATTTTTTACTGTTGACAAAATTTTCTAAAATAAATAACATTAAACATTAAAAAATTAAGTTTTTTTCACTCTTTTTTACCAACAAATTCGAAAAAAATAACCTACGAAAACATTAAAAATTATTGATAGTTCTGTTATTTTTACCAACAAATTTCAAAAAAATAACCTACGAAAACAATAAAAATTAATGATTTCGTATGTAGTTTTTACAATTTTTTATTGAAATATTTTTTTAAAAATTTTTAATAAAATTTTGGGGAATCGATCCCGCAATCAACTACATTCTGGGCAGACACTCTACCCATCGTGCCAAAGTCACTTGATACAAACATGTTTTAATATTTCTATAAATAATTTTTTGATTTTTTTTCTACAAAAAAATAACTGACTTGTGTAGGTAAAACTAATGATATTTCATTAAAAAATACCAACAATTTAAAAAAAAATTACTTACACAAATCATTAAAAACCAAAAGAATAATCAGTAGTTTTTACTTACAGAACAAAAATAAATGACTTTAAAAATTAAATGTTAATGAAAGTCTTTATTTTTTAGTGTGTTATTTTTGAAACAAAGGACTGAAGTAGTCATTAATAAAAACTGAACATCAAACAAATGTTTTTTCTTTTAAAAACGACTAAACGGAAAACTTTTTAAATAAACTACAAACAGTTAATGACATAATTTTTTGAGTGTACAGGGGCGCCTTTGCTTAAAATAAAACTTTACAAACAAATATGTTTTAATATGGCTTAAAAAGTGTGCTTTACATTTTATTTATTTGTATAGCCTAAAAGTATGCAGTTTTTGTTAAATTGGATTTTTAAAACTTAAACTTTAAAAAAACTTTTCTTGCAAATATTAGTAAAAAGTATGCTTAACATTTAATTTATTTGTATTGCCTAAAATTAGGCAATATTTTTTAATTACGTTTCTAAAAGTATGATTTGTAGATTATTAAATTCTCTAATACTTATCTTGGCCATTTTGTGACATTTCGATTTAATTTTTTTTTTAATAAATGAGGAAAAGCTAATTTTTCCATTATTTAACTTTACATAAGCATATCTTCAACAAAAACCAATTTTTTCTAAAAAATGTCCACGGTAAGAACCACAGAATTTAATAACCTACAAGTCAAATGAATCTTCATCAAAATGTTTTCATAAGTTTTTGCTGTACAACTGCAGCCGATTTTGTCCTTAAAAGCAAGCATCCCAAATTTGGGTGGCAACACTGGCAATTTTATTAGACTAAATTTTGTCTTTTAAAATTCCGAAAATATTACGATAGTTTATCTATCAAATAATAAATGCAGAATTAATGTTTAAAAATGGTTGATATTGTAATTTTACTAACAAACGCCCTTAAAAAGTATGCTCTACATTTAATTTAACATTATAGCCTAAAAGTAGGCAATATTTTTAAACTATTCTACTGCGGTATTTCAACGCGTTACACACTTTGTCATTCCGTGTGAAACGCAACGAAACAACGGTCGAGGACCACGTAAAGTATATATATTATTAATCCATAATATATTCTAAGACATTCTAGCAATGCCCGTCCGTCTGTGTAAATCACGATGCAGTCCAAACCAAAAGAGCTACCACCTTGAAGTTTGACACGAATATGTCTTATGTTACTGCTTCAGTCAAGTTCATAAATGGTCCAAATTGGAAGAAGGGGAAAAAGTTCCACCTTAATGATTAAAAAAAACTCCAGAAAAGCACAATATTTGTTCAACAAATGAAACATTTTTATGCCATATGAAGTTGGTCGACCTGTACTTGGTCCAAGGGGTTACGAAATTATATTTGCTTCAGGCCGCCCCTTTTTGTGGGCGTGGTTATATAAAAAAAATATATCATTTTATTTATTTAAGCGTTAATATCAAAATTAGTAAATTTGTAAACATTTTTGGCGGGAAGGAAGGTGTCTCCTACATGTATTTTTTTGTTTGACCTGCCCTCGTTTGTGGTCGGAGACATGAATTATTAATTTAGTAATGATAAAATTGTATTACTTGAGTGCAAAAATCATAATTAAAAATTTTGTTAAAATTTAGCGCGATGGGCAAGGTGCCCTTACATCCCCGGCCGTTTCCCTCCGCAAAAAACGCCCCTATATTTTTTTAAATTTTTTTACATTTTGCAGGGTATATAACATTCGTCAAAACCGAATTGAACACTTTCACTTCTTTTAAATTTCTTTTTTTAAATATAAAACTTTAAAATAATAATTTGTTTTAATATTACTTAAAAAGTATGTTTTACATTTAATTTAATTTTATAGCCTAAAAGTAGGCAACGATTTTTTTAATTGCCTTTTTTTTAAATCAAAACTTTTATATAGTTTTTTAAATTATTTTTTTTATTACGAATAATAAAAAAACCCGTTCATATGTATAAAAGTAAGCTACATTTTTGAACTACAAAACTTTTATATACATTTTACCTTAAAAAAGCACAGAAACCCCCAAAAGTATGTTTTACTTTTAATTTGGTATTGCTCCAAAAATAAACTGAGACTTTATTTATAGTTTATTGCATTGTTAAACCTTACAAAAAGTATGTTTCGCTTTTTTTTGGGTTATACTTTTTTACGTGCTCCCAAAAGTAGGCTTTATTTGTTTTCAATTAAAGTTTTTTTTTTTTATGCAGCCAATGTATAGTACAACATTTTAAGGTGAAAGTTTTTTTTTTTTTTTTATTATTTTTGCGAGATTTTTTTTAATTAACTTTTACCGTTTTCACTTCATTTTTCTTTTCATAATTAAGTAATTTTTAATTTAATTAAAAACGAAAAGTTATTTTTTCATTTTATAGTAAAACCAAATAATGTTACTTTTTAGTGCCTATCTTTAGGCTAAATAATTAATTTATTTAACCTGCAACACAAACTGGAGGTAAAGAAATAATGATTGGGGATTTTATGAAGTATATGTAGTTGCTAGCATTCCTGTCCGGTACTATGTTACCGGTAATATTAAATACTGGATAATAAGAAAATATTAGGAGCTTATTTTCGGAGTTCATATCGATTGAAACTTTACTCAAATGTGCGATTTTGTAATTTTTCTGTGTCTCTAAAATAATGTTTTGATATATATAAGCGTTTTATATATTTTTTTTAAGTTTTAATTTTTCAGTGTAGTAAGAAAAATATAAAATTTGTTTGTTTATTATAACATAAGTTAAGGCATCTGGAAAAATCGCATATTTGAGTAGAATCAGCCCCACGAATCAGAGAACCCATTTTTAAAAATATCCCCCATCCCCTTTGACTTTACAAAAAACTGTTAAAATTTTTTTTTTTTAAATAAAAATAATCCCATTTAGCCCGAAATCATGTTTGTTTCGGTAAAAATGGGGCTGTAAATTTGTTAACCCATAAATTGTAATAACCAAGGAGAGGACTTTCATGCAAATGCATGTTTTTTCCCTTTGGTCATATCTTTGCGAATCAAAGAATTTGCTTTAAAATGGCATCGATTCGTTAGTGCATATTTTTGCATATTTTGCTTAAAATGCACATTTTTGCATATTTTGCTATTATTTCGCTATAAATGCATATTTTTAGGTCATATTTTTTATAAATTTTAGTTTTTTAGCTATTTTTTAGTATTTTTAGCAATTTTTAAGATTTTTTTTTGAACATTTTTTTTTTGCATAAAAGCAATTATTAAATTTTTTAGATAATTTTTATTTTTTTAATAACATTTTATACACACTGTATATATGCATATCTAAGCTTAAAATGCCAGACTGAATTCAAATTTTATGTTTTTTTTTTCAAAAAGTAAAAAAACAAGTGGATATTTATGATTTTTAGTGCATATTTTAAGATTTGAAGTGCATATTTCAACACTTTTTAGTGCATATTTTAGGCGCTAAAACATAGTTTTTTAGTGCATGAAGGTCCTGTCCCTGGTAATAACCCTCTGAAATCAGGAAGCTTTAAGTAAAAAAAATTGCAAAAATTCTATGATTTTCTTCCATTTTCAACCTCTTTAGTGAAAAAAATCTTAATTTTTTTTTTAAAAGTTATCCTTAAAAAAAGCTTGTTAGAAGACTGTGTTCTTAAATTGTTAATTAAAAAAAAAAATAAGGCATACTTTTAGGGGTTAGAACTATAATTTTCTGAAGCCTACTTTTAGGCGCCAAGTTTATTAAATTATCTTTTATTTAAATTTTTCTTGAAGAAATTTACCGATAATCGTTTATTAAACTTATAAAAATAAATGTCTGCGATAATGTCCAATTACAAAATTTGCAATTGATTGTGTTATTCATAAAAAAGGTTATTTAAATTACTCAAAAAAATTAGCATGTTTATAAGCGCTAAATAGGCTCTCATTTTATTTGCTACCAGTCATGCCCATACTTATTTGTCTCAAAAGGAAATAATTCATAAAAAACTGAAAAATTACCATTATTTTCTTCCATTTTCAACCTCTTAACCGAAAAAATATTTAAAAGTTATCCTTAAAAAAAGCTTTTTAGGAGACTGTCTTCTTAAATTAAAAAAAAAAATAAAGCATACTTTTTTGGTTTCAAACTATAATTTTCTAAAGCATACTTTTAGGTGCCAATTTAATTAATTTAACTATTTTTACATTTTTCTTCTAGAAACTCACAGATAATCGTTTAAGAAAATAACACGATTGCTTTGTGGGCATTAAACTAATAAAACTAAATGCCTGGGATAATGTTCAATTACAAAATTTTCAATTGTTTGTGTTATTCATAAAAAAATTTAATTTAAATTACTCAAAAAATTTAGCATGTTTAGATGTGCTAAATAGACCCACATTTTATTTGCTACCAAACATGCCCATATTTATTGGGCTCTAAAAGTAATTAATCACAGAAAACTGAAAAATTACAATTATCTTCCATTTTCAACCTCTTTACCGAAAATATTTAATTTTTTTTAACAGTCATCCTTAAAACAAAGATTTTTAGAAGACTGTCTTCTTAAATTGAAAAAAAAAAAAAATAAATAAAGCATACTTTTAGGGGTGCGAACTATAATTTTCTGAAGCCTGCTTTTAGGCGACAATATTTTTAAATTAACTTTTTTTACATTTCTCTTCTAGAAACTCATGCGCTATATAGACCCTCATTTTATTTTCTACCAGACATGCACATATTTATTTGGCTCAAAAAGAAATAATTCACAAAAAACTGAAAAATTACCAATATTTTCTTCCATTTTCAAGCTCTTAACCGAAAAAATATTTAATTTTTTTTTAAAAGTTGTCTTAAAAAAAAGCTTTTTAGGAGACTGTCTTCTTAAATTAAAAAAAAAAAAAAAAAAAATAAAGCATACTTTTTAGGTTTCAAACAATAATTTTCTAAAGCATACTTTTAGGTGCCAAGTTTAATTAATTTAACTATTTTTACATTTTTCTTCTACAAAACTCAGGGATAGTCCTTCAAGAAAATAACACGATTGCTTTGTGGGCATTAAACTAATACAAATAAATGGCTGCGATAATGTTCAATTACAAAATTTTCAATTGTATGTGTTATTCATAAAAAAAAAATAATTTAAATTGCTCAAAATATTGAGCATAGGCCCTAATTTTATTTGCTACCAAACATATTTATTGGACTCAAATAGAAATAAATCACAGAAAACTGAAAAATTGCAATAATCTTCCATTTTCAGCCTCTTTACCGAAAAAAAATATTTAAATTTTGTTTAAAAGTTATCCTTAAAAAAAGCTTATTAGAAGACTGTCTTCATAAATTAGAAAAAAAAAAAATAAAGCATACTTTTAGGGGTTCGAATTATAATTTTCTGAAGCCTACTTTTAGGCGCCAATTTAACTAATTTAACAATTTTTAAATTTTCTTCCTGAAACTTACGGATAATCGTTTAAGAAAGTAACACGATTGCTTTGTGGGCATTAAAATAATAATAGGCCCTAATTTTATTTGCTACCAAACATGACCGTATTTATTGAGCTCAAAAAGAAATAAATCACAGAAAACTGAAAAATTTGCAATAATCAATCATCCATTTTCAACCTCTTTACCAAAAAAATATTTACTTTTTTTTGTAAAGTTATCCTTAAAAAAGCTTCTTAGGAGACTGTGTTCTTAAATTGGAATTAAAAAAAAAAAAAAATAAAGCATACTTTTAGGGGTGCGAACTATACTTTTTCTGAAGCCTACTTTTTTTTTAAATTAAATTTTTTTTACATTTTTCTTCTAGAAATTCACGGATAATCGTTTAAGAAGATTACACGATTGTTTTGTGGGCATTAAACTAATAAAACTAAATGCCTGGGATAATGTTTTCATAAAGAAAATAACCGAAACTCGTCAACAGGAACTGAAATATTTGAATAAGGATTCTTTTTATTGGACGTTAATGAGTAAGTTTAAAAGAAATGCCAGAAAAAATACCTACAAAATATTAAAACACTACCTATTTTCTTTATATTTCAGCTATATTAACACACATATCCTCGGTTTTAATAGCATTTGTTACCCTGGCCGTTTATGTGTACCGTGAAACCGGTTCTGAATTTACTGCCAGTCGTTTATTTTCAGCCTTGGCCTTATTTCAACAGTTGACGGTGCCCTTGCTTATATTTCCCATTACTGTACCCATTATATTATCGGCTGTTATATCTACCAAAAGATTAGAAACATTTTTATCGGCCCATGAAATACAAAAACAATTTGAGGGTATTCGAAATATGGCAAGAATACTAAGTAAAAGTGATGCTTCTCTTGATATGTATGAAGTTAAAGATAAATCACAGTCTTTACCCTCAAATATATCCCTTAAAGGTGTTAATGATCAAGTGAAGTTCTCGAAATTAAATGAAAAACCAAATATTAAAATTATAATACCTGATAAACCAGCACCATTGGCTAATTCTGAACCTCATACTCCCCTGGTTATGTTCGATACTAAGGAACCGCTATTTTCAGATGATCATAAGAAATTATGTTTACATGCTCGCAAAGAATTATTGCGTAATACACCGTATGTGGTGATAAAACCGAGAAAACTGAATACCTCAGGATCGCCACAAATGCACAATGCTTTAGTAAAACATCACCAACACTGTCATAAGAAAACCGATTCTTGGCATCGAGATTCTTTATTACTTAAAATGCCCGATGATATAGCGGTATCGGTTAAAGACTGTAAATTTTCTTGGAATCCTCAAAAGTTAATGCAAATTTTATATATACGTGATATTGTTATACCCAGGGGTAAACTTACCATGATTGTCGGTAAAAATGGTAGTGGTAAATCATCACTGCTGTCAGCTTTGCTAATGGAAATGCCATTAATATCGGGTGATATGATATGGAATAAGTGAGTATATTAACTTAAATTAAAAAAAAAACTGAAAGTTTAAATTTTTCGCAACGGCAACTTTTATTTCAGAAGTTAGAAAAAGTATTAAAGTAAAATTTTTTACCCTTCTTACCACATTAAAATCAATTTTACCAAAAGTACTTTTTTAGAATGTACCTTTTTAGAAGTACTTTTTTAGAATGTACCTTTTTAGAATGTACCTTTATTAGAATGTTTTTATAGAATATATTTTTCGGCTCTAGGATTCTACGTTTCAAATTTCCAGTTGAAAATCGAAAAAGTACCAATGTCCATTTTTTTACTTTTCTTCCCACTAAACAATTGGAATTACCAAAAAGTACTTATTTTTAGAACGTTTTTACCGGTAAGGGATTCTAGATTTCAGATTTAAGTATCCTATGACCATTATTTCAGGAGATAGAAAAAGTACCAAAGTACCCTTTTTGTCCCCTTAGAATCGGAAATTTCAGGAATATATTTATTCTTAATGTTTTCTTTGCTGGAAGATCCTACAATTCAAATTTCTAGATCCTCGGACCATTATACAAGATATATAAAAAGTACCAGTGTACACTTTTTTTTACCGCTTTTTACTCTTTCTTATTTTAAGGGGCCAGAAGAGTGAGAAAGTGTACTTTGGTACTTTTTCTATATTCTGAAATAATGGTCCTACAAACCTGAAGTTTAAATAAAGGAAATTGAAATGAAAAATACCTTGATTTTGTGTTCGATCGTTAGGTAGAATAGATATTCCGAAAAATGTTCTTTTTGGTAATTGGGATTTTAATGGCGGCAAAATGGGGTAAAATTGTGTACTTTGGTACTTTTATATTTCATTTTAAATAATAGTCATAGAAACTTGAAATTTCATAGAAATTTGAAATATAATTAGAACCCTTCAGCAAAAAAATAAAACATTCTTAAAAAGCCCTATTCGAAAAAAGTACTTTTGGTACTTTTTATACATATTTCCTGAAATAATGGTGCTACAAAGTTGAAATTTAGAATGTGTGATCCACTACCGGGCAGGGGGGCGGGTTAACATTCTGAAAAAGGTACTTTTTCGAAATTCCGATTAAACGTTCTCGAAAAGGTACTTTTTCGAAATTCCGATTAAACGTTCTGGAAAAAGTACTTTTTCGAAATTCCGATTCGATAAAGACAAAAAGGGTAAAAAAGTTTACTTTGGTGTTTTTTGTATTTTCTGAAAAAAAAAAAACACTCCTATAAGCTTGAAATTTTGAACGATGGATCCTGTAGTTCTAAAAACTACAGATTTTAATGACATTAAAAAGGTACACAATTTTACTTTGGTACTATTTGATTTCCTAAAATAATAGTTCTAGAAACATGAGATTTAGAATGTGGATCCTTTAGCGGAAAAAACATTCTTAAAGACTTTTAGAAATTCAGATTCTAAGTCGACAAAAAGGGTAAAGTAAATAGTACTTTGGTACTTTTTTTATTTTTTGAAATAATGATCCTCCAAACTTGAAAATTGAATGTGGAATTATCCAAAAAAAATAAATAATCAAAACAATACTTTTTCGGAATTCCAATTTTAATAGTGTTAAAATTATATTTTTTTTTTTTGGTACTTTTTTGTATTTCTTGCAAAAATGGTTCTATAAACTTAAAATTTGGCATGTAGTTGGAATAATTCTAAAAAATTACTTTTAAGAAAGATCAATAGAAGTGTACTTTGGTACTCTTTATTTGTCCTGAAATAATTGTTCAAGAAAATTGAAATTTGGATTATTAGACCCTGTTGCGGAAAAAAAGTACCAAAGTAATTTTTTGCCTGTACCAATGTACGTAATGTTGCCGAAAAAACATTCTGTAATAAGTACTTTTTGGAAGCTCCGATTTTAATATGCTGAATTTTCTAAAAAAATGTACTTTGGTACATTTTCTATGTACTGAAATAATGGTCCTTAAAAAATTAAAATTTAAACGAAAAAACATTCAAAGAAATACCTTTTTATACTTCGTATTTTAATTTGTAAAAAAGCTATAAAATTGCAAAATTGTACTTTGATACTTTTTTTATCTCCTGAAATCATCCTACGAAAAAGTATTGAGAAAAAAGTACTCTTTAAAAATTTTAAATTCTATGAATTTAAAAAATTGCTACTTTTTCAGTAAAAAAAAGTATACAAAAGGGAAATTGGTACTTGTTTAACCTATTGGGCTAAAGTACCCAGAATCTCAAAATCTAACTTAGGACCCTTTAGAATTATTTAAAACCAAAATAAGAACATATTTAGAAATTAAAAAAATTTGAATGGTAAAAAGTACTTTTTGAAAATTCAGATTCGGGGGGCTAAAGGATAAAAAAGTGAACTAGTGTACTTTACCATTTTCTGACATAATGGTCCTTAAAATTTAAAATATAACCAATATAAATGGTACAAGATTGTACTTTGGTACTTTTTTATCACCTGAAATAATGTTTCTAAAAACTTAACATTTGAAATGTTGAATCAAAAAAATCTAAAAAGATATTTTTTAGAAATTAGGATTCTAAGGGTACATTGGTACTTTTCCTATCTTTTTGAAATAATTGTCCTAAAAACTTGAAATTTTAAGGTAGGATAATTTTAAATACGAGAAAATTCTAAAAAAGTACCGTTTTGGAAACTCCGACTCTATGCGGGTACAAAATTGTACTTTGGTACTTTTTTCTATTTCCTGAAATAATGATTTTTTATTCTTAAAGTTTGTAAATTAGAATCATCTAGCGAAAAACCATTCTGAAAAATGTACTTTTTAGAAAGTTATGATTCTAAGATAGTTAAAATTATACTTTGGTACTTTTTCGATCTCCTGAAATAATAGTCGCAAAACCATTGAATGTAGGAGCTAAAGCGAAAAAAATTCTAAACAAGTTCTTTTTAGAAATTAAGATTCTAAGAAAGCAAGAAGGATTCACTGGTACTTTTCCCATAATGGTCCTAAAAACTCGAAATTTAAACGTAGGATAATTTTAAAAAGTACCTTTTGCAAATTCTGATTCTAAGCTGGTATAAAAATGGATTTTGGTACTTTTTTCTATTTTCTGAAATGGTTTTAGAACAATGAAATTTGGAGTGATTGTCCAGCGGTAAAAATTATTTTGGAAAAAATACTTTTTGAAAATTTCGATTCTAAGTAGGCAAAAACTGTTCAAATGGTACATTTATGTATTCGGAAAGATTGGTTTTACAAACTTCAAATATAAATGTTGCATCTTCAAACCGATAAAAACTTTATAAGAAAAAGTAATTTTTGGAAATCCCGATTAAAAGGGGTTAAAAGGGAAAATATTGTACTTCAGTACTTTTTTTATCTACTGAAATACAAGTTTAGTCTGAGTGTAGGATTATCCAAGATTATCATTTTAAAAAGGTCCTTTTTGGAAATTCCGATTCTAGGAGATAAAATGTGTAAAAAATGTACTTTGGTACTTTTTGTTTAATTATTTTTGTAATAATGGGTTTCTAAACTTGAAATTTAAATGTTGGATCTTCAACCCGATAAAAACTGTACAAAAATAAGTACTTTTTAGAAATTCCGATTCAAAGGGTGTAAAAAAGGGTAAAATACTCATTGGTACTTTTTTAATCTCCTGAAATAAAAGTTTTAAAAATATCAAATTTGGACAAAAACATTTTGAGAAAAGTACTTTTAAGAAAATTTTGATTCATAGAGGGTTTACAATTTGTACAATTGTACAATTTGGTAGTTTTTCGATTTTATAAAGTACAGATATAAAAAACTTTAATTTTGGAATTTATGTTCTTTCAACAAAGAAAACCATTCTGATAACATTTTTTTTTTTTTTGTTTTTCTGTAAAGACAGTTGAGCTCAGGCTCTAATTATAATTATGTATTATAATTTTTTAATCATGTTATATATGGTTTGAATTGAGAAAGGTGTGAAAGAAAAATTTATTTTTCTAAAAATTTAAGACATCCTGGTTCGTTTTTTACTAGTTTCATATAATCCAGTTATTATAATCATCAGAAAAACTTTTAATGTCAAATTTATTCAGTTAATAGTCAATTTTATTCTATATGTGAAAATTATTAACAGATCGCAGCCGCTAGGGATTGAACCCATGATCTGTAATGTTTTTGCTATTAACTGCCTCTTAGGTACGATCACTCTAGACCGATACGCTAAGTTGGCTGTTAAGCAAGTATCAACTAAATCATGGTTTTTCAATTCATGTGTGGTTGTTGCTGTTGTTTTAACAACTTTTAGAATGTTCTGATTTTAAAAGTGAAACAAGTATAAAAATTGTGCTTTGGTACTTTTTTCCTTTAATAATTTTCTTATATTCTAAGGACACATAAAAGGGGTGCAAATTGAAAATTGGTACTTTTTAATAACTATTGATCTGAAGACTCCAGAATCTAAAAATGTGATATTTAAGATCTTTCAATATAATTTAAATCCAGGAATAGGACATTTTTTGACATTTTTTTTAGGGAAAAAGGGGTAAACAATGGATAAAAGTGGGGTAATATGGTACTTTGTATATCTTTTGAGATAACCCAAAATGGGTTAATAACTAAAATTTACATAAACACTTGAATAAAATTGTTATTTTTTTTTTGTTTAAAAATCTTTAGCTTCATGGAACAATATGTATTGATGTAAATTTAACCTAAATATATAGTTGAGGTTAAATTTTGTATAATTATGTATTTGATATAAAATTTACAAATTACACCATATTGTTTGAATTGTAGTTCTTTGAATAATTTAAATCTAAATTAACCATACTAATTATATCTAACTAGGTTAAAATATAAAACCATAAACCAAGAATCATTTAAATTATAAACATACACTTTAGTTATCTATGTAAAAATATATTTATTGAGGGCTTATATTTAAAAGAGTCTATATACAATTATTTCTGGAAATAAGGAGTTTATGACAAATTTTTTTTGAAGAAAAAAAAATCGAGACTCAAGACAAAATACATTAAGACTGGATTACTCAATGCTCCGTTAAAAAATAACTCTCCGTTAAATTTAACTTTTTCATACAAATTTTGACATAAGGCTCCGTTAAATTGGCAGTTAGCAGCTAACTTTTCATTGAGTAATCCGCCCTAAGTCAACTTAAATTTGTTGAACAGGGCAATCCAGCAAATAAATCTTTCTGACAAAAACACTTTTTATAAAGTTTCGATTTCGGTAAAAAAACACTTTTTATAAAGTTTCGATTTCGGTAAAAAAGTGTACTTTGATAATTTTTTGCCATCTTGTGATAATTGTTATAAATTCCTGATTTTTGGAATATAGGCTCCATAAAATTGTCTATTGAAAGTTATTTTTCTGTTGGAAATACAAAAAAAAAAGGCCGGGCGAACATGCCTAGATCGAACAGAGGGTTGAAATGTACTAAAAGTGAGGATTAATTCAAAAGCTGAACTTTATCCTACACATTCGTGTGTGGTACTGGGTGAAAGGTAATTAAATTCTACATCACTATTTGCGAAAAACTTTTGTTTTGAGTAAATTACTCTATCGACTGTGAGCTGTCAAAGTCAAATAATTTTTGAAAATTTTTCGTGCCGTCCCTAAAACTGAAAATTGAGATATTTTGGGTGCTGATATTTCTTATTAAGCGTTCTAAAAGTAATCTTATTAAAATGGAATCATCAACTTCAGGTATTTGGCTACATAATTGCATTAATGTTTTTTAGATAAATGTTTTGAAAATATTTTTAATATTTTTTTAAAAAGTGCTCCATATTTGGGATATTTTCGATATATACACAGAGTTTCAACAAATTTCTTGTTGCGATCCAGCAAATTTTATTAAGTGATATTTTAATATAGTATTTTAGCTTATATATTCCATACCAAACTTTTGCAGAGGCACCGCGTTTTTTTACTTATTAAAATTTTGGTGAAAGAACTCCAGTTGCTAAAAAAAAAGCTGAAAAACATATGAGAAAGGGCATTATTGGAGACCCCTTAGTTAGAGGAAATACGGGGTGCGTACGTTGAAAAAAGTTGGGGATGAAAAAATAATGATAGCCAGCATGGAGCGGCAGCAACTGATTTCATTAAAAAAAAAAATGCGTATGGGGACCACCTTAAGGGTTAGATATACAGGGTAGGTATATTCTAAGAAAATGTTTGGGTTAAAAAAATATTGGGAGTCGGTCACATATTCGACATCTCTAGGGGCAACCTTGGGGCAGTTAGAGCTGTATGAGCAGATTTTATAAAAATGGCATTTTGTATGGGAGCCCCATTATCGAGTGGAGATACGGTATAAGTATGTTCCAAAAAAATGTTGGGGGGTAAAAATTAATGGGGGTCGGTCTTAGTGGATACCACTCTAAGACGCACCATGGGAGTGGTAGGAGCTAATTTCATAAAACAAATTTATAAGAAATAAAAATAAATTTGGTGGGTACCACCTTAAGGGTTAATGATAGAGGGTAGGTATATTCTAAGAAAATGTTGGGGTTAAAAAAATATTGGGGGTCGGTCACACATTTGCATTTCTAGGGGCAGCCTTGGATCAGTTAGAGCTGTAGGAGCAGATTTTATAAAAATGGCATTTTATATGGGAGCCCCATTATCGAGTGGAGATACGGTATAAGTATGTTCCAAAAAATGTTGGGGGGTAAAAATTAATGGGGGTCGGTCTTATTGACTAATACTCTAAGACGCACCCTGGGAGCAGTAGGAGCTGATTTCATAAAATAAATTAAAAAAAAAATAAAAAACAATTGAATGGGGACCACCTTAAGGGTTAAAGATAGAGGGTAGGTATATTCTAAGAAAATGTTGGGATTGAAAATATATTTGGGGTCGGTCACACATTTGACATCTCTTGGGGCATTATTGGAGTAGATAGAGCGGTAGGAGCCAATTTTTATAAAAATGTTATATCTTCTTTTTTAATAAAAAAATATTTTCTATAATTTTTTTTTCTGTAAAATATTTTTTTTACTAAATAATGTATAGTTAGTCTAAAAAAATAAAAATATTTATAACAAAGGGCTTTTATGAATTAATCCCCAGTTTACATATGTTTCAACCCACTGTGGATCGTCTTAAAATCGGCTAATTTAGTCCTTGCCAAGGTGTTACAGACGAAATGACAAACGTGAACATTTAAAATTTTATTGCAAATGTATGGAAACCTATAGGCGTATACTTTAATTTTATGTATAAAAAAAAATATTAATCATACGCACTATGGGGTATACAAAACAATGCAGCAAACTGGGGCTTTGAAATCTTCCTTGCAAGTCTCTGTTAAATCGAAAAATTAGTTCTTTTAGAATTATTTACGAAACCTATTTTTTTCCCCCATTTTTGTAGTTAGCATGTTTAACCTTGAAAGTGTTCAGCCCTCGATATGTTAAATTATGTAAATTTATATAATGGTAAATTATTATTAATTTTACTTACAATCTCAAATATGTGGTAGTTTAAATGCACATTATGAAAATATTTTACACCATCTGGAATTAATTTGATTAAATGATAACAAAACGACAATATGAATGAATGCTACTACACTCAAAAAAAAAACCTTGTAAAGTTACCAAAAAATCTCGTGATTTTACGAGGCTATTCTCGTAAAATAGGACGTAGGTAAAATTCTCGTAAAATTACGAGGATTTCCTCGTAATTTTGAATGCGCCAAAAATTGGTAAAATAACCAATTTTATTGGTAAAAATATTGTTTTAAAAGCGGAAAAATAAAAAAAAAATGGTAAACTTACAAGAAAAAATGGTAAATATGTTTAAAAAAAATGGTAAATTTACAAAAAAAAAATTTTTTGTTAAACAACATTAATCCTCGTAATAAAATCATATTTGTAAAATAACTGTTTTTTTGTAAATTAAATAGAATCCTCGTAATAATTTTTTCAAAATTTTGTCAACTTTTTTTTTAAATATTTTTCAATAAAAAAAATGTCCTCGTATAACATAATTTTTGTTAAATAACAATATTTTTGTAATTCAACTAGAATCCTCGTAATAAAAACTTTGTTGTAAAATTACAGTTTTTTCTTGTAAAATAACCTTTCACAATGATAGAATACAATAACGAAAATAAACTTGTAAAATTACCAATAAAACTGTAGTTGTCGTTTGAGCAAAGTACAAGATTTTTTGTTAAAAAACAAGAAAAATTGTTAAATATTGGTAGAACGGGATTACAAGGCATTTTACCAGGCGTTTTACCAGTTTATTTTTTTGAGTGCACTCAAAAAAAAAAACCTTGTAAAGTTACCAAAAAATCTCGTGATTTTACGAGGCTATTCTCGTAAAATATGACGTAGGTAAAATTCTCGTAAAATTATGAGGATTTCCTCGTAATTTTGAATGCGCCAAAATTTGGTAAAATAACCAATTTTATTGGTAAAAATATTGGTTTAAAAACGGAAAAATAAAAAAAAAAATTGTTAACTTACAAGAAAAAATGGTAATTATGTTTAAAAAAATGGTAAATTTACAAACCAAAATGGTAAGTTTACAAAAAATATTATTAAATAACATAAATCCTCGAAATAAAATAATTTTTGTAAAATAACTGTTTTTTTTTTGTTATTGTAAATTAACTAGAATCCTCGTAATAAGTTTTTCAAAATATTGACAACTTTTTTTTTAAATATTTTTCAATAAAAAAAAAATTACAAAAAAAATTGTTTTTGTCTCCAATATAAATCCTCGTATAACAAAATTTTTGTAAAATAACAGTTTTTTTGTAATTCAACTAGAATCCTCGTAATAAAAACTTTGTTGTAAAATTACAGATTTTTTTTGTAAAATAACCTTTCAAAATGGTAGAATACAATTACGAAAATAAACTTGTAAAATTACCAATAAAACTGTGGTTCTCGTTTGAGCAAAATACAAGATTTTTTGTTAAAAAACAAGGAAAATTGTTAAATATTGGTAGAACTGGATTACAAGGCATTTTACCAGGCGTTTTACCAGTTTATTTTTTTGAGTGTAAATACTTTTTATATAAACTTAGAAAAATAAATTAGTAGATTTAGTAATTTTGTTTGTAATAGCTAATACAAATAGTTAAAAACTAAATTCGACCGATTCCAATAATTCCCTCCACAATGCCTAAAACATTTTTTACTGATTTAAATTTGTTTAACGTGAAAAAAAACTGTTTGGAAATTCTGACAAGAAAAGTGTTATTTTATGTGAAAGAACTTGTTTTAGTAATAATTGTAGATTTTTTTTGAGTGTAAAAATTTTTTTTCGAGTGTAAAAATTTTTTTTCGAGTGTAAAAATTATTTTCGAGTATAAACCATTTTTTATAAATATTTTTGTGACACACCAATTTCATTTCAAGCGTGTTTAGTGTGTTTTTTAACACGTGATTTTGTGAAAATCACAGTAGCAATTTCATGGTTTTACTCATAACTTCTAAACCGCTACACCGATTTCGCTGAAATGCAATACCAACCTGACTAGGAGAATGACAAATATATATGTACAGCTTCGACAGCCTCAGAGTAGTCTTTTGAAAGTTAGAGTGTTTTCAACAGACAGATGGAAGGACAGACTAACGAACATCGCGATGCATCGCTAGATCGACGAAAAATAGGTTGAGGTTCATGAATATATGTCATGAATTTTTGTTTAGATTTTTCCAATTTTTTTTTACAGTTTTAAGTACCATGCGAAAACTCATTCGTAGTAAATTTTCACATTTTTTTGATGACACGTTTAAAAGATATAGAATTTTTAAAAATTCGGAGCATACACTCAAAAAAAAACCTTTTAAAATTACAAGAGAAGTGTGTTACTTTTTTTTGTTACCTTCTATTTTTTGTCCTTGTTATTGTACGAACTTTTTACCAATAATTTTGTAATTTTACAAGCTTTTTACCAAAAAATTGTAAATTTTCAAAACTTTTTTTGGCGAAATAAAACTTACAAGGAATTCTCGTAAATTTACTAGATTCTTTTTTGTAAAAAACTTTGGAAATTTGTAAAATTACAAGAAAAACTGTAAAATTACAAAAAAAAAATGTAAATTTTGATCGAATATAATTTGCTAAAAAACAAGGAAAACTGTCAAATATTGGTAAACGGGATTACGAGACTTTTTCTAGTAATTTGACAAGGTTATTTTTTTGAGTGTATTATTTTGCTCAAACTTCTTTTACTTTTAAATTCGTCAAAAAAGTTCCAAATTCAATTTTTATTTTATACCCTCCACTCTAGTGATAGAAGGTATATATAAGTTTGTCATTCCGTTTGTAACACCTCGAAATATTGGGCTAGGAACCCATTAAGTATATATATTCGTGAACCTCGATCGATTCTAAGACGATCTAGCGATGTCCGTCCGTCTGTCTGTTGAAAACACGCAAACTTTTGAAAGACTTTACGGAGGCTCCTGAAGTTTGGCATAAGTGTTGGACATTTACCTGGTCAGGTTGGTATTGGAATCCAGCGAAATCGGTCCAGTGGTTCAAAAGTTATGAGCAAAAGAGTGAATTACGGCATGGGTCAAGGGAAAGCCAAAAATATTTTTACACTAAAAAAATGAATGGAGAAATATTGTTTGAAAGGCCAAGGCTGTACTATAGCTGTAGAGCCATGGAAAGTAAAGTAAGTAAAAAAATTACACTCGAGAAAAAATTTTACACTAAAAAAAAAAATGTAGTAAATTATTATTTTTTTTCCAAAAATTACTAAATAAAGTTTTTTTAATTTAAATAAAATATTTCTAATCAAAGTTGTTCGTTTTTTTCACGATACAAATTTTACCATTCTTAAAAGAGGGCATTGTGGGGGGTATTCATAGATTCGGCCAAGTCGAATTTAATTTTTCTTCTTGTTCTAATAACAATTGCTCTTTTTCGAATAACAATTGAACAGTTCATGCGAATAAGGACGAATAGACCATTTGTATAATTTTACAAAGGACGATAAAAACGCAGGAAACGGTTTAAAACTTTTATTTTTGTGAACTTTTTTGCATTAATGGATTAGTGCATTATGCAAAATTGTTGGAAAAAATATTAGTTTTTAGCCGTTTCCTGCGTTTTTATCGTCATATGTAAAATAATACAAATGGTCTATTCGTCCTTATTCGCATGAACTGTTCAATTGTTCTTTTTCGAATAAAAATTTTAACAAAGTTTTCCCACTTAAATGTATATGAATTCAAAATGTCATTCATGGATTCGAGCATATAGAATTTAACTTTTTTACTTGTTTTTGCTGATTCCAGTCAATTTATTCATAGCAGGAACTTTTGGTTTTTTTAGCAATTAAATTTCTAATTTGAATTTCACAAAATTCCTTTTAGATTTAAAAGCTTATTTTTTTGAGTGTAAACATCTAAAAAACCGCATATGATTCTATTCATTAATAAGTCAATGACTGACTTACTGATAAGGAAGGTATCCTTAGTGGAAGATTTAGGATTAAAAATAACTTATTGTTAGATCAGAATTGATGAAAGAGAGGAAAAAAAAAAAAAATAAAATAAATTTGCTGTCGAAAACCCCATATTAATTTGCTGGCGAAACCTCATTGCCAACCAAATTTCATGACCATCCGAATTTTCCGTTAAGTATACCTTCCCCGCTAGTCTCTTTACATGAGTTAGTTAAAGGGGTGTATATAAGTAGATATTAAAACAGACCACAACACAGATTATTAATACGAAAACGGAAATTAATGTTGAAATAAATATGCATGCTGTTTAAAGACATTGCTAATGGATTAGGAAAATATAAATTAGGGTGGAAATTTAAATAAAAAATTGTTCATGTAATTTAAGTAACTTAAAGTGGAAAAACTTTTAAAGGTCAAGTTTGATGACGTAGTTAGGATTTTATTTTAAAAAGAGGGGGTTGTGATAAAAAATAATTATTAAAGCTTTATTTAAAACAAATCTGGTTATTTTGGCCAGTAACGAAAAGAATCAAAACTTTGGATTTTTTTGACTGTGAACTTTGGTACTTTTTCTTTTTCATGAAAATAGTGGCTTAAGAATATTTAAATTTAAAATGTAGGATCATCTCTGGTATTATTTTTTGATCTGCTAAAACAAGTGGTCCTAGAAACTTGAAAGTGGAAAAAGAGTTAAAACATTTAAAAAAATACCTGAGAATTTTGTACTCTTGCCCAAAACATTAAATCATGATAATGTTTTGCAGCAGATTTGGGTGTCCTTGCCAAAGCAAAGTTTTTTTTAGAAAAAATAATGTTATATAATTTTGCTATTCCATGCAAAACGAATTGAAATATCAGTCGAGGACCCCATTAAAAAACCAAAAGAGTTGTACATTTCATAAGTGAGTGCAAAAATAAGTGCAAAAAAGTGTTTTTACATTTTGGAGAGTATAAAAGATTCGGCACCAAAGAATATAACACTCTCACTTGTTTTATGTACATTTGCTAAACAAATGGAAAATTTTTATGCGAAAAGCTTAGACTTGGTGAAAAAGTAGTTTTGAAAAAAAAAAAAATGTTTTCTTTTTCACGAAAAACAAAATTATGTTAAAAAAAATTTAATGAACCCAAAATTTTTGGTGAAAAAAAATGTTGATGAAAAAAGTTTTTGATGAATTTTTTTGATGAAAAGAAAAATTTTTTGATATTAATTTTTACGTCTTAACATTTCTTTGGAACAAACTAATACCCTATCAAAAATCTCTAACGGGGCTCCCACACAAAACGATTTTTTAAAATTTGCTCCAACCGCTCTATCTGCTCTAATAGTGCCCTTAGAGCAACAAAACTTATGACCGACCCACAATATTTTTTTAGTCCAAACATTTTCTCTGAACACACCTACCCTCTATCTTTAACTCTTAAGGCGGTCCCCATACAATTTTTTTTGTTTCTTATACCCTCCACTCTAGTGATAAAGGGTATATATAAGTTTGTCATTCCGTTTGGAACACCTCGAAATATTGGTCTAGGACCCCATTCATGATCCTCGATCGATTTTAAGACGATCTAGCGATGTCCGTCCGTCCGTTAGTCCGTCCGTCTGTCTGTCTGTTGAAAACACGCTAACTTTTGAATGACTTTACTGAGGATTTACTTTGGCACATATGTTGGGCATTAACCTAGTCAGGTTGGTATTGCAATCCAGCAAAATCGGTCCAGTGGTTCAAAAGTTATAAGCAAATGAGTGAATTTCGGCAAGGATTTTTCTGGAATTTACGAGATAAAACACACGGTAACTTTCGAACGGCAATTCTGAGGGTGCTGAAGTAAGGCATATATATCCGGTTCGTTTTAAATTTCAGTCAAAGCGGTCCAGTTGTTCAAAAGTTATTAGCAAAACCGTGAATTTCAGATTAGTTTCACCTTAAATTCACGTGTTGAAAGCCCGGTAAGCATGTTTTAAAAACATTTGTGAGTCACAAAAATATTTTACAAGGTATTTTTGTTACTCAAAAATATTTTTACACTAAAACAAAAACAAATTTTACAATAAAAAAAATTTTACACTCAAAAAAAAAAAAATTAGTAAATTATTTTTTTTTTTTTCAAAAATTACTAAAAAAAAGTTTTATTACAAAAAATAAAATATTTCTTACCAAAACTTTTTTTTTCACGTTAGAAAATTTACTATCACCTAAAAAGGGCATTGTGGAGGGTATTCAGAAATTCGGCCAAGTCGAATTAAACTTTTCTACTTGTTGTAAATTTGTTTTATTTAATCAGCTTCTACCGGTCCAATGGTGTGCCCGACCCCCATTTATTTTTACCAAAATTTTTGTAATACAAACCACAGCCCTATCTCCATTCCCTAAGTAGCCATTTAAAATTACATTTTTATAAAATTTGTTCCAACTGATATTTGTATGGGAGCCTACTTAGGGAGTGGAGATAGGGCGTAGGTATGTTTTAAAAAAAATGTTGTAGGGTAAAAATAAATGGGGTCGGTCTCACTAATGACCCCTCTCGGAAGCACCGTTGGACCGGTAGAAGCTGATTAAATAAAACAAATTTACAAAAAATTAAATAAATTGTATGGTTCAGAAAAAATTTTTGGACTAAAAAAATATTGTGGGTCGGTCATACATTTTGTTGGTCAAAGGGCACTATTAGGGCAGTTAGAGCGATTGGAGCAAATTTTAAAAAATGTCGTTTTGTGTGGGAGCCGCCTTAGAAATTGGAGATAGGGTATTAGTTTGTTCCAATGAAATGTTAAAACGTAAAAATTAATGGGGGTCGGTCTTATAAATGACCCCTCTATGACGCACCATTGGAGCAGTATACATGATTTTAAGATTGGAAAATTACAATAATTTTTTTTTTCAAAAAATTTTAAAACTTAGTAATAATCGTTATTCCACGATCCTCCTGGGCAAAAAAGTTGTAGAATCGATAGAAGTTTAACACAAAAAATTTAAAAAAAATCGAAGAGTACAAACATTTTCAAAAATTAGATTTAAATTTTAAAACTTAAAAATCTTATACTAGAGCGATTTTAAGAATTTTTTGGGGTTTTTTTTTTTTTAAATACGTAAAAAACAAAAATTTTGAAAAAAAAAAAATTTGAAATTTGAACCATTATTGAAGAAGTAATTGAAGTTTGAATAAAGAAACAAACTACCAATTTTTAAAAATTCGATATCTTTTGAACGGGTCATCAAAAAAATCTGAAAATTTACCACGAAGGAGTTTTCGAAGGGTACTAAAAACTGTAAACAAATTGGGAAAATCTAAAATTTTTTTTCAAAGTGACCGATTTGACATGGAATGCCCCATATACCTTCTCTGGAGGGTGTACAAATTGAGAAAATATGTACTAGGCGTATAATTAATTTTTAAGTATATGAAATAACATTAATCAGACGCACTGTGGGTCTACGAATGCGAATAAAGTTGGATAAAAAAATAATAGGTACAATTTGTATACTTGATTTTTATGTTATGAAATAATATAGTGCTAGTTGAAGTTTCTAGGTAAGCTCTTCTTTTCAAAATATTTAAAATATTTAACATTTTTAATTCCAAGAAACCCAAAAATGTTAACATAATAAAATACAGCTTTTAAAACACATTAATGAATGCAACAAATAATTATTTATGTAATTGTTTAAATAATTGTGTAACATTCTAAACATTATTTTTCCTTCCATTAATATTTCACAGCATTTTAAATTTTGTTTTGCCATTTTTAAAATTTATTTAAATATTTTAAGAAATTAAAAAAAAAAAAAAAATGAACCCTCCCTCAGTTATAATAGTTTTTATTGTGTGCGTATATGTAAGAGTCAATGTGTTTGTTTAATCTGTACTAATAGTTGTATGCATTTAATTATTATTTATTATTTATATGAAAATTACCATACACAATTTTAAACCTTTTAACTTGATTTAAATATTTAATTAATGTATATAGAAGCAATGGCACCAGCATTAGTACCAACAGAAGCTGGTAGAAGCTGGTATTATATATGAGGTATTTTGCAAAAATTGTTGCGCTGGGAAATTTTCAAGAAATTTTTAAATTTTTTATTTTGGGAAAATTTTACTCGGTTAACGTAATACGCTCAAGTTTTAAATTTTTTATGAATTTTATTACTAAATACATCTTAACGTATACTTAAATCAATAAAAAGAAATTTATCCATCATGTTTCTTAGAAAATATTTTTAAAAATGTGTAAATTTTTTGTAATAGCAAAATTCTTTATTTATTAAGCATACACTATTTATAAAAAAAATCTTTATTACCCATTCACTATTTTTTATAAAAAAATATTTCGCTGTAGTAGTTTCGAAATTTATGTTTGGAAAATTAATTAATTTTCGTAAATTTTGATTGCAAATGCACCTGTACGAAGACTCATTTCAAGTAAATGTATATTTATTAATCATACGCCATGTGTATTCACACAAAAAATTTAAAATTAGGCGGCTTGCAATTTTCAGTATTTATTTCTTTAAAAACAATTCAGTTATTGTAGACAACCCCATATGTTTAAAAGAGGGTGTATTTTTGTTTAAACCTCTGCTAATATTGTAAAACAGTTCAAAAATCCTACAAACTCTAGTGTTTAATATGGGAATTTTAGTAAATTATGATTGTGTTGCTTATGAATGCATAAGTAGGTGGTATAGTAGGCTGTAATGTGAAATTGTGTGTGTGAGTGTTATAGAATTTTTAAAAGAGCTCTACGTATGTATATTAGGGTTATAACTTTTTTTGGACAAAAAAAGTCCATCCCACCACGCTATTTTCAATGCTGTACAGATAACAAAAATCTATTTTTTCGGTGAAAATTTTCGGTGAAAAAAGTTCACGCACCGAATGCAATTTCTAAAACTCCCCCAAGAATGATTTTTTCTATTTACTTGTTTTAAAAATTTTATATTATGACGTCATATCTCAATTATTTGAAAATTATCATAAACTCATGATCTCATATCAGAAGGAACCAACATTTAACTTATTTATAACATCCGCGAAAAAGCACCAAAATCCGCGATTATAATCTTTACTTGCTGAAAAGAGTTACTGCCTCATAGCACCTATCACTTCACACTAAAATTTAGCTAATTTAAAAAAACCGCAAAATAGAGTCAAAATATCGCGATTTTTTCGTGCCCTCCATTCAACTGATGAGATTTTGTTGTTTTATTAATGATATTACAAGAAAATCATAAATATTTTGCAATTAAATATAATTTGTTTATACTTAAAAGAAAAACTAATATTCAAAACATCATCGCGTTTGGTGCGTGAACTTTTCTAACGATCGCGAAAAAGTAAGACATCATTTCTTAATATTTTTTCATGGCCTATACGACTATGCAAAAAATTCAAAAAGTTATAACTTTAATGTATATATGATTTTTGTTTAGTGATTTTGTTTAATTTGGCATTAAAAAATGTATGTACACAATAAATAAAATAACAAGGGAAGTCTCCCTAGTGTCACCCTTCGATCTTCATGAAATTGGTTTTATTTTTTTTTTTTTTTTTGGAAGTATATTTATTAAACTATAATGATATTGCACAACATAATAATAAATCAAAAGTAATACTATTACATTATCATAACATAAATTGTTAATGAATATACATCAGTTGCCGTTCCTATACGGAACATAGGGCGGAAACAATCGCACGCCATTCTTGCCGGTCTTGTGCGATTCTTCGAATTTCAGGCCACGTGCCAATATGTCGACTCTCAGAATGTATCGAGCGAGTCCAAGTATGTCGTGGTCTTCCTCTGCGTCTTGTACCTTGTGGATTCCATTCAAAGGCCATTTTTGCTATGTCATCGTCTTCTTTTCTTAGCGTGTGCCCAATCCAACGCCATTTTCTACGCTTTATTTCGCAACTAATGGGTTCACTTGATGTTAGGGTGAGAAGGTCTTCATTTGTTATGGTATTGGGCCAAAATATACGACAAATACGGCGAAGGCATTTATTAACGAATACTTGAAGTTTTTGACAAATACCATTTGTAACTTTCCAAGTTTCGCAACCATACATAAGGATTGGTTTTATACTTGTGTTGAAAACTTTGAGTTTTGTTTTTCTGCTGATGTTACGCGACAACCAGATCCTCTTCATTTTATGGTAAGCGGTTCTGGCCTTATTTATGCGACTTGAAACGTCTGATTCCGCACCACCATCTATCGTAATCATACTGCCCAGATAAATGAATTTGTCAACATCTTCTACAGCAGCTGATGTGCCACCAACATTTACTATGAGAGGAGTACGATTTTCAGTTCCAATTCGCATTAGCTTTGTCTTTTTCATGTTTACCTTAAGACCCACTTTTCCAGCGTTACGTATTAAAGCTTCCAACTTTGCTCGTGTCCCTGATAATGTGTTACTAAGGAAGCATATGTCATCCGCATAGTCTAGGTCGGAGAGCTTCTGATGAGGACGCCATTGAATGCCATCGGGTACCTCTAAGTTCGTAGTCCTTAAAACCTTATCGAGTACTAGGATAAATAAGAGTGGCGAGAGAACGCATCCCTGACGGACACCATTTTGTATAGCAAATTTGTTGCTCATCTTTCCTTTATACTTTACGCAGCATTCTGCATTGTTATAAAGTTCACATATAAGATTTGAAATTTTATCTGGAACACCGCTTTCCTGTAATGTGTACCATATAGCATTTCTATTAATGGTGTCAAAAGCCCTGGCAAAATCAACAAACAAGAGGTATAGTGGTGATCTCCATTCCACGGACTGCTCTACAACTATGCGCAATGTGTTTATGTGGTCGACACAAGATCTTTGGGGTCTAAAGCCATTTTGTTCAGTTCGAAGTTGTCTATTCAAAACTGGTGAGATACGATTCAGGATCACAAAAGCTAAAATCTTTTGAATTGTATTTAATAATGTTATGCCTCTCCAGTTTCTACAATTGCTTAGATCTCCTTTCTTTGGGATAGTGATTATCAAGCCCTCTTTCCAAGACGTTGGGATGCAACCAGACTCCCAAATATTTCGTATTATAGGTTGCATTATCGGAGCCAATATTTCCTTACCATATTTAAAAAGTTCAGCTGGAAGTCCATCAGGTCCAGCAGATTTGTTCTGTTTTAGCTGTAATATTGCTTGTGAAATTTCATCCACTGTCGGGGATGCCGTGGATATATTATGATTGGGATTTCGACGTTGCACTATAGGAAATTTTACCCATTTTTTGGCCAAAAGTCAAAATTAAAATTTTTGAAAACATTATTTTTTTTCACATTAATATAAAAAAAACTTAACAAAGTAAACAATTCTTTCTCAATTTTTCGACAGAATATATGTACTGTCACTTTATCAGTAGTTTTTCTTGCAATTTCTTACTTAGTTATAAAATAACGATTGAGAGCAGCGAATTTTGTGATAGCTTCTAACAAAAGTTTTTATATTAAGAATTTATAGTTTTTAAAAACTAAAAAATGGAAAATAATGTCAAAGGTGAGTACTTTAATGATAAATAGTGAAATGTTGGTGAACTCATCTATTAGATCGATTTTATTGGAAAAATTGAAGTGACCTTAAGATGAACTTATTGAAGTATGAATTGGAATTTTATTTTGACTTTAAAAAAAATGATAGCATATGTTAGCTATAAAACCATAAAAGTTCTCTAGGACAATCAATTACCTTCCGAATTTAAAAAATTTCAAGGTCGGATATGTGCAAACTTTTTTTTTATACCCATTTTTCCAGGTGACTACTGAGTGCCAAATTCAGAGTTATTTAATACATGGCGAGAGAAATAAAGCAGAGGCGGATAAGGAGCCGCTATTTCTGACCATTTCTTTTCATACATTGCTGAGAGTGAATGTTTCGAAAACTTTAAACAATATATAAAGGAGGAATTAAGAATATTTTGTTCAAATATAAATATGAAAAGGATTAAAAGTTGTAGGAGTTTGAAAATTTTTGAAAGACAGCATGCTGTTTGGCTTAAAGGCAATACTTGGCTAAAAAAAACTTGAAACGCAGCCTGCCTCCACTAAATCGAAACCTGGGCGACCGCAATTAACTTTTTTGTCAAAATCTGCGAGAACAAAAATACGAGTTACAGCAGAAATCTCTAAAGATCTAAATAGGGAAGTTGAGCCCCTAGCTCTTGCATCATCTACGGCTGCCCGTAGTGGCATTTTAAAACGTAGTTGACGACTTGGAACTCAAAATTAAAATTTTTGAATAAAATCCTTATTAAAAAGTAGATTTGTTTGACACTTATTAACATTGTTAAAATAAATGTCTACTGTTATCTTCGAAAGTTAGTGTACACTCAAAAAAAAAATATTGTAAAAACAGTTTAGAAAACCATATAATCTATCAAGGATCTAAAAAATCTTAGATGCGGCAACTTATAACCCGGGAACCCTGTTTGGAACTAATTATTAGGTAATTTTTTAGGTAACTTTACTAATTTTTTTTTTGAGTGTATGAAAACCTTTAAGAGTCATTCCCTCCCTCTAAAGAGTCTTCCAAAAGTCAAATAAAAAAAATCAGTCAAATCGGTCCAGCCGTTTGGCTGTAAATAATTTTGGCCAAAAAAAGGGTAAAATTTCCTATAGTGCGTTGGTCAGTTTCTGCTGTTATATGAGTCACAGTTGCGTCATTATCTTCATCTTGAAAGAATTCTTTCCACCGTGCGAGTTGTTGTGCATCTGATGTGAGGTTGATTCCGTTGTTATCTTGGAGTGGGGGGACCGTTGTCTTTGTGTTAGTAAGTTTTGTAATGGCCTTATAAACATCTCTTAGGTTATTACGTCTAGAAGCAACTTCGGCTTCTCTAGCTATATTGTTGATATATTGCTCTTTATCTTTTTTGGCCGCTTTTTTTACTAATCGTTCAGCATCGTTGTATTTTACCCTCCATAATTGCTTTTCTCTTTCAGAGCGTGTATTAAGCATAGAGACTTTCAAAGACCGCCTTTGCTGTATGAGATCCCATGTTCCATCACTGATCCATGCTTTCCTTTCAACTTGTTTGAAACCAATTTTGTCTTCGGCTGTTGTTTTGCATATTTGACATACATCATCCCAGGTCGGTTGTTCGTTAAGCTCTGAAAACTCTCTCCTTAGACCATCTACGTAACTTTCTCGTACCAGTGGATTATCGAGTTTACCAGTATCAACCCTTCGGTGTCGATTCCTGTGCACTTGAATTGCGGCAGGACGTAGTCTTATTTGACCCACTAGTAAATTATGGTCACTGTATATGTCAGCACCTCTTCGAGTACGCACATCGAGAAGGGAATTATGAAATCGCCTGCTGATCAGTATGTGGTCGATTTGATTTCGGATTGGGTTTTGTTTGGTGCTTCGTGGAGATTCCCAGGTGTACTTATGTATGTCTCGATGTTTAAATCTTGTGCCTCCTATAAAGAGATGATGGTTCCCACAAAAATCGACTAAGCGCTCACCATTTCCATTTCTTATCGCACCAAGCCCATGTCGTCCCATTACAGTACTTACGTTCGTATTATCATTACCAACCTTGGCATTGAAATCGCCCAGCACAATTAAAATGTCTCCTTCAGGAGTGGTAGTAACAGTATCTTCTAGTTGTTTGTAGAACTCATCCTTGATTACATCTTCGTCTGGCTCAGTGGGTGCATAGCATTGAATCACTGTTATATTACGATATCTGGTTTTGAATCTAGCAGTTATCAATCGTTCAGATATGGGATTGTAGCCAATTAAAGATTTCTTAGCGTTGCGGGAAATAAGAATCCCGACACCATTAATATGATGTTTTTCATTACCGCTGAATACAAAGAAGTGGCCTGAATTTGTATGCTTTTCACCTTTGCCAACCCATCTTGTCTCAGATAAGCCCAAAATAACGATTTTGTATCTCTCCATTCCTCCACACAGTTGGGCCATTTTTGATACGTCCGTTAAAGTTCGAACATTCCATGTTCCAATCATAGTCCTTGTACGAAAGCCAAAAGTCGTCATCTGTTTATTCCGTTGATTATTCCTTGTTTCCGTTTCTTGGGTAAGATGGTTTTATGTAGGGGTACCAACCCTATTCAACCCCTTGTACGTCAGTGGGATACGCACTGGTGATCTACATCTTTCGGCATCCAGTTCTACCACCATACACATTTATAAAGCGAGCCGCTTGTTCCAAGTTCCGACGCCCGCTTGCAGCCGCACCTAACCTGGTGAACAAACGCCGCCGAGTAGCTTATTGGTTATTTAAAGGCGCCAATTGCTCACCTTGTCGTCCTCAAGTATCATTGACACTCAGAATTTTGTTGGGATCCGGCGCAACTCGGAAACCATCTGAGACTCTACTCTTGGGACCGCTGATTGTCCGCGACTGCCTAAGCAGCTACTCCGCATATCTACAGAGCGTATCGCTATCCGCAACCTGCGACGCGTCCGGTAGCACTCAGCTATGCTTCCCTTTTACACAGATAACAAAACATACATCAGCATAGATATGTTGTTGTATGAGTTGAATATCCGCGATGGGCGGACAAAATTTTATTTTGTAGAGCAGGAAAAATAAAGGGACAGGTATTTTTTAAGCTGCCCTTAAAGGAACTTATCCCTTTGAGGAAGTAAACCAACCTCTAAAAACGAAATTTTTTACAGTTTTTTTTATACTTTTATTAAGCAAATGATATATGTTAATGTCGAAAGAAGTTCTAGGACCTATCCTTGAACAGGGGATCAAAAAAAGTGTTTTTTTCGGTCCGCCTCCTTTTGTAGGCGTGGATTTTAAAAAATATTTAAATAATGATAAAATTGTATTACTTAAGTACAAAACGCATAATAAATTAATTTGTAGACATAAAACGCAAGGGGGAAACCCCATTGACCTCTTTCGACCCCTTCCTTCCCCCACAAAAACGCAACTGTAATTTTTTCTTAAAGCTTTTTACATGTTGCATCAAACATTCGGCACAGTCGAATTTAAAGCTCTTACTTTTTATACCCTCCACTCTACACCTTTTCCAATTGAAATTCAGAAAAGATCAATTGTAATTCAGAAATCACAATTGAAATTCAGAAATCCCAATTGAAATTCAGAATAGCCCAATTGAAATTCAGAAATCATAATTGAAATTCAGAAAAGCCCAATTGAAATTCAGAAATCACAATTGAAATTCAGAAAAGCACAATTGAAATTCAGAAATCACAATTGAAATTCAGAAAAGCACAATTGAAATTCAGAAAAGCACAATTGAAATTCAGAAAATCACAATTGAAATTCAGAAAAGCACAATTGAAATTCAGAAAAGCCCAATTGAAATTCAGAAAAGCACAATTGAAATTCAGAAAAGCACAATTGAAATTCAGAAAAGCCCAATTGAAATTCAGAAAAGATCAATTGAAATTCAGAAATCGTAATTGAAATTCAGAAAATCACAATTGAAATTCAGAAAAGCACAATTGAAATTCAGAAAAGCACAATTGAAATTCAGAAAAGCACAATTGAAATTCAGAAAATCACAATTGAAATTCAGAAAAGCCCAATTGAAATTCAGAAATCGTAATTGAAATTCAGAAAAGCCCAATTGAAATTCAGAAAATCACAATTGAAATTCAGAAAATCACAATTGAAATTCAGAAAAGCCCAATTGAAATTCAGAAAAGCACAATTGAAATTCAGAAAATCCCAATTGAAATTCAGAAAAGCACAATTGAAATTCAGAAAAGCCCAATTGAAATTCAGAAATCGTAATTGAAATTCAGAAAAGCCCAATTGAAATTCAGAAAATCACAATTGAAATTCAGAAAATCACAATTGAAATTCAGAAAAGCCCAATTGAAATTCAGAAAAACACAATTGAAATTCAGAAAAGCACAATTGAAATTCAGAAAAGCACAATTGAAATTCAGAAAAGCCCAATTGAAATTCAGAAAGCCACAATTGAAATTCAGAAAAGCCCAATTGAAATTCAGAAATCGTAATTGAAATTCAGAAAAGCCCAATTGAAATTCAGAAAAGCACAATTGAAATTCAGAAAAGACCAATTGAAATTCAGAAAAGATCAATTGAAATTCAGAATATCACAATTGAAATTCAGAAAAGCCCAATTGAAATTCAGAAATCACAATTGAAATTCAGAAATCACAATTGAAATTCAGAAAATGTAAACAAACCAATTATTAGTCACCACTACAAACATAGACAAATTATGCAAATTAGAGACGGGCGCGTAAGTGGATTTTGACTCACACTCACTCACGCAAAAAATAATCGAATCACTCACTAATCACTCACGCAAGTTTTTTTTTTACTCACGCTCACTCACATTCACGTGAGTAATAAAAAACTTAGTCACATTCACGCGTGACTCACGCCAGATTCAATCACGCTCACGCGTGAGTCACGCAAAATCTACTCACGCAATAACATTTTCTTACAAAAAAAAACTCAAAAAAAATGTTTTTACAAAAAATGAAAAAAAAAAAAATTGGCAAATCAAAAAATCTAATCACGCAAACTCACGCAAAAAATAAATGACTCACTCACTAATCACTCACTCAGATTTTTTTTCAACTCACACTCCCTCACAATCACGTGATTGAAATGAAAATCACTCACACTCACGTGTGATTCACGCGTGATTCACGTGAATGACGCAAATCACGTGACCAGCGCCCATCTCTAATGCAAATGCAGTACAGAAATGTGTATATGAGAGTATCTAACTTTATTCTCTTGCTACGTATTGTAGAGAGCAGACAGACAATACACTCATGAAATGCTTAAGGTAACATCAAGTGAAACTGACTTTTTATTATTTTTCTTTAAAACTAATTTTTCATTAATGCATTTGTCAAGGTAGAGTAAATATTTTTGTTCACTATATTAATTAATTTACAAAAAATAATAAAAATTCTGTTAAACTAAATTTTACCTACAACATTCTATGAGTGTATTATTGTCTGTCTGCTCTCTACAATACGTAGCAAGAGAATAAAGTTAAATACTCTCATAGTTGTGCAGCATTTGTTTAATGTGTATATGTAGTGGTGACTCATAATTGGTTTGTTTACATTTTCTGAATTTCAATTGTGATTTCTGAATTTCAATTGGGCTTTTCTGAATTTCAATTGTGATTTCTGAATTTCAATTGTGATTTTCTGAATTTCAATTGTGCTTTTCTGAATTTCAATTGGGCTTTTCTGAATTTCAATTGTGATTTTCTGAATTTCAATTGGGCTTTTCTGAATTTCAATTACGATTTCTGAATTTCAATTGGGCTTTTCTGAATTTCAATTGTGATTTTCTGAATTTCAATTGGGCTTTTCTGAATTTCAACTGTGCTTTTCTGAATTTCAATTGGGATTTTCTGAATTTCAATTGTGCTTTTCTGAATTTCAATTGGGCTTTTCTGAATTTCAATTGTGATTTTCTGAATTTCAATTGTGATTTTCTGAATTTCAATTGGGCTTTTCTGAATTTCAATTACGATTTCTGAATTTCAATTGGGCTTTTCTGAATTTCAATTGTGATTTTCTGAATTTCAATTGTGATTTTCTGAATTTCAATTGTGCTTTTCTGAATTTCAATTGTGATTTTCTGAATTTCAATTGTGCTTTTCTGAATTTCAATTGGGCTTTTCTGAATTTCAATTGTGATTTTCTGAATTTCAATTGTGATTTTCTGAATTTCAATTGGGCTTTTCTGAATTTCAATTACGATTTCTGAATTTCAATTGGGCTTTTCTGAATTTCAATTGTGATTTTCTGAATTTCAATTGTGCTTTTCTGAATTTCAATTGTGCTTTTCTGAATTTCAATTGTGCTTTTCTGAATTTCAATTGTGCTTTTCTGAATTTCAATTACGATTTCTGAATTTCAATTGGGCTTTTCTGAATTTCAATTGTGATTTTCTGAATTTGAATTGTGCTTTTCTGAATTTCAATTGGGCTTTTCTGAATTTCAATTGTGCTTTTCTGAATTTCAATTGATCTTTTCTGAATTTCAATTGGGCTTTTCTGAATTTCAATTGTGATTTCTGAATTTCAATTGGGCTTTTCTGAATTTCAATTGTGATTTCTGAATTTCAATTGGGTTTTTCTGAATTTCAATTGTGATTTCTGAATTTCAATTAGGCTTTTCTGAATTTCAATTATGATTTCTGAATTTCAATTGTGCTTTTCTGAATTTCAATTGGGATTTCTGAATTACAATTGATCTTTTCTGAATTTCAATTGGAAAAGGTGTAGTGATAGAGGGTAATATTGGTATAGGATCCCATAAAGTATATATGGGGCATTCCATGTCAAATCGGACGCTTTGAAATTTTTTTTTTTTAGATTTTCCCAATTTATTAACAGTTTGTAGTACCCTTCAAAAACTCCTTCGTGGTAAATTTTCAGATTTTTTTGATGACCCGTTCAAAAGATATCGAATTTTTAAAAATTGGTAGCTTGTTCCTTTACTCAAACTTCTTTTCTCATAACTTCTTCAATAATGGTCCAAATTTCAATTTTTTTTTTTTCAAAATTTTTGTTTTTTTACGTATTTCTTAAAAAAAATCCAAATAAAATCTTAAAAATGCTTTAGTATGCGATTTTTAAGTTTTAAAATTTAAATATCATTTTTGAAAATGTTAGTACTTTTTGATTTTTTTGAAATTTTTTTGTGTAAAACTTCTATCGATTCTAAAAATTTGTTGCCCAGTAGGATCGTGGGATAACGATTATTACTATTTTTTTAAATTTTTTCAAACAATTTTATTTTAATTTTCTAATCTTAAAATCGTTTCTACTGCTCCAATGGTGCGTCATAGAGGGGTCCTTTATAAGACCGACCCCCATTAATTTTTACGTCTTAACATTTATTTGGAACAAACTAATACCCTATCTCCAATTTCTAAGGGGGCTCCCACACAAAACGGCATTTTTTAAAATTTGTTCCAACAGCTCTAACTGCCCTAATAGTGCCCTTAGAGCCACAAAATGTATAACCGACCCACAATATTTTTTTAGTCCAAACATTTTCTCTGAACACATTTAACATTTCTTTGGAACAAACTAAACGAAACGATTTCTTTCTTTGGAACAAACTAAACTAAACCAAAACGATGTTTTTTAATATTTGCTCCAACCGGCCTAACTGCCCTAATAGTGCCCTTAGAGGAACAAAGTGTATGACCGACCCACAATATTTTTTTTCCAAACTTTTTTTCTTAACATACCTACCCTCTATCTCTAGTTTTTAAGGCGGTCCCCATACATTTATTTTTTATTTTTTTGTAAATTTGTTTTATTTAATCAGCTTCTACCGGTCCAATGGTGCGTCCGAGAGGGGTCATTAGTGAGAAGGACCCCCATTTATTTTTACCCGACAACATTTTTTAAAACACACCTACGCCCTATCTCATCTCCCTAAGTAGGCTCCCATACAAAATTACATTTTTATAAAATTTGCTCCAACTGTTATTTGTACGGGAGCCTACTTAAGGAGTGGAGATAGGGCGTAGGTATGTTTTGAAAAAATGTTGTAGGGTAAAAATAAATGGGGGTCGGTCTCACTAATGACCCCTCTCGGACGCACCATTGGACCGGTATAAGCTGATTAAATAAAACAAATTTACAAAAAATAAAAAAAATTGTATGGGGACCGCCTTAACAGTTAAATATATAGGGTAGGTGTGTTCAGAGAAAATGTTTGGACTAAAAAAATATTGTGGGTCGGTCATACATTTTGTTGCTCTAAGGGCACTATTAGGGCAGTTAGAGCGGTTGGAACAAATTTTAAAAAATGTCGTTTTGTGTGGGAGCCCCCTTAGAAATTGGAGATAGGGTATTAGTTTGTTCCAAAGAAATGTTAAGACTTAAAAATTAATGGGGGTCGGTCTTATAAAGGACCCCTCTATGACGCACCATTGGAGCAGTAGAAATGATTTTAAGATTGGAAAATTACAAGAAAATTTTTTAAAAAATTTTTAAAAAATAGTAATAATCGCTATTCCACGATCTTCCTGGGCAAAAAATTTGTAGAATTGATAGAAGTTTTACACAAAAAAATTTAAAAAAAATCGAAGAGTACAAACATTTTCAAAAATGAGATTTAAATTTTTAAACTTAAAAATCGCATACTAGAGCGCTTTTAAGAATTTTTTGGGATTTTTTTTTAGAAAGTACTTAAAAAAGCAAAAATTTAGAAAAAAAATTTAAGTTTTGACCATTATTGAAGAAGTTATGATTAAAAGAACTTTGAGTAAAGGAATAAACTACCAATTTTTAAAAATTCGATGTCTTTTGAACGGGTTATCAAAAAAATCTGAAAATTTACCACGAAGGAGTTTTCGAAGGGAACTAAAAACTGTAAACAAATTGGGAAAATCTAAAAAAAAAGTTTTTCAAAGTGTCCGATATCACATGGAATGCCCCATATATAATAAAAAAATCAAAAATTTAAATGGAAAAGTTTGTAAATATTGACGTATGAGTATTTTTAAAATTAATAATACTCATACGTAGGCTGACCATACGTACTGATTTGATCAGTACATGTACTGATTTTTGATCACGTGTACTGATCAAAAGACGTTGTACTGATTAGTACTGATTTTTTGAAATATGTACTGATTGTACTGATTTTTGAACATTTCAACATAAAAAATAATTTTGTTTGAAAATTTTGTACAAAAACTTGAATTTCCATAAAATAAGTCATCGGAGTAGTTTTTTATAACTTAAGTATGACAAACAGATAATTTGAGATAAATCAATTCTAAAAAGTTCAGAGTTTGTGAATCAAGAGGTTCATTAACGCAAAAATTAATCTGAGCATTAGGTTATTTTGATCCTATAAATATGAAAAGGTTTATATGAAAAGGCGCCCATAATCTTTGAGGTTTTCTAAACGAAAAGTTCACGGGATGATGGATTTTTTATATTTTTTTAGAAAGATAATGTAATTGCATCAATTCAAATGATTCTGAGATGTTCGATGAGGTAATGTCTTCCGAATTTATTGGACAAAAATCACTCAGAGCATCAGCCGCTTTTTAAAAAACATGTGCTTTTTATCTGGGAAGTTTTATAAAAGTCAGAGTTATCAAAACTTATGGAAAAAGTCCTCAGAATTTGAGGGATTTTCTTAAACTCAAAACCTGTGGGTTTTTGTTTGTTATAATTTCTGCACTGAAATGATCAACATTGAAATTAAGTTGTTTGCAGTCAGTTAAAATTTTTGCAAAATAACGACAACAGTTTAAGGCAGTTGTTTTTACACCTTTGTTTTTAAACAGTTCTTTTCAAACAGTTGTTTTTAAACAGTTGTTTTTACTGTAATACTAATTGCCCCAAGTTTGTTAGTTTAACCGAATTTTTTTGAGTGTTGAAAAATTTACCAGTGTTTTGCCTAGAAAAGAGTTTTTAGAAAGGTATTTTACGAAAATTAAAACGTAAAAGCTTGGGCGTACTGATTTGAGTTCAGAAAAAAATGGTCACCCTACTCATACGCCACATTGCACCCATCATCTTGTAAGATATGATTCTCCAATATCAAAGTGATTTCAATAACTTGAAATGCTTTCAAAAAAAAAAAAATCTTTTTGCCAAAAACAACTTTTTTTATATCTTGCAATTTTTGTAAGTGTTAAAAAAGGGTGTTAAAATATATTATTATCACAACAAAAATTTTTTTATTTTGATGTTTCAAGAGTCATTAAGTTGCTTTTTTTCGTTTTGTTTGTCAATATTCATTCATTCTGTTTGATCTCATTTTTTGTCAGAGTTATAGTTTTGCTGCATAAACACTAAAGAACATTTTTGCCCTTTTTTTTCATAAAAAGCCAGAAATATTTTTGATGTATGATTTACCCCATATTCATTGCAAAAATTTGTTCTTTTTGGTTGTGTGTGTGTGTGCGTGTGTTGCTGTATGTATTTAACTTACAAGTGATTTTTATGCTTATCACGTAATAGCAATTTATCACAAATGTTTGTATGTTAATTTTATGGGGTGAATACATTCATTACATACATGCGCGTTTTACATTTTACGCAAAAAAAGTTATAGTTATAGAGACATACATATATCAAAATTTGAAATATTTGCTACATCTAATATGCAGGCATATTAGGGGGCCCTATGAATTTTCGAAAAAATTTCCTTTAGCTAAATTTCCTAGCCCAAAGAGACAGAATTTTCTATACAAAATTTTTTGTTATCGATAACTATAGATTTTTTTATACAAAAAATTTTGCTATCGATAAATGTAGAATTTTCTATAGAAACATTTTTTGTAATCGATAAATATAGAATTTTCTCTTGAAATTTTTTTGTTATCGATAACTAAAGAATTTTTTAAAGAAAATATTTAGTTATCGATAATTTTAGAATTGTCTATAGAAATTTGTTTGTTATCGATAACTAGAAAATTTCTATAGAAAATTTTTACAGATAACTACAGAATTTTCTATATTTTTTTTTTGTTATCGACAACTACAGAGTTTTCTATAGAAAATTTTTCGTTATCGAAAACTATAGAATTTTCTATACAAAGTTATTTTTTTTGATAACTATAGAATTTTCTATAGAGAATTTTTTGTTACCGATAACTATAAAATTTTCTACAGAAATTTTTTGGCTATCGATATCGATAAAATTTTCTATAGAAAATTTTTTGCTATCGATATCGATAGAATTTTCTATAGAAACTTTTTTGCTATCGATATCGATAGAATTTTCTATAGAAAATTTTTTGCTATCGATAGAATTTTCTATAGAAAATTTTTTGATATCGATATCGATAGAATTTTCTATAGAAAATTTTTTGCTTTCGATATCGATTGAATTTTCTATAGAAAATTTTTTGCTATCGATATCGATAGAAATTTCAATAGAAAATTTTTTGCTATCGATAGAATTTTCTATAAAAAATTTTTTGCTATCGATATCGATAGAATTTTCTATAGAAAATTTTTTGCTATCGATATCGATAGAATTTTCTATAGAAAATTTTTTGCTATCGATATCGATAGAATTTTCTATAGAAAATTTTTTGCTATCGATATCGATAGAATTTTCTATAGAAAATTTTTTGCTATCGATATCGATAGAATTTTCTATAGAAAATTTTTTGCTATCGATATCGATAGAATTTTCTATAGAAAATTTTTTGCTATCGATATCGATAGAATTTTCTATAGAAAATTTTTTGCTATCGATATCGATAGAATTTTCTATAGAAAATTTTTTGCTATCGATATCGATAGAATTTTCTATAGAAAATTTTTTGCTATCGATATCGATAGAATTTTCTATAGAAAATTTTTTGCTATCGATATCGATAGAATTTTCTATAGAAAATTTTTTGCTATCGATATCGATAGAATTTTCTATAGAAAATTTTTTGCTATCGATATCGATAGAATTTTCTATAGAAAATTTTTTGCTATCGATATCGATAGAATTTTCTATAGAAAATTTTTTGCTATCGATATCGATAGAATTTTCTATAGAAAATTTTTTGCTATCGATATCGATAGAATTTTCTATAGAAAATTTTTTGCTATCGATATCGATAGAATTTTCTATAGAAAATTTTTTGCTATCGATATCGATAGAATTTTCTATAGAAAATTTTTTGCTATCGATATCGATAGAATTTTCTATAGAAAATTTTTTGCTATCGATATCGATAGAATTTTCTATAGAAAATTTTTTGCTATCGATATCGATAGAATTTTCTATAGAAAATTTTTTGCTATCGATATCGATAGAATTTTCTATAGAAAATTTTTTGCTATCGATATCGATAGAATTTTCTATAGAAAATTTTTTGCTATCGATATCGATAGAATTTTCTATAGAAAATTTTTTGCTATCGATATCGATAGAATTTTCTATAGAAAATTTTTTGCTATCGATATCGATAGAATTTTCTATAGAAAATTTTTTGCTATCGATATCGATAGAATTTTCTATAGAAAATTTTTTGCTATCGATATCGATAGAATTTTCTATAGAAAATTTTTTGCTATCGATATCGATAGAATTTTCTATAGAAAATTTTTTGCTATCGATATCGATAGAATTTTCTATAGAAAATTTTTTGCTATCGATAACTATAGAATTTTCTAAAAAAATTATTTGCTATCGATAACCATAAAATTTTCTATAAAACAATTTTTTGTTACCGTTAAATAAAGTTCAGTAGTTAAGAAAATTTTTGTTTTCGATAACTATTGAATTTTTTTATAGTGATAAGGGTGGACCCTACTGCATGCACTTATATAGACAAAGTCATCAAAAAGGATCATACAGAAACAGATAGTAAAATTTATATAGAAAAAGAAGGGGGAATCATATGAAACGCGTAAAAATAATCATGCACAAGTGTGCATAAACTTGCATTTTCATAAAAAAAATTTAAATTGCAACAGTTATTTACATTCGTACCATACACACCATTATAAATCCAACACATGCTAACCGTTACATACTTACACACGCATACAGGCATGAATTTCTACTTACAAATTCCATTTTATTCTGACTTCTTGAGATTTTCTTTATTTCCTCTTACGATGTAAGTTTAAAATAAAAAGGAAATGCATTTTTATTTAACAGCCAGCTATAATTTCAATTACTGTTATAACTGTCTGTTTTTTTTTAGCACTTCAAAGATTTAATACTGCTGGAAATTCTAAAAATTTAATGTTTAAACAGGTCAAAAATCATTAAATATCGATAACAAAAAACATTCTGTAGAAATTACATCAAATATCGATAGCAAAAAATTTTGTATAGAAAATTCTATAGAAAATTCTATCGATATCGATAGCAAAAAATTTTCTATAGAAAATTCTATCGATATCGATAGCAAAAAATTTTCTATAGAAAATTCTATCGATATCGATAGCAAAAAATTTTCTATAGAAAATTCTATCGATATCGATAGCAAAAAATTTTCTATAGAAAATTCTATCGATATCGATAGCAAAAAATTTTCTATAGAAAATTCTATCGATATCGATAGCAAAAAATTTTCTATAGAAAATTCTATCGATATCGATAGCAAAAAATTTTCTATAGAAAATTCTATCGATATCGATAGCAAAAAATTTTCTATAGAAAATTCTATCGATATCGATAGCAAAAAATTTTCTATAGAAAATTCTATCGATATCGATAGCAAAAAATTTTCTATAGAAAATTCTATCGATATCGATAGCAAAAAATTTTCTATAGAAAATTCTATCGATATCGATAGCAAAAAATTTTCTATAGAAAATTCTATCGATATCGATAGCAAAAAATTTTCTACAGAAAATTCTATCGATATCGATAGCAAAAAATTTTCTATAGAAAATTCTATCGATATCGATAGCAAAAAATTTTCTATAGAAAATTCTATCGATATCGATAGCAAAAAATTTTCTATAGAAAATTCTATCGATATCGATAGCAAAAAAATTTTCTATAGAAAATTCTATCGATATCGATAGCAAAAAATTTTCTATAGAAAATTCTATCGATATCGATAGCAAAAAATTTTCTATAGAAAATTCTATCAATATCGATAGCAAAAAATTTTCTATAGAAAATTCTATCGATATCGATAGCAAAAAATTTTCTATAGAAAATTCTATCGATATCGATAGCAAAAAATTTTCTATAGAAAATTCTATCGATATCGATAGCAAAAAATTTTCTATAGAAAATTCTATCGATATCGATAGCAAAAAATTTTCTATAGAAAATTCTATCGATATCGATAGCAAAAAATTTTCTATAGAAAATTCTATCGATATCGATAGCAAAAAATTTTCTATAGAAAATTCTATCGATATCGATAGCAAAAAATTTTCTATAGAAAATTCTATCGATATCGATAGCAAAAAATTTTCTATAGAAAATTCTATCGATATCGATAGCAAAAAATTTTCTATAGAAAATTCTATCGATATCGATAGCAAAAAATTTTCTATAGAAAATTCTATCGATATCGATAGCAAAAAATTTTCTATAGAAAATTCTATCGATATCGATAGCAAAAAATTTTCTATAGAAAATTCTATCGATATCGATAGCAAAAAATTTTATATAGAAAATTCTATCGATAGCAAAAAATTTTCTATAGAAAATTCTGTCGATATCGATAGCAAAAAATTTTCTATAGAAAATTCTATCGATATCGATAGCAAAAAATTTTCTATAGAAAATTCTATCGATATCGATAGCAAAAAATTTTCTATAGAAAATTCTATCGATATCGATAGCAAAAAATTTTCTATAGAAAATTCTATCGATATCGATAGCAAAAAATTTTCTATAGAAAATTCTATCGATATCGATAGCAAAAAATTTTCTATAGAAAATTCTATCGATATCGATAGCAAAAAATTTTCTATAGAAAATTCTGTCGATATCGATAGCAAAAAATTTTCTATAGAAAACTCTATCGATATCGATAGCAAAAAATTTTCTATAGAAAATTCTATCGATATCGATAGCAAAAAATTTTCTATAGAAAATTCTATCGATATCGATAGCAAAAAATTTTCTATAGAAAATTCTATCGATATCGATAGCAAAAAATTTTCTATAGAAAATTCTATCGATATCGATAGCAAAAAATTTTCTATAGAAAATTCTATCGATATCGATAGCAAAAAATTTTCTATAGAAAATTCTATCGATATCGATAGCAAAAAATTTTCTATAGAAAATTCTATCGATATCGATAGCAAAAAATTTTCTATAGAAAATTCTATCGATATCGATAGCAAAAAATTTTCTATAGAAAATTCTATCGATATCGATAGCAAAAAATTTTCTATAGAAAATTCTGTCGATATCGATAGCAAAAAATTTTCTATAGAAAACTCTATCGATATCGATAGCAAAAAATTTTCTATAGAAAATTCTATCGATATCGATAGCAAAAAATTTTCTATAGAAAATTCTATCGATATCGATAGCAAAAAATTTTCTATAGAAAATTCTATCGATATCGATAGCAAAAAATTTTCTATAGAAAATTCTATCGATATCGATAGCAAAAAATTTTCTATAGAAAATTCTATCGATATCGATAGCAAAAAATTTTCTATAGAAAATTCTATCGATATCGATAGCAAAAAATTTTCTATAGAAAATTCTATCGATATCGATAGCAAAAAATTTTCTATAGAAAATTCTATCGATATCGATAGCAAAAAATTTTCTATAGAAAATTCTATCGATATCGATAGCAAAAAATTTTCTATAGAAAATTCTATCGATATTTTTTACAAAAAATTTTCTATAGAAAATTCTATCGATATCGATAGCAAAAAATTTTCTATAGAAAATTCTATCGATATCGATAGCAAAAAATTTTCTATGGAAAATTCTATCGATATCGATAGCAAAAAATTTTCTATATAAAATTCTATCGATAGCAAAAAATTTTCTATAGAAAATTCTATCGATATCGATAGAAAAAAATTTTCTATAGAAAATTTTATCGATATCGATAGCAAAAAATTTTCTATAGAAAATTCTATCGATATCGATAGCAAAAAAATTTTTTTAGAAAATTCTATCGATATCGATAGCAAAAAATTTTCTATAGAAAATTCTATCGATATCAATAGCAAAAAATTTTCTGTAGAAAATTCTATCGATATCGATAGCAAAAAATTTTCTATAGAAAATTCTAGCGATATTGAGAGCAAAAAATTTTCTATAGAAAATTCTATCGATAGCAAAAAATTTTCTATAGAAAATTCTATCGATATCGATAGCAAAAAATTTTCTATAGAAAATTCTATCGATAGCAAAAAATTTTCTATAGAAAATTCTATCGATAGCAAAAAATTTTCTATAGAAAATTGTATCGATTTGATAGCAAAAAATTTTCTATTGAAAATTCTATCGATAGCAAAAAATTGTCTATAGAAAATTCTATCAATATCGATAGCAAAAAATTTTCTATAGAAAATTGTAAAATACAAAAATGTCTCTACCTGCATAAATATAAATCATACGCATTGTTCAATAAAAAAAACCATAAATAATCTCACTTTAAATATATTTTCTAGATATTTATAGACATAATTTCAATTCGCGATGAGTTTTTATCAAATTTAAAATAATTTTTATGAATTTGTATTAGAAAAAAATCAATTTGTTTTAACTTTTACACCTTTTTATTGTTACGACAAAATAAAAATAAAAATTTTTTTATTGCATTACAATATAATTTGTCGTTTTTATCTGTAAAGATACTTGAGAAAAATATAAAAAAAAAATGAAATATGAATTTTCAAAATATAATAAATCTAGAAAATGTCAATAAATATACTTATTTATGTCTTTGACAGTATATAGAATTGTAATAAAAAAAGAAAGAAAGAAAAAAAAAAAACATTTATGTATATTTTGGCTGATATTTTGGCTATAAGCCTAAACAATTTATAGATAACACACATATTTACACAATGTATGCATACAAATGTATAAAAAAACACACACAAACGCAGACATGTATAAAGCACACAGCACACATACACATAAAACATACAGTTAGCCATAAAAACTGTCTTGGTATGTAGAAAAGTCCTTGTGGCATAAACAACCAACAAGACTTATTGCATATAAATTGAATTTGTTGTTAATAAAATAAAAAAAAAAATTATGTACATTTATATTTTTATACAACACAGTAAGTGCAGGTTTATTTAAATGTATGTGTGTTTTACATATCGAGGGCCTATATTCAAAACCCTCTATCTTAAAAAACACAACTTTTCAGGAGAGCCAAAAAACTGTTTATTTCGTGTATTATTAGAGTAATTTAAATTCGATATTCTACAATATTTTTTTAAATCAACTACTGAATCTCACATATGATTCGTTTTCAAAATTTTGCACTATTGGGGGTTTTAGGGGATAGATAGAGGGTTTTGTTTCTTAAAAATAATAAGTACATGAATGAAAATGATCAGATAGAGGGTTTTGCATTTTAATAAAAATGAATTATTATGATTTCATTTATGACATCGGTAAATTTTTAACGTGATTTATTAATGATAACGGCTTATAACGAATTCCGAAATCGCGGTTTTGGTCCACAGCTGCTTATTTTTGAGACAAAAAAATATTTTTTTACCGAATTCATCTTAAAAGATGACAAACTGTTGAGTATGTTATGTAAAAAATAGTAAAAAATTAAAAACGCGATTTTGGTCCACAGATGCTGATCAGCATCGCTATTTTTAAGATTAAAATTTTTGTTTCATAATGTACACAAGACATCCAAATTTCGAGCGATATTTTTCAAAAAAGTCAAACAAGAATTTTGAAAAAAAAATTAGCATCACTGGACCAAAATCTTGATTCTGGAATTTTGTTGACAAATTCATGTTCAGCATGCAAAAATTAGTATTAAAACATGTAATGCATGATGAAATTATTTAAAAAAAATATTTATAAATTAATTGTTGGAAAAGATAGAGGGTTTTGCATTCAGAAAAATTAATTGTGTAAGAGATAGAGAAAACCAAAAATGCAAATAAAATAGCAAAAAAAAATATTTTTGTTCTGAATTTTACACCATAAATGAGGGCCGTTTTAATGAATATTTTGCCATCAAAAAGTCATTTTCGTGAAAATGGAAGATAGAGGGTTTTGAATATAGGCCCTCGATATTTACATATACACCAAATAATAACAATTATGAGTGTGTATAAAAAAGGAAACACCGCCACATATTGTGTGTTTTTGGGTGTATAAGGGCCAGGAAGGAAATATTTTTTCAAACATAATAAAAATAAATAGAAAAAATTATAAAAAAAAATTTAAAGGAATTTCATTTTTTTTGTTGAGAATTTTTTAAGAGTATTGCCTAAGAAAATATTTAAAAGAATTCAAATAAAAAACTTTGAAAAAAAATAGTTTTTGTAACAATTCTACTCCTAGACGAAATATTTTTTATTAAAAACTTAAAATTCATATGTCTCTTAATATTTAAATCAACTATTCCAACAAATCCTGGGAAATCTACTACAATTTGTTTAAGCTTTTAATACAAATATAATCGGGCATATATCCGATATTACCCCTCAGCTCCACCTTCCATAATTATGTAAACATAAAGCAACAAACACACACAAAACAATAACACATTTTTGTTTGTTGTTTTTGTTTTGTGTGTGTTTGTTGCTTTATGTTTACATAATTATGGAAGGTGGAGCTGAGGGGTTAGTTATTGCAAATGTAATTTAAATGTTTAACAATATATAAAAAAATTTATTTACATTTTTTTGGGTGTTACCATATTTTTGAATGTGTAAACATAGTTTTGTGTGACACCATTTTCACTTAAACCTTTTTTTGCATTTTTGTAAAAAAAAAATTTTGAGTGTAAACATTTTTTTGAGTTTAATTTTTTTTGAGTGCAAAAATTTTTTGAGTGACGAAAACACTTTGTTAAATATTCTTCTTCTTCTTTCACTTTGTTAAATATTTTTGTGGCATAAAAATTTTATTTAAACGATTTTTTAAATGATTTGAGTGTAAATTTGTTTTTAATATAAACATTTTTTTAAGTGTAAACATTTTCTTTGAGTGACAAAAAAACTTATTAAATATTTTTGTGACACTCTAATTTCATTTAATTTTTTTTTTTTTAGCAATTTTTGTTAAAAAAAAAAAATTTTTGAGTGTAAAACTTTTTTTGTGAGTGTAAACATTTTTTTTAATGACAAAAACAAGGTATTAAGTATTTTTGTGTTACTCCAATATAATTTAAAAGATTTTTTTAGATTTTTCGTAAAAATTAAATTTAGTCAAATTTTTTTTTGAGTGTATATTAACCCTTCGCCCGCCGACCAAAGCTTTGTATTTTTAAAAAAATTTAAAAAAAAATTTAAAAAAAATGTGTCTTGCGATATATGCTAATAATTTTGATACGCTGAAGACGAATATCAAAAATTTTTAAAATCGGTGAAACTGTTTTCGAGATATCGCTATTTGAAATTTGCAAAAAATGGCGGTTGCACAGAATTTCCATTTATCTTTTTCGAATTTCAATTTGGAATCTTTAAATAACAATTTAAATTTTTCGCATTACAGTTGATTTTTTTTTTTTGAATTAAAATTGAGCATTTTCGAATTATAATTGAAAATTTTTAAAATCGGTCGAACTGTTTTCGAGATATCGCTATTTGAAATTTGCAAAAAATGGCAGTTAAACTGAATTTCAATTGATGTTTTTGAATTACAATTAAGATCTCCCAATCACAATTGATCTTTTTATACCCTCCATTCTAGTGATAGAATGTATATGGGGCATTCCATGTCAAATCGGACACTTTAAAATTTTATTTTTTTAGATTTTCCCAATTTTTTTTACAGATTTTAGTACCCTTCGAAAACTCCTTCTTGGTAAATTTTCAGATTTTTTTGATGACCCGTTCAAAAGATATCGAATTTTTAAAAATTGGTAGTTTGTTGCTTTACTCAAACTTCTTTTACTCATAACTTCTTCAATAATAGTCCAAATTTCGAATTTTTTTTTTCTTAAAATTTTTTGTTTTTTTACGTACTCTTAAAAAAAATTGTCAAAAAATTCTTAAAAGCGCTCTAGTATGCGATTTTTAAGTTTTAAAATTTAAATCTCATTTTTAAAAATGTTTGTACTCTTCGATTTTTTTGAAAATTTTTTGTGTACAACTTCTACCGATTCTACATTTTTTTTGCCCAGGAGGATCGTGGGACAACGATTATTACTATTTTTTTTTTTTAAATTTTTTTAAAAAATTTTATTGTAATTTTCCAATCTTAAAATCATTTCTACTGCTCAAATGGTGCGTCATAGAGGGGTAATTTATAAGACCGACCCCCATTAATTTTTACGTTTTAACATTTCTTTGGAACAAACTAATACCCTATCTCCAATTTCTAAGGGAGCTCCCACACAAAACGACATTTTTTAAAATTTGCTCCAACCGCTCTAACTGCCCTAACAGTGCCCTTAGAGCAACAAAATGTATGACAGACCCACAATATTTTTTTAGTCCAAGCATTTTTTCTGAACACACCTACCCTTTATCTCTAATTGTTAAGGCGGTCCCCATACAATTTTTTTATTTTTTGTAAACTTGTTTTATTTAATCAGCTTCTACCGGTCCAATGGTGCGTCCGAGAGGGGTTATTAGTGAGACCGACCCCCATTTATTTTTACCTTACAACATTTTTTTAAAACATATCTACGCAATATCTCCACTCCACTCGGTCATACATTTTTTGCTCTAAGGACATTATTAGGGCAGTTAGAGCGGTTGGAGCAAATTTTAAAAAATGTCGTTTTGTGTGGGAGCTCCCTTAGAAATTGGAGATAGGGTATTAGTTTGTTCCAAAGAAATGTTAAGACGTAAAAATTAATGGGGGTCGGTTTTATAAATGACCCTTCTATGACGCACCATTGGAGCAGTAGAAATGATTTTAAGATTGTTAAAGTACAATAAAATTTTTTTAAAAAATTTAAAAAAATAGTAATAATCGTTATCCCACGATCCTCCTTGGTAAGAAATTTGTAGAATCGAAAGAAGTTTTACACAAAAAAATTTCAAAAAAATCGAAGATTACAAACATTTTCAAAAATTAGATTTTGTTGATATTTACAAAACGGAACTAGGATATTTCCCAAGAATGAGAAGTATCCTAGCTTACAAGAATTTTTAGAGAAAAGGATATTTCTCCTGGAGGAAAATATCCTTTTAAGAAATGTGTTAGTGTTTACCTACTGTTCTGGTGCGGGTGTGTACCTATTGTTTGTCCGTTCTGCGCGGACGACGCCTGAACCGTCAGGCTAAAAAGCCCCCTTTAAGATAAAAACAAAGGACCCGACTTTTGTGAGGGACTAGGGAATTTGCATACTTACCTATGTAGCATATCCAATAATAAAGTTGGTCCAATTGCATCGAGAATCCAAAATCAACTTTATTAAGTCTTTTCACTCTATTTATACTTAAAAATAAAACTTAATACTAGCTTAAAACTAGGTCAATAAAGTTAATGCTGCATTAGCAGTAATTAATAAAAAATTAGTTGCATATTAAACCAAAAATATTAATAAACAAAAAATATTAATAAACAACAATTCTAAATAACCTAAATATAAAATAACTAAAACCTAATCAAAAATTATTTAAACCTTATATGTTACTGTAAAAATAATTAAAAATACCTTAACCCTAAATCTGACACCTAACATTCCTCCCCTCTTTTCAGGAACGATTTCCGCATCGTTCAACTCCAACAACTCGCTCTGAACACCCGCACTCACCGAATTCCTCCAGCACTTGACTCTGTCATGAGTTATTTCATGAAATGGGATTTCAGCATACTGATGCTCCTTGGCCAGACTTTAGCTTGAAACACTTGCAACATTATTGGTCCTCTTCACATGACATATTACTTAACTTTGCATAATTTATTGTCAGCTGAATGCTCGTTGTAACATTGTTTAGCTGCTCATTTCGCTGATATGTTGACATCCTCCCAAAAGTATTACCGGTGTGACCACCTCCAGTTTCTTGTGGTCTAGGCTAAATGTTTCAGATTGATAAAAGTCTACTCGCACGGTTACTTTGTCTTCATTCGTACTGCTTTTATTCTTTTACAATTCTAACAATAGCATTTTACAATTTGTAAACGGCAGATTATAAATAATAATTAGACATCCATTCTTATTTTCTTTAACGGTTATATACATCACTTTAGATTTTGAGCTGTGGATTATAAATAATGATCAGACATCGATTTCAATTTTATAACTGTAATATAATCACTTTCCAATTTCTCTTATGAAACACCTTTATTTTAAAAATGTTCTCATTTAATGAAACATACGGGTGGATTCAAATAATAATAAAGTTATTACTAGGGTCCAACATTATTGGTTCGATAACAGGATACTTCAGTTAATCCGATACAGCCAATAAAAGTCATTCTTGGATTGTTCCTTTGCTGGTTACGAGTTCCTCGTTATATTGCGGCAATCAACTACGGATGATATGAATTTACGGAGGAGGATGTTGTCTCTGGATGTGTATAACTAAATATATCTTAATAAATATTTTAATATGTACAAGTCTTATACTAAACATAAAAATATAAATTCTCAATACAAATTGACTGTTATTTTAAAAACTTAACACAAAATAATAACTATTTTTTTTTTACTATTTTATTTATTCTGTCTCTTTCTCTCTTTTTCTTTCAAATACTTTTTTAATAACATTATCTTTTTGATTTTTTTTTTTTTTTCTATATATTTTTTTTTTTTCTTAATATGCGTTTTGTTTTTGACTTTTCAAATTTTTTTTTTTTTTTTTTTTCATAAATATTTCCTTTGTTTTAATTGTAATTTTTTTTTTTTTTTTTTTTTTTCATATCTTTAAAATTTTTTTTTTTTTTTTTTTTATATATGTATTTTCATTTTTTTTTTTTTTTTACAAAAAAATTTTTTTTTTTTTTTTTTTTTTTTCTTCTTCTTTTTTTTTATTTTTTCTTTTTTAATTGTAATAAATTTTTTTTTTTTTTTTTTTTCATATCTTTAAAATTTTTCTTTTTTTATATATGTATTTTCATTGCTTTTCTTTTCTTTTCCCTTTTTGTTCTTCTTTTTTTCTTTTTTTTTTTTTACAAAATTTTTTTTTTTTTTTGTTAATATTTTCTTTCCATGAAAAGTAATGTTTTCCTTGGTCCTAATAAGCGATAGTACTGTTTCCACTGTTAAATAGGCATCTGCTAAAAGAAATGAAGAAAGAAAAAATCTTGCAACATATAAATAATTTGCCATATATATATTCTGTTTTCCTGAAGTTATAAAAATCAACACCAGTCCAATCCTGTATACCTAAATCTGTAGCCTACTGAATTATCTGGCAGGAACCGATCATGTTAACCTAGCCATTCCAATATGCCACCGATCGATGATAAAATATAATCCGTACCATGGCAGCCTTCCGTTACCGTAGGAGGGACGCTCTTTGTTACTCTCTGAAATCGCACATTAGTTGTAGTTTCCGTGTTCACTACCGAGAAAAAACTTCTGAAGTCATTCTGTATTTCCACATCATATTCATATATATATTCTTCATATAGCATAATAATAATAATACCGTACACCGTTGTGTACTACTCATCAGGAATATCTAATTCCAATCGGAGGTACGCTTATCTTCCAACATCTTGGACGAGAATACTCTTGTACCTACACAGACCCAGGTATCTCACGCATCTCGTAGTGCGATGAGAATAGCGAAACTTGAGAGGCTTGCTTCTGGCTCCGTCCTTTAGATGGTTTTCCTCCACCACCTCTTCCCTAGCGATTAAAAGTTTACGGTTGCCAAACTACAGTCATTACGATTTCGAGCAACAACGCTCTATGGCCCGTGGAATGCACGTAAATGGTTGTTATGCCATTTACGGTTCTTTCCCTTAATACGCACTGTTGTAGTCACTGGGCTATTTATAGCCGTGACCTCGTACGGACCTGTCCAGACCGGTGAGAACTTGTTCTTCCTCGTGTTATTCCTCACGAGCACCATATCGCCTATTGTGAACGACACGGGATTAGCCCGTTTGTCATACGCTGTCTTGGATTTTTTCTTTGCCTCCTCCTGATTTTTTAGTACCAGCTCGTGTGAGCGCTGTAGCTGAAACTTCAATACCTTATTCGGATCGTCCGGATTGTATAAGGGGGCACACTTCCCCGACAAGTTAGTTGGTAGTTCAACATCAAATCCGTACAATGTCCTGAATGGGGTTTGGCCAGTTGACGTATGTATAGTGTTGTTATGGACATGCATGGCAGGGGCCAGCCATTGATCCCAATTGCTACCATCCTCCTTAGCAAAACTCCGTAGATATTCCGCTAGCGGTCGATGGCTTCTTTCCAATGAGCCATTTGCTTGAGGATGGTAGGGAGTAATATTTAACTTCTTTATCCCCAGTAACTTGCAGGTATCAGCAAATATTTTTGACATGAAATTTGTGCCATTGTCCGTTACGAGAACGCGCGGAACACCGTATTTTGCTATGATTTCAGTAAAGAATATCTTGGCAATCGTGCTAGCTTCCCCGTCGGGCATGGCCGCGCAAACCATATATTTTGAGAAATCGTCTTGAAAAGACAAAATCAATTTATTCCCGGAACTCGTTTCTGGAAGCGGACCTACCATATCCATGTATACTTTTTGGAAAGGAAGACTTGGTGTATCAGTTAGGACCATTGGCATTATTGTTTGGCGTGAGCTCTTGTTGCGCTGACAACTCGCACACTGACGTACATATTTCTTTACGTCCCTGCTCATACCCTTCCACCTAAACTGCCTCTTCAACCTGCTGTAAGTCTTCCTTGCTCCCAGATGACCGCCAAGTGGGTTGTTGTGAAAATCCTTTAGTGCCGTTGCAATGTCCTTTTTGTCCCGCAGAACTACATACCCTGGTTCGATTGCAGCTTCCTGTTCTGTAGTGTTTGGAGTGGTGACCAGTTCCGCTGAAGGCGTTTTTGTGTTCGCAGTTGCGACCTCTTTCGCTCCCTCTGTTTCTTGTGCTTTAGTCCTAGATCGTGTTTGGACCGTGAACACTTCCTCCTGTGAGTATGGTATCCTGCTGAGTGCATCTGCATTCTGATTTTTCTTACCAGGCTTGTACCAAATTTCGAAGTCATACTCGGATAACTTATGCCGGAATCTGGCCAACCTGGAGGTCTGATCCTTCAAATTTGCTATTCCCTTAAGAGGTTGGTGATCAGTAAAAATCGTGAAATGACGGCCAAGCAGATATGGGCGGAAGTTCTTCACAGCCCATACTATCGCCAGAAACTCCTTCTCTATGGTGGAGTAACGTGTTTCCGCATCGCACAATGCGCGGCTGGCGAATGCGATGGGACGATCCTCGCCATTGTTCCCTTGTGAGAGCACAGCACCTATGGCACCACCACTTGCGTCGGTCGTCAAAACAAATGGCTTCGAAAAATCGGGGTAGGCCAGAACCGGTGGCGACAGAATCGCCTCCTTCAACGTTCTAAAAGCCTCTTGGCACTCGCTGGTCCAGCTGAACTTGCAATCCTTCCGGAGTAACTGGTTAATTGGTAACGCGATTTCGGCCGTTCCCGGGATGAATTTTCTATAGTAGTTTACTAACCCTAAAAATGATTGCACCTCCTTACGGTTCCTTGGTGCCGGAAAATCCCTAACACATTTTACTTTCTCTGGATCCGGAAGTGCACCCCTCTCTGAACATTTGTGCCCCAAGTATACAATTTCGCGCCTGAGAAAGTTGCATTTTTCGGACTTCACCTTCAGATTATTTTCCCTAAGAAGTTGAAGCACCTTACATAACCGAGCCTCGTGTTCCACGAGACTGCCACCATACACCACAATGTCGTCCAAGTAAACGAAGCATTCAATGCCCTGAAGTCCCGTCAACACGTGGTTCATCAACCTCTGGAAGGTCGCCGGTGCTCCCGTCAACCCGAATGGCATTCTATTAAACTCAAAATGCCCTAACGCCGTACTAAAAGCTGTTTTTTCTCTATCCTGTTTGTCCATTGCTACCTGATGGTAGCCGCTGGCTAGATCAAGTGTTGAAAAATACCTGCTGTTACCCAGTTGTTCCAGAATTTCATCCATTCGCGGTATTGGAAATACCTGCTTGAGGGTGGCATCGTTGAGCTTGCGGAAATCCACAACCAGCCTCCAATTTTTAACCCCATCTTTCCCAGCCTTCTTCGGAACCAATAGTAAGGGAGAATTCCATGGCGACACGCTATGGGAAATGATTCCATCCTCTTCCAATTTCTTTACCTGTCGATTTATCTCCTCCCGGTGTACCTGGGGTAATCTATACTGCTTCTGATTAATAGGCTGTTGTCCCGCTTGAACAGGAATCTTGTGCCTTACCACATTAGTGCATGACAGTTTATCCCCCTCTAGCCAGAAAACATCATGATATGCCGCGCATATACTCTCTATCGATGCCCTCTCATCAGGATTTAGCTCATCGTCCGTTCTGATCGTTTCTAATATCCTGCCAATTCTCCCCCTTACATCCACCTCGTTAACGAGCGATATCCGTCCCTCAGGTGGCTCCTTGAAATTATGAAAGCCACTAAACTGGGGCTTGAAGTTGCTTCCTAAGATGAAATCTTCATCCGATGCATTAAGAATGGGTACACTCACCCTCCCATTCCTTACTTTTGTCAAAACGGCCCCTAGATACACTCCCGGTGCTAGTTCCTGTTTATCTAGCACCACCTCCGATTGCTTTGAATAAAGCTTTACTGACACAACTGAAACCGATCTCGCTTTTGCAACTGTAACTTCGCTTACAGCATTCACACCTTCCGATGCCGCCACGCCGCTTAACGGCACGAGAGGCAAGTTCCACTCCCCCTTGGTCGACATAATCCTCAAGTTAAGGTTAACCGTGTCCGTTATGGACCGCCCCCATAAATTATCCCTGCCCAGTATACCATCGGCCGGCACATTGTTCCCAAACTCCATACAATTCATGGTGAAGGATAACCCTAATGCGTCCGACGGTGAAATCTCCACCGTCCCCTTGGTCCTAGAAAATCCCCCGAATGCTCCTCGCAACTCCTTGACCACCGTCCCATCCAAACCGACACCCTTTATAAGACTACTCTCCTTAACGAGGCTGGTGTCTGCCCCTGTATCCACCAAAAGTATCAAACTCCCACTTTTCGCCTGTGGACATTGTAGTCTTATAAATACCGAATCCATTGAGGCCGGCTTGGAGGAAATCCCACCTACATTCATACTCCCCCTAGAGGACTTGACAAAAGCCGCCCCTGCCGACCTACCCCACTTCCGTGAATTTCGATGTATTAGTCTGTTTGAGTGGGTCGGTGGTCTTGCCCGTTTCCCGACCTACTGGTTCTTTGTGGGCAAACCACCGCTCTGTGCCCCGGTTTGTCACAGACGTAGCACTTGAAAATTCTGCCGCCCGTACGTCCGGACCTCTTGTTATAGCAAGACTTGGTCTCCTCATGCCCGTACTCCCGACACTCCACACAATATGGGGAATTTTTCCTTTCCCAGCATACGTCTCTCGTATGCCCGGGTTTCTTGCAGAAAGAGCACGGAGGCCCCCTGCTTCCCTGACCTGTTCCCGAATAGCTGGCCGTAATGTCCGAGGTCCGGCGTGACACTCGTTGGTTCTCATCGGATTTTTTCATCAGCTGCTCGACGGCGGCCACCAATCCCGAAATCCTGTCATCCACGGTCTCGCTATACCGTATGCTACTCGCAGGAGGATCTTCCCCCCTCCACAATGTTGCGTGTGCATCTAGAGCCTCCTTTAATAGACCCTCCAAGTCACTGGCCGAACTAGCAAGCATCCTGCTTCGCATCATCGGATCCCTCAACCCAGTTACGAATGAAGACTTGACCTTCTTGTCAACTTCGGCCTTCATTATACCATCAGAGACCCCCTTGTATGCATCCTTGATGATGGCATCCGTTGTGTCCGCGAGGATTTGCAGACGTCTAGCGAACTGCTTAATTTCTTCATCCTCTCTTTGATGTGCCCCCGAGATCTCTCTCATGACTGCATCCAACGATCTCGTCTTTAGGTAAGTGGTTTTGATCAGGGTAACAAGTTCATCCACTGACGTGAAGGAACGCAGCCTCACCAATTGGTAGGCATCCCCATAGAGTCTCTGTTTTACTACTGCCAGAAACTCTTCCATCTTATCTAACGCGACCCCTCTAGATGCAAGTTTAACTCCATCAACAAATTTGTACACCTCCATTTGGAGGGTAGCCGATTGTTCGCCACCAAATGTGGGAACCACAGCCTGAATGGTCTTTAGCATCTCAGTGGTCGTCATCCTACCATCTACTGCCATCCTTCGCTCCTGTTTTCGTGCAAGCGGGCTACTCTCTGCCAACGTTTCCTTCTTGGCTAACCGCAACTGACACTGCAAGTTTTGTATATGCTCGTTCGCCTTATTCAGATCGTTGAAGCAAACCTTTCCCCACTTGTTCGGTGTACTCCCCGTAGAAACTGCCTTCCTTAAGGTCTCGTTTTCTTTATCCAGCTCCTCAGCTGCCTCCAAGTTCTGCCTTATTTCTTCCTTCAAGGCAGAATTGTGTCTTCTCAGGGCTTCAAGCTCCGACCTTAGTTCTTCTATCCTCTTTTCACTACACTCTTCTCGAGTATCGACAAGTCTGCAAAGCTCACCCAAAACCAGGTCAGCCTCTTCCAACTTTGTGATCCGGTGGACCCCTGAGATTTTATCCCTTAGAAGATTAAGGGTCTCCTGATTCGGACAACGCCGACTTATTTCCACCCAAAGTCTTTCTATGAAAAACTCCACCTGGGCCCTTAAATTCGATACCGTCTGCCTAGCCCTTTCCAGCTCCTCCTGGACCGTTTCCATACAGCTGAGCTGACAAACAAGTATCACAATAGGGGTGGTCTGCGTACAGAGCTAGTTCACCAGATGGCCAAGAAATGTCCCCAAACACCCGAAAACCAAATAAAACTTCTCCCAATAAGGGATCAAATCAACCCTATAGCGATTTTCTTAAAATAAAATCACAGATCGTGGGGACCAATAATCAATGACCCGTACTAAGGAGAAACAAACAGTCTATTTCATATCAAACAACAACATTATTTAGCAAAAATCAATTACTAACAACCCAAACAAATTAAACATACATACTCCAATGACAATACCCAAAGTATGTGCATTAGCTTTAACCAACAAATAAAATTTGGTGACGAAAATACAAAACAAAAAAAAAACAAATAATAAATAAAAAACAATTTCCGTAGAAGTTATTAAACCTGAAAACAATTGAATTAATATATTTCCCCTTTCCCTATTATGTTTCAAATACCTCTTCAAATGAATAGTGCGATGCAAATTAATTCAACCAATGCTATTAAAATACCCCCACTAAAACCTTCGCACAGCAAAAACAAAATTGCATCATTAACAAGAAATGACCATGACCATCTCAACAAAAACAATTAGCAAAAATATGAATTAAAAAAAAAAATTTACTCAAATTACCAACCAAAAACAATAAACAATTAAGAAATTTTATTTTTCAAAATATGCAATTACGATACTCCAATTAAAAAAAATATGACACCTTCTTAATGAACATAGCAACAAACAACAAAAAACTGACAAACTTAAAATTTTCAAAACCAACTTTAACTGAAATTTAAAACTGATATTTAGCAAAAAATTAAGCGCCAATTAAATTTAAAATCATCTTTAAAATTGAGTTTCACAAAACTTTTTTCTTTTTTATAATAAAAAAAAAAAAAAAACCTAAGTAAAGTCTCAAATTTAAGTTAAACAATTGTAAAAATAAAATTCTAAATATTTTATTTTTTCAAAACAAATAAAATAGAACCAGGAAAATAAAGAAAAAAAAAAATTTAAATAAACAAAAATTGAACGAAAACCAAAATATCCAAAAATTCCAGAATGCTTTAAAATCCTGAAAAATACAGGAATTGTCCTTTGGAGCAAGGACGAAAACCGGCTGCGCCAATGTTGTATAATAAAAAACGGAATGTTGTAATTTACAAAACGGAACTAGGATATTTCCCAAGAATGAAAAATATCCTAGCTTACAAGAAGGAGGAAAAAATGGCCTTTTAAATAAAGGATAAAGGATATTTCTCTTGGAGGAAAAATATCCTTTGAAAGAAGGGATAAAGGATATTTCTCTTGGAGGAAAAATATCCTTTTAAGAAAATGTGTTAGTGTTATCCTACCGGCTGCGCCAATGTTGATATTTACAAAACGGAACTAGGATATTTCCCAAGAATGAGAAGTATCCTAGCTTACAAGAATTTTTAGAGAAAAGGATATTTCTCCTGGAGGAAAATATCCTTTTAAGAAATGTGTTAGTGTTTACCTACTGTTCTGGTGCGGGTGTGTACCTATTGTTTGTCCGTTCTGCGCGGACGACGCCTGAACCGTCAGGCTAAAAAGCCCCCTTTAAGATAAAAACAAAGGACCCGACTTTTGTGAGGGACTAGGGAATTTGCATACTTACCTATGTAGCATATCCAATAATAAAGTTGGTCCAATTGCATCGAGAATCCAAAATCAACTTTATTAAGTCTTTTCACTCTATTTATACTTAAAAATAAAACTTAATACTAGCTTAAAACTAGGTCAATAAAGTTAATGCTGCATTAGCAGTAATTAATAAAAAATTAGTTGCATATTAAACCAAAAATATTAATAAACAAAAAATATTAATAAACAACAATTCTAAATAACCTAAATATAAAATAACTAAAACCTAATCAAAAATTATTTAAACCTTATATGTTACTGTAAAAATAATTAAAAATACCTTAACCCTAAATCTGACACCTAACAATTTAAAACTTAAAAATCGCATACTAGAGCGCTTTTAAGATTTTTTTGGGATTTTTTTTTTTTTAAAGTACGTAAAAACAAAAATTTTGAAAAAAAAAATTGAAATTTGGACTATTATTGAAGAAGTTATAAGGAAAAGAAGTTTGAGTAAAGGAACAAACTACCAATTTTTAAAAATTCGATATCTATTGAACGAGTCATCAAAAAAATTTTAAAATTTACCACGAAGGAGTTTTCGAAGGGCACTAAAAATTGGGAAAATCTAAAAAAAAAAGTTTTCAAAGTATCCGATTTGACATGGAATGCCCCATATATAGTATATTCATGATCCTCGATCGATTTTAAGACGATCTTGCGATGTCCGTTCGTCTGTCCGTCTGTCTGTCTGTTAAAAACACGCTAACTTTTGAAAGACTTTACGGAGGCTTGTATTAATAAACTCGGCCAAGACAAATTTAACCACAAACTTATATTGAGGGTATGAAAACGTACATTGATTCTATGAAAAAAATTATTAAAAGTGAGCCAATGATGCCCTTCATAGAATCTATGAAACAAATTCATAGAAACTAGAAACCTATGAAAAGTTCATAGGCTATTAAAAAAAATATTTTTCAATTCTATTTTATTTTTTTTTTTGTTATTTCAATTTTATTTACAATTTTCTATTTTTAAAAATTTATATGTTTTTTAACTTTTCCCCACCGAGATTCGAACACAGTACCAGTTGTTCGCGAAGCTTAGTCTCTAGCCACTTAGCTAAAGTATATAAACAAATTATAACACTTAAAATCCATTTTGTTTAATATTCTGCTTTAACATATTGAGTTTGCAGCTATGCTCTGTCACAAAGCTCTGCCAAAAGCTGTGTGTGTGTTTGTAGAAAACAACATTTTTGTGTATTTACAAAAAAGAAACGTTATAAAACCAAATTAGTTGGCAAGATTTTCCTTCTTTGGTGGCGCTGATAGCTAAGGCGTCGACAATTTCCACTTCAGCCGGTAGGTCTTGGGTTCGAGCCCCGGTCAGGGCAGCAATGATGTTTTTTTTAATGTTTTTTTTTATTTTTTTATTTTTTTATTTAACTATTTGAATTATTGTAACATTATTTTAATTATTAAAAAAATTAAAAGGCATATTGATGACATTTTCTACTATGAATGACATTCATTAATTCTATGAATTTTTTCTATGAATTTAATTAAATCTATGAATAAAATTCTAGGAAATATTTCACAATACTAATGAATATTCATTCAGCCAATGTGAATTGTTTCATAGATTCTATGAATTTGGTTTTATGAAATTTGTTCATCGATATTATGAACAATAATTTTTTCACTGTGTTAAATTGAACTTTTCTTTTCTATTTTTTTTTTCAATTTTAATTTGAATTTTTAGAACATCAACAATAGCCTTTGTTCCCCAACAACCTTGGCTTTTAAATGCCAGCATACGTGAAAATATTTTATTTGGTGAATCGTTTCGCCCCAAACGTTATGATTATGTTTTAGGTGCTTGTGCTTTGAAACCTGATATAGAATTAATGCCTGCTGGTGATTTGACAGTAATTGGTGAACGTGGTATAAATATGTCTGGAGGGCAGAGGCAAAGGGTGGCCATAGCAAGGGCACTATATTCATCAGCTAATGTAGTGATAATGGTAAGTTTTAACAGGATTTTAATTTTAAAATATAAGAGAAACAAAATTGAGGTTACACAGTAAAAAAAAAAGTTAACTGATATTTTAGTGAAAAAATTTTACAATAAATTTTAAAGATAAAAGACACGGAATTAATTTTAAATAGGGCTGAGATTTCCATGCAAATGCATGATTTTTGTCGATAGTCTAAAACAACCAATTATCTTTTCGAATCATGAAATTTGCGTTAAAGTGGCATCGATTTGTTTTTGCATATTTTGGAGCAAATGCATATTTTGGGTTTTAATGCATAATTTTTGCATATTTTCAACTTTAAAGTGCATGTTTTGGCATAAATAAGTAAGAACACAAATTTTAATTTATTTGTGTGTTTTGTTTACAACATTATCCCGTATATTTTCATTTTTTAGTGCATATTTTGAATTTTATGCGCATATTTTCGATTTCTTGGTGCATAAAATAGTAGCCCTAACTATTTTTAGTGTATGGTTTTTTAGCGCATAATTTCGATTTTTTAGTGCATGAAATTTGCAGTCCTTAGCAATTTTTGATAATGCCAAAAATATTCTTTTAAAAACTTAAATTTTCTTTAATATTTTTTTTTTGTTTAATATTCCAATAAACCTGAAACCACATCATCATTTGACAACTATTACTATTCAAATTACTATTTCTTTTTCAAATCATCTCAGTTTTTACACATCTTTTTTTTTTTAATAATTTTTGTCTTTTTCCTTATTTACCCTCAACAGGACGATCCTTTATCATCTTTGGACAATGAAGTGGCAAGACATATTTTTGAACAAAGTATTAAAAAAATGCTATTGAAAGCCAATCGTACTGTCATTTTAGTGACACAACAATTAAATTTGGTACAACAGGCACACAATGTAAGTATATTTAGTCGAAAAGGACATTTCTATATTTTATTTTTTTTTGTTATTTGTTCTCCCCCTCTCCTCTTTAATATTATTGCAATATTTTATAATAAAATAGTAATAAGAATTGAATTCAACTGTCACTTCCGGATGTTTCTTAAAAAAAAAAACTAATAAATTTTTCTTATGTCACATTGTTGTTGAAGCGCCTTAAGGTTTTAATGAATGTTCAACTAATATTATTAATCTAATAAATTCTCACAGTAGCCTTTGTGTAAATTTATTAATATTTTAAGTATTTTTTTTTTTGTTTTTTCTATTTATTACTTTTTAAAAATTTTATTTTAATTTTAAAGTTATTATGTCTGAATTACATTTGGAAAGACATTACTGAAAAACATAATACATTCTATAGTTATCGATAACAAAAAATGTTCTTTAAAAAATTCTTTAAATATCGATACTAAAAAAATTTCTTTAGAAAATTCTTTAAATATCGATAACTAAAAATTTTCTATAGAAAATTGTTTAAATATGATTACAAAAAAATTTCTACAGAAAATTCTCTAGTTATCGATTACAAAAAAATTCTATAGAAAATTCCAAGTTATCGATAACAAAAAAAATTCTGTAGAAAATTCTCTAAATATCGATAACAAAAAAAGTTCTATAGAAATTCTCCAGTTATCAATAACAAAAAAGTCTCTATAGAAAATTCTTTAGTTATCGTTAACAAAAAAATTCTATAGAAATTTCTTTAATTACACAGTGAAACACCCAAAATCGGAATGGGATGAAACCAAAAGCAAATGAAAGTTGACATATTCCATAACAAACCCCTCAAGGCTTTTTTCTAGTTCAGAGCTAGATTTTGTTTTACACGCATTTGAAGTTAGTGCACTTTTATTATAATTATAATAATAAATGCTTGAAAACTGTATTAGTGGCGAATGATTAATATTGTAATTGCCTTTAAATAACAATCATACGCAACGGTGTCCAGTGGTTTATTTTAATAATTTGGCTATTGAGTAAATAGGTACTGGACCGATTGCAGCAAAATTCATACCAGTCATAGCTGAAGTAATTTTTAGCTTAAGTTTGGAAACTGGGGTAGGGTCCCTACATGTCCAATAAGGGCACCACCAGGGGCCTTTAAAGTAGGACATGTTTAGTACACAAAAACTTTAAATGCTTTAAATCACCAACTTTAAATGTGTGTAAAATAAAATCTAGCTCTGACCTAAAAAAAGCCTTGAGGGTTTTGTTAGGGAAAACGTAAGCTTTCATTTGCTTTTGGTTTCATCCCATTCCGATTCCGAAAGTTCGATTTTGTATCACTGTGTTACCGATAACAAATAATTTTTTTGTAGACAATTTAAAAGTTATCGCTTACAAATAATGTTCTACAATTAATTAAATAGTTATCGATAACAAAAATTTTTAACACAAAATTCTCTAGTTTTCTGTAACAAAAAATTTAACATAGAAAATTCTCTAGTTATCAAAAAAAAATCTTTAGAAAATTCTTTAGATATCGATAAAAAAATTTCTATAAAAAGTCTCTAGATATCGATAACCAAACATATTCTAAAGAAATTCTATAGTTATAGATTTTTTTATGGTCAATACCAAAAAATGTTGTATAGAATTTTTTTATAAAAAAAATTGTTTGTTATCGATAATCACATAATTTTCTATAGAAATTTTTTTGGTATCGATAACTATAGAATTTTCTACAGAAATTTTTGTGCTATCGATAACTTTTGAATTTTCTATCGAAAATTTTTCGTTATCGATATTTATAAAATTTACTAACGAACATTTTGCTTTATCAATAAGTATAGAATTTTCGATAGAAAATGTTTTGTTATCGATATCTTAGAATTTTTTATAGAAAATTTTTTGCTATCGATAAGTCTATTAGACTTTTTTATAAAACATTTTTTGCTATCGATATCTAGAGAATTTTCTATTATTTTTTTTTTGATAACTAGAGAATGTTCTATAGAAAATTTTTTGTTATCGATAACTATTAAATTTTCTACAACAAATTATATGTTATCGGTAATTAAAGAAATTTATATAAAATTATTTTTTGTTATCGTAAATTTTAGAATTTTCTATAGAAAATTTTTGCCATCAATAACTCGAGAACTTTCTGAAAAAATGACATCGATAACTATAAAATTTTCGATAGAAAAATTTTTGTTATTGATATTTAAAGAATATACTACTGATTTTTTTTGTTTTCGATATATAAAGAATTTTTTATAGAAATTTTTTTGTTATCGATATTTAAAGAATATTCTATAAAAAATGTTTGCTATCGATAACTTTCGAATTTTCTATAGACATTTGTTTGTTGTCGATATTTAAAGAATATTCTATAGAAAATGTTTGCTATCAATAACTATCGAGTTTTCTATAGAAATTTGTTTGTTATCGATAACTATAGAATTTTCTGTAGAATTTTTTTAAATCAATTTTTAAAAAACTTTCTTTGGAAAATAAATGTTGTCGTTAACTATAGAATTATCAATAGTAATAGTTTTGTTCGATATTTGAAGTTCTTTCTATATAAATTTTAATCGATATTGAAAGAATTTTTTATAGAAAATTTTTGCTATCGATAACTATAGAATTCCATAAAAAATTAATGTTATCGTTAGCTAAAGAATTTTCAATATTAATAGTTTTGTTCGATATTTGAAGATCTTACTATAGAAATTTTAATCGATATTGAAAGAATTTTTTATAGAAAATTTTTGCTATCGTTAACTATGCAGTTTTCTATAGAATATTTTTGGTTATCGATAACTATAGAAGTTTCTATAAAAGTTTTTTTAGAATTTTCTATAGAACATTTTTTGTTAGAGAATTTTCTATGGAAAATTTTTTGTTATCAATAACTAGAAATTTTTTTAAACTAGATAATTTTCTATAGAAAATTTTTTATCGATAACTTGAGGATTTTCTATGTAATTTTTTTGTTATTGATATTTATAACATTTCCTATAGAAAATTTTGTGTTATCGATAAGTATAGAATTTTCGATAGAAAATTTTTTGTGGTCGATAACTTAGAATTTTTTGTAGAACATTTTTTGCTATCGTTATCTATAGACTTTATTATAATTTTTTTTTTTTGCTATCGATACCTAGAGAATTTTCTATTGTTTTTTTTATTATCGACAATTAAAGAATTTTCTACAGAAACTTTTTTGTTATCGACAACTATAAAATTATCTATATAAATTTTTTTGTTATTGACTACTATGGAATTTTTGATAAAAAATTTTTGTTATCGATATTTAGAGAACTTTCTATAGACTTTTTTTGTTATCGATAACTAGAGAATTTTCTATAGATATTTTTGTGTAATCGATATTTAAAGAATTTTTAATAATTTTTTTCTGTTATCGATAACTATTGTTCTATAGAACAATTCTTCATAGAAAACTGGAGAATTTTATATATAAAATTTTTTTGTCGACGATATATAAGAATTTTCTATAGAACATTTGTTATCGATATTAAAAAAAATTTTTATAGAAAATTTTTTGTTATCGATATTTTAAGAATTTTCTCTATACAAATAGAAAAAAATTATATTTTTAAATTCAATAGTGATCGATAACAACAAATGTTCAATAAAAAAGTCTCTAGATATCGATAGCAAAAATTTTCTATAAAAAATTCATTTAACATGGAATAAATAAAATGTTCTATAGAAAATTCTTCAAATATCGATTACAAAAAAATTTCTATAAAAAATTCTTCAAATATCGATAATTAAAAATTTTCTATAGAAATTTTAAAAAAATTTTAAAATTAAAAAAAAAAAAAATATTTAATTATCGATAACAAAAAAATTCTTTAATATCGATTACAAAAATATTCTATAGAAAATTCTTTAAATATTGATAACAAAACAATTTCTATACAAAATTCTATAGTTGTCGATAACAAAAAATTTCCGTCGAAAATTCTGTAGTTATCGATTGCTAAAATTAAAATATCGTTAAAAAAATGTTCTATAGAAAACTCTTTTAATATCGATAAAAAATTGTCTGTAGAAATTTTTTTATATATCGATAACAAAAAAAAATTCAATCGATTTTTTTTTTTAAATATCGAGAACAAAAAATTTTCTACAGACAATTTTTTATCGATTTTAAAAGAGTTTTCTATAGAACATTTTTTAACGATATTTTAATTTTAGCTATCGATAACTACAGAATTTTCGACGGAATTTTTTTTGTTATCGACAACTATAGAATTTTCTATTGAAATTGTTTTCTTATCAATATTTAAAGAATTTTCTATAGAATATTTTTGTAGTCGATATTAAAGAATTTTTTTGTTATCGACAGATAAATATTTTTTTTTTTTAATTTTAAAATTTTTTAAAATTTCTATAGAAAATTTTTAGTTATCGATATTTAAAGTATTTTTTATTGAAATTTTTTTGCTATCGATACTTGAAGAAAAAAACTTTCTTTAGAAATTTTTCTAGTTATCGATAGCAAAAATTTTCTGTAGAAAATTCTTTATATATCGATTACAAGAATTTCTATAGAAAATTTTTAAATATTGATAAAAAAAAAACAATTTTCTATAGAAATTCTATAGTTATATATAACAAAAAATTTTCTATAGAAAATTTTATAGTTATAGATAACATAAAAACTTTTACAGAAAATTCTATAGTTATCGATAAAAAAATGTACATAGAAAATTCCCTAGTTATCGACAACAAATAATTTTCTATAGAAAACTCTCAAGTTATCGATTACAAAAGTTTTTTTTATACAAAATTCTCTAGTTATCGATAGCAAACAATTTTCTACAGAAAATTCTTCAATTATCGATAGCAAAAAATTTTCTCTAGAAAATTATGTAGCCTATAATAATAAAAAAATTTATATAGAAAATTCTCTTTGACTGTCTTGTGTTCTATTTCAAATCTTGTTGTAATCTTTTCCATCTTGTTCAATTATTTTCATTATTTTCAAATATGTATTTAATTTTTTTTTGCAAAATACTGCTGTACATAAATTATGTCATTTTTTTAACTTTCCTTTAATTTCAATCCTTTTTTAATTCATAACACTTGTTTTTATCTCGTTTCCTTCTAACTTTTCCATTTTGCCTTTGTGTGGTTGCTGTTGATTGGTCATTTTTTTTATTTATTATCTCTTTATTATCTTTTACTTTTCGTATTTTTTTATTCATTTACGTTTTAACATTTTTTTGTCGCTTTTCATTCCATTTTCAGTTAATTGTATTGAAAGATGGTTGCCTCCAAGCATCCGGCAGTTATAAGGATATTGAAGTAACTCATCCACATATAATCGCTAAATGGAATTCAATAATTGCTAAAGCCAATGAAAAAGAACAACAAAATAAGTAAGTAATTTATAAAGATAGAAAATAAAAAGAAATAAAAATTAAATCAACAATTTAAATGAATAATCAATTTTTTAGATTAGGAACATTTTAACTATAGAATTTTCTATAGAAATTTTTTTGTTATCGATACCAGAATTTCCTATAGAAAATTTTTTGTTATCGATAACTTTATAATTTTCTATTGACCATTTTTTGTTATCGATAACTATAGAATTTTCCATAAAAAATTTTTTGTTATCGAAAACTATAGAATTTTCTATAGAACATTTTTGGATATCGATAACTACAGAATTTTCTATAGAGCATTTTTTGGTATCGATAACTATAGAATTTCCAATAGAAATTTTTTTTCTATCGATAGAATTTTCTATAGAAAATTTTTTGCTATCGATAGAATTTTCTATAGAAAATTTTTTGATAGAATTTTCTATAGAAAATTTTTTGCTATCGATATCGATAGAATTTTCTATAGAAAATTTTTTGCTATCGATATCGATAGAATTTTCTATAGAAAATTTTTTGCTATCGATATCGATAGAATTTTCTATAGAAAATTTTTTGCTATCGATATCGATAGAATTTTCTATAGAAAATTTTTTGCTATCGATATCGGTAGAATTTTCTATAGAAAATTTTTTGCTATCGATATCGATAGAATTTTCTATAGAAAATTTTTTGCTATCGATATCGATAGAATTTTCTATAGAAAATTTTTTGCTATCGATATCGATAGAATTTTCTATAGAAAATTTTTTGCTATCGATATCGATAGAATTTTCTATAGAAAATTTTTTGCTATCGATATCGATAGAATTTTCTATAGAAAATTTTTTGCTATCGATATCGATAGAATTTTCTATAGAAAATTTTTTGCTATCGATATCGATAGAATTTTCTATAGAAAATTTTTTGCTATCGATATCGATAGAATTTTCTATAGAAAATTTTTTGCTATCGATATCGATAGAATTTTCTATAGAAAATTTTTTGCTATCGATATCGATAGAATATTCTATAGAAAATTGTTTGCTATCGATATCGATAGAATTTTCTATAGAAAATTTTTTGCTATCGATATCCATACAATTTTCTATAGAAAATTTTTTACTATCGATAGAATTTTCTATAGAAAATTTTTTACTATCGATATCGATAGAATTTTCTATAGAAAATTTTTTACTATCGATATCGATAGAATTTTCTATAGAAAATTTTTTGCTATCGATATCGATAGAATTTTCTATAGAAAATTTTTTGCTATCGATATCAATAGAATTTTCTATAGAAAATTTTTTGCTATCGATATTGATAGAATTTTCTATAGAAAATTTTTTGCTATCGATATCGATAGAATTTTCTATAGAAAATTTTTTGCTATCGATATCGATAGAATTTTCTATAGAAAATTTTTTGCTATCGATATCGATAGAATTTTCTATAGAAAATTTTTTGCTATCGATATCGATAGAATTTTCTATAGAAAATTTTTTGCTATCGATATCGATAGAATTATCTATAGAAAATTTTTTGCTATCGATATCGATAGAATTTTCTATAGAAAATTTTTTGCTATCGATATCGATAGAATTTTCTTTAGAAATTTTTTGCTATCGATATCGATAGAATTTCCTATAGAAAATTTATTGCTATCGATAGAATTTTCTATAGAAAATTTTTTGCTATCGATATCGATAGAATTTTCTATAGAAAATTTTTTGCTATCGATATCGATAGAATTTTCTATAGAAAATTTTTTGCTATCGATATCGATAGAATTTTCTATAGAAAATTTTTTGCTATCGATAGAATTTTCTATAGAAAATTTTTTGCTATCGATAGAATTTTCTATAGAAAATTTTTTGCTATCGATATCGATAGAATTTTCTATAGAAAATTTTTTGCTATCGATATCGATAGAATTTTCTATAGAAAATTTTTTGCTATCGATAGAATTTTCTATAGAAAATTTTTTGCTATCGATATCGATAGAATTTTCTATAGAAAATTTTTTGCTATCGATATCGATAGAATTTACTATAGAAATTTTTTTGATAACGATATCGATAGAATTTTCTATAGAAAATTTCTTGCTATCGATATCGACAGAATTTTCTATAGAAATTTTTTTGCTATCGATATCGATAGAATTTTCTATAGAAAACTTTTTGCTATCGATATCGATAGAATTTTTTATAGAAAATTTTTGCTATCGATAGAATTTTCTATAGAAAATTTTTTGCTATTGATATCGATAGAATTTTCTATAGGAAATTTTTTGCTATCGATATCGATAGAATTTTCTTTAGAAAATTTTTTGCTATCGATATCGATAGATATTAGATAGATATCGATATTATAGAAAATTCTTGCTATCGATATCCATAGAATTTTCTATAGAAAATTTTTTGCTATCGATATCGATAGAATTTTCTATAGAAAATTTTTTGCTATCTATATCGATAGAATTTTCTATTGAAAATTTTTTGCTATCTACATCGATAGAATTTTCTATAGAAAATTTTTTGCTATCGATATCGATAGAATTTTCTATAGAAAATTTTTTGCTATCGATATCGATAGAATTTTCTATAGAAAATTTTTTGCTGTCGATATCGATAGAATTTTCTAGAGAAAATTTTTTGCTATCGATATCGATAGAATTTTCTATAGAAAAGTTTTTGCTATCGATATCGATAGAATTTTCTATAGAAAATGTTGTGCTATCGATTGAATTTTCTATAGAAAATTTTTTGCTATCGATATCGATAGAATTTTCTATAGAAAATATTTTGCTATCGATATCGATAGAATTTTCTATAGAAAAGTTTTTGCTATCGATATCGATAGAATTTTCTATAGAAAATGTTGTGCTATCGATTGAATTTTCTATAGAAAATTTTTTGCTATCGATATCGATAGAATTTTCTATAGAAAATATTTTGCTATCGATATCGATAGAATTTTCTATAGAAAATTTTTTGCTATTGATATCGATAGAAAATTGTATAGTGTTTTTCTTTTACTACAAAATGTACATTTCATTCTCCTAATCATTTCTTTCCCCTTCTATTTAACTTTAACTTTTCCCCTATTAAGTTTTATACCTCATAAATTTTTCCTTCCAACAAAATTTCATCAAACAACAATTTTCTTTTCACTTACATCATCTGGTGAACAAAAAACCAGAGAAAAAACTAGCAAACATATAAATATAAAGAACAAACCTAAAAACCCTTATCACATTTCTATGACCCCATTACTCTGCTGGTTGCAATTCAATTAAACAGATGAACTGTATATGTATGTAGTCTTGAAGGTACTCCTAGCACTCGTACTAGTGTATTTGGAAGCCAAAGTGGTTTAAACTAAACATAAATGTTTAGGCAAACGAAGGAGTAACTTTTCTAAAAGTGAAAAGTGGCTGTAGTAGTAGAACAAAATAAACTATAAGTAACTCAAACTGTTCCTGTTTTAATGATTATAAGCCTATATAAGTTAATTACAGGTAGTAGCTCAAGTGGAACAGAAAATTTACTGAACAGAAAAGTTTAGAGCAGGGATTCTTAAGCACATTTGTAATATTTAGTACCTAGATCCTACTGAATTTGAATGACAATTGTTTTAGCACAGATTAGAGGAAATTATAGCTAAAAAAATTTTAATAATTTTAAGGACACATTACATTAAAATTGTCATTCCAGGAAAAAATATTATAAAAAAGTACTTTTTGGAAATTTCGATTTTAATGGGGTAAAACGAGTATAAACTGAACCTTGGTACATTTTTTATATTTTGATTTAATGATTTTAGAATCTTGAAATATGGAATTTAAGATCATCCGGTGAAAAAAATCTGAAAAAAGTACTTTTTAGAAAGTTTTAATTCTTAGAGTCTTAAAAAATGTACTTTGGTACTTTTTTGGTCTCCTGAAACAATAGATTTTTTTAAATGTAGGATCCTCCACCATAACAAAATATTCTAAAATATCTTTTTTCAAATTGCTGAAACTAAGAGGATAAAAAGAGGCAAACATTCTGAAAAAAGTACTTTTTTGGAAATTTGGATTCCAGGGGGTAATTAGGGAATGAATGGGAAAATTGTTGCCTTTTTATATTTTAAAAACCATAGAATCTCAAAATTTGATATGTATAATCCTCAAAGAGTATTAGCATTCGAGAGAATTTTGAGATTCTGCGGTCTTAAGTTCAATAGTTATAAAAAAGTAACAAATTTCTTTGTGTACGCCTCTTTGGCCCATTACAATATTACAGACCAAATGTAACAAAAATGTTGTATCAAGGCTTAACAATTTGCGAGAAAATTTCGATATTTTTTTCTAATACAAAAAAAAAAACTCCTGCTAATTTTGTACTCTTGCCCAAAACATAAAATCATGATGTTTTGCTAAGAATAAGGATGTACTTGCCTAAGCAAAATTAAAAAAAAAAACAAGTAAGAAAGCTATATTCGGCTGTGCCGAATCTTTAAATACCCTCCACCAATGTAATGATTTAAAAACAAAAAAGTTTGTTTTATTTATACCTCAAGAAATAAAAAAGTACCAAAAAGTGTACTTTCGGTACTTTTAATAAAAGGTACTTTTAATGAAAGGTACTTTTTATAAAAGGTACTTTTTATATAAGGTACTTTTTATGAGAGGTACTTTTTATAAAAAAAGGTACTTTTTATAAAAGGTACTTATTATAAAAGGTACTTTTATAAATGGTACTTTTTATAAAAAGTAATTTTATAAAAGGTACTTTTTATAAAAGGTACTTTTTATAAAAGGTACTTTTTATAAAAGGTACTTTTTATAAAAGGTACTTTTTATAAAAGGTACTTTTTATAAAAGGTACTTTTAATAAAATGTACTTTTTATAAAAGGTACTTTTTATAAAAGGTACTTTTTTTAAAAGCTACTTTTTTTAAAAGCTACTTTTTTAAAAGCTACTTTTTATAAAAGGTACTTTTTATAAAAGGAACTTTTTATAAAAGGTACTTTTTATAAAAGGTACTTTTTATAAAAGGTACTTTTTATAAAAGGTACTTTTTATAAAAGGTACTTTTTATAAAAGGTACTTTTTTTAAAAGGTACTTTTTTTAAAAGGTACTTTTTATAAAAGGTACTTTTTATAAAAGGTACTTTTAATAAAAGGTACTTTCTATAAAAGATACATTTTATTAAAGGTACTTTTTATAAAAGGTACTTTGTATCAAAGGCACTTTTTATAAAAGGTACTTTTTATAAAAGGTATTTTTCATAAAAGGTTCTTTTTATAAAAAGTACTTTTTATAAAGGAACCTTTTATAAAAGGTACTTTTTGAAAACGGTACTGAATTTTCAGAAAGTACTTGTTCCAAAATGTTTTATTTCACTAAAGGATCCTACATTCTAAATTTCAGGTTTGAATAACCATTATTTCAGTAAATAAAAAAAAAGTACCAAAAGTACTATTTTACCCATTTTATCCCCGTAGAATCAACATTGAAAAAACCCGAGCCTTAGTGAATCTTTTTTCCGGAAGGTAAACCGACATTGCAAATTTCAATTTTCTAGTACCATTATTTAAGGAAATATAAAATGTAACAAAAGTACATATGTTTACCCTTTTTACCCTATTAGAAACATCATTGGCAAAAACCCAGCCTTAGGGGATCTATATTCCGGGAGGTGAACATACAGTCCCAATTTCAAGTCTATGTGACAATTTTTTAAGGAAATATAAAAGGTACCAAAAGTACAGATTTTTTCCCTTTTTACCCTCTTAGAATCAACATTGGCAATAATCCAGCCGTACTGGATCTACATATATTCTAGGATGTGAACATACTGTCCAAATTTCAAGTTTCTATGACCATTATTTCAGGAGATATTAAAAGCACCAAAAGTATTTTTTTTACCCTTTTGACCCCCTTTGAATCAACACTGGCAAAAATCCAGCCTTAATGGATCTATATTCCGGGAGGTGAACATACAGTCCAAATTTCAAGTCTCTATGATCATTATATCAGGAGATTTAAAAAGTACCAAAAGTACAGTTTTTTACCCTTTTTACCCCCTTACCATTGGCAAAACTCCAGCCATAGTGGATCTATATTGCGGGAGGGTAACATACAGTCCAAATTTCAAGTTTCTATGACCATTATATCGGGAGATATAAAAAGTACCAAAAGTACAGTTTTTTACCCATTTTACCCCCTTAGAATCAACATTGGCAAAAATCCAGCCTTAGTGGATCTTTATTCCGGGACGTCAACCTACAGTCCAAATTTCAAGTTTATAACTTTAGCGGTTTGGGCTGGGCGATGATGAATGAGTATGTCAGTCAGTCACATTACTCTTTTATATATATAGATTTTCCGGATTTGGGCGATTTTTGCCATAAAGTTTATTTCTGTCTTTTATTATTTAACAAAATTTATTTTTTTTAAATAAAAATATTTTTTTTTTAAGAAATCTGAACAAAATTGAATTTTGGCGATATTTTACATCCGAGTTTGCGACAAAGCCAAAAAAAGTCTGGCAACCCCGTTAATATGACGAAGCAAAAAAACGGACACACACACATGCTTTGTACATAAAAATAACAATTAATTTTTTTATTATTACTTAACGAACTTTTTTTTAATTAAATTTAGATTTTGTTTTACATATTTTAAAGTTTTTTTGTAAACATTTTTTTCTTTTTCTCCGTTTTTTTTTCATTTCCGTATTCTTTGTTATGTATGTATCTACACAAAATATGAATTAATTTAGGGTTATGATGAAAATCATTAAGAGTTTTTTCAGTAATTCACTCATAACTTTTAAAGTACTTAACCGATTTCAAAAAAAAATACACTAGTTTTTGCCTGGATAAATTCCGCAACTTTTGGTACCCCAAGCGTTAAAATCGGTTCCGGATTATTGCCAAAAACGTGATTTCAACAGACAGACAGACAGACGGACGGACAGACAGACAGACAGACAGACAGACGGACATCGTTAGATCGACTTAAAATCGATCAAGGATCATGAATATATATACTTTATGGGCTCCTAAACCAATATTTCAATGTGTTACATACGGAATGACAAACTTATATATACCCTCTATCACCAGAGTGGAGGGTATAACAAGTAGAAAAGTTAAATTCGACTTTGCCGAATCTATGAATACCCTCCACAATGCATTTTTTTAAATGGTAGTACATTTTTTAACGTGAAAAAATTAACAATTTTGATTAGAAATATGTTATTTTGAGTAAAAAACTCTTTTTTTGTAATTTTTTTTTTTTAAAGAAATATTACTATTTTTTTTTTTGAGTGTAAAATTTTTTTCGAGTGTAATGTTTTTTTTTACTGTAAAAATATTTCTGAGTGAATGCATGTACGACGTACATTGTACGTATGTACACAAAATATTGACATTTTTGTAAAAAAAAAATAATTTTTTTTTGAGTTTAACATTTTTTTTGAGTGCAAAATTTTTTTTGAGTGTAAAATTTTTTTCGAGTGTAATTTTTAAGTTACCAATGCTTTTAAAACTAAACAAGTTTAAAAAGCATTGCTTTAAAATTAAATAAGATTGAAAAGCATTGTTTACATAGTTACCACCAATGCTTTTAAAACTTGTTAAAACACGTGGCAGTTTAGATGAAACTAATCTGAAATTCAGGGTTTTGCTTATAACTTTTGAACCACTGGACCGATTGAGCTGAAATTTAATATCAAACAGACCTGGGGAACGACAAAGATACATGCCAAAGCTTCAGCAGTCTCATTATTGTCTTTCGAAAGTTATCGTGTTTTTCATCTCGTATATTCGCAAAACACCCTTGCCGAAATTTACTCTTTTGCTCATAACTTTTGAACCACTGAACCGATTTGGCTGGATTGCAATGCCAACCTGACCAGGTAAATGACCAATATATATGCCAAACTTCAGTAGCCTCTGTAAAGTCTTTCAAAAGTTAGAGTGTTTTCTACGGACGGACATACAGACAGACGGACGGACATCGCTAGATCGTCTTAAAATCGATCGAGGATCATGAATATATATACTTTATGGGGTCCTAGACCAATATTTCGAGGTGTTACAAACGGAATGACAAACTTATATATACCCTCTATCACTAGAGTGGGGGGTATACAAAAAGAGAAAAAAAAAAATATAAAAAATGGGATAAAAAAATGTAAAAAATTTTTTTATGAAAAAAAATATTTTTGGTGCAAAAAAGTTTAAGATTGAAAAAAATTGTGATGGAAAAAAATTTAATGAAAAAATATTTAATGAAAAAAAATTTTTATGAAAATTTTTTTTTTTTTTTTTTTATGAAGAAAAAAAAAAATATTTTTTTGATGAAAAAAAAAATTATGAAAATAGAATTTTGGTGAAAAAAATGTTTTCTTTTGATGAAAAATACTTATGTATGTTACTTTTTATTCAACTAGCTGGAGAAAAATTCTTAAATTTACTAGTAGGTTGATTATGACACAGTCCGACAGCCAAGCAGATGAATTTAAGCATTTTATGGTTTTTAGGTTAAGTGGAATGAACCAACATTTTGAAAGTATCCTTACATTTTCGTTCTAACTTTTAAGCCGCTGAGTCGATATCGTTTAAATACAATACCAAACTTCCCGAAGCATCAACAAGGAAATATGTTAAGTTACATTGACCATGGTAGCTATTTCAACAGACGGACACCAAAAGACTGTCTTAGAATTGATCACTGATCAATTATATAATATGTACTTTTCAAATGCGCATATTAATAACGCATTTTTTGTCGTTGGCTGCTTACAGCAATGCATAAAAAAAATTTTAAAATTTAATTAAAACATTATTTAAATCAATCACAATGTTTAATTGAAGTTACATTTAATCTATACTCTATACTATTATACTATATACTATTATACTATATACTATACTATACTATATAATATTATAAAGAGGTAATGTTTGTTTTTTGTTTGTTTGTTTGTTTGTTTGTTTGTTTGTAGAAAGTAATCTCCGGAACTACTCATTCGATTTCAAAAACGTTTTCACCAATATTTAGAGTGTTCCTCCGGGACGGACATAGGCTAGGTTTCATCGACCACGCCCACTTATACGCCCACTTTTTTTTCCAAAAAACGTAAAATTAAAAAATCCCCAAAACTGATTAACCGATTTCAACAAATTTTTTCACCAATATATACTTGGAATGGTCCTTCATGATGAAAATATGCTTGGTTTCGTCAACCACGCCCACTTCTACGCCCACTTTTGGCAAAAAAAAACTTGAAATTGAAATATCTATGAAACTCCTCATCCGATTTCAAAAATGTTTTCACCAATATTTGGAGTGTTCCTCCAGGGTGGATATGGGCTAGTATTAATCGACCACGCCCACTTCTACGCCCACTTCTACGCCCACTTCTACGCCCACATTTTGTCAAAAAACGTAAAATTTTAAAATATACAAAACAACTAAACCGATTTCAAAAATTTTTCCACCAATATATACTTGGAATGGTCCCTCATGATGGAAATGTGCTTGGTTTTATCGACCACGCCCACTTCAACGCCCACTTCAACGCCCACTTCAACGCCCACTTCAACGCCCACTTCAACGCCCACTTCAACGCCCACTTTTGGCAAAAAAAAACTTAAAATCTAAATATCTATGAAACTACTCATCCGATTTCAAAAATGTTTTCACCACTATTTGGAAAGTTCCTCCAGGGTGGATACAGACTAGGATTCACCGACAACGCCCACTTTTTGGCCAAAAATCTTCAAAACTACTCATCCGATTTCCAAAATTTTTCCATCAATGCTTGGAATGGTTAGATTAGATTAGATTAAAGAGGCCCTATGCACTGCGACCAGAAAGATCTATTGTGCAGCCTAAAAAGGGTGCCCTAAATGTTCAGGCTTTTAATAAAGCCGAGAATCCTATTCGGCAGAGAGTTCCACACGTCGGTCGGAGATATTAAGTGTCCCCCTAGATGTTGAAGTCTTCTACCAGTCAGTCTTGGGCATGTACAAAGTATATGTTCTGCTGTCTCCTCCTCTATCTCGCAGAATCTGCACGTGTCCGTGTCAGATAGATTTTCCTTCCTAAGTTGGTAACGTAGGTTACAATGTCCAGTTAGGTAGGACGTTAGGATTCGAAGATCCTTTTTGTCTAAAGACAGTAATCGTTTAGATCCAGTGCTGGATGGAATTATGAATCTTTTTGCCTGCCGCTGCCCAGCGCAATAGTTCCAATGTTCCATGAACTTAGATTCACTCCATATTTTGAGTCTTTCCCTAACATGTCCCGATGGCAAACCAAAGAATGGTTCAGGGCCAATAAAGGGTCGCCTGGCACCACAATTTGCCAAACAGTCAGCGCGTTCGTTTCCCGTGTGACCCTCATGTCCTGGGATCCATACGAGTGTCAGGTCGTTATGTCGTCCTAGTTCGTTAAGTGACTCAATGCAGTTCATGACCAGTCCGGATGTCACCTCATAAGCTATGAGAGCTTTTAGTGCAGCCTGACTGTCAGACATTATGTATATATGGGAACCATTTGTTTTCCTACGAAGACATTCGGTTACACATACATGAATGGCATATAGTTCCGCCTGGAATATTGATGGGGATTTCCCCATGGGTAGAGCGCGTTGGAAATTTGGTCCGAATATCCCCGCCCCTGTATCCTTATTGGTTTGCTTGGACCCGTCCGTATACCATATTATGGAATTTGGTTCTGGGTCCCAGGTCATGTTTGACCACGCGTTCCGTTCAAGGATTTTAGTGTCAAAGTTCCTGATAAATACTTGTGTCGGTAAAATTCTGTCCATGACCTTCAAAATAGGGTCATCAATGAAGAATTTTGCAATTCTCAAATGTCCCCGTAAGTCACCTTCCTTCATATTACCAAGTTCCGTCAGCCTTAGGGCGCTTTTCAATGCATTCTCCATTACAGAAATGTGTAGTGGTGGAATGTTAAGTAGGGCCCCGATGGCATAAGTTGGGCATGTTTTGCCAGCACCGGTAATGCCAATGCAGACGAGTCTGTAGACTTTATCTAATATAGTTCTGGCTGTACTTTGTTCCACCTTGGGCCACCATACTAGAGCAGCGTATGTTAGCATAGGTTTCACAATAGTGTTGAAAGACCAGAAAATCATGTGCGGTTTCAGTCCCCATGTTTTCCCAAAAAGTCTCTGACAGGCATAGGTAGCTCTTGTGGCCTTTATGGTTAAATTATTTAGATGTTGGTTCCATAACAAGGATTTATCCAATGTAATCCCAAGGTATTTAACCTCATCTGAAAATCCCATAGTTATGCCATTCAAAGTTGGCATGGTAAGTCCTAATTTTCTTTTTCTAGTGAACGGTACTAGTATAGTCTTGGATGGGTTAATTGATAACCCCTTTGACTGACACCAATTTTGAGTCATATCGAGAGCTTGTTGCATGCGGTCCGAGATAGTCGGCTCATGCCAGCCAGAGACGGCAATAACAAGATCATCAGCGTAGCCGAAGGTCTTAAAACCAGAGCTATTAAGTTCCTCAAGCAGCTCATCTATGACCAAAGTCCACAACAAAGGTGATAATACACCACCTTGTGGGCATCCCCTTGTAGCGTTGATGGTCATAGATGTGCCGCCAAGATCAAACGTAATCACTCTGGATGTTAACATCTCCAGAGTCCAATTTATTATAAGTTTAGGAATATCCTTTCTTATCATAGCTTTCTTAATGGCATCATAAGATGTATTATCGAAAGCTCCTTGTATATCGATAAAGGCACAGAGGGCAATTTGTTTTGCTTCTATGGCCTTTTCAATCGTTCTGACAACATGATGGACTGCAGTTTCAGTAGATTTACCCGATTGATATGCAAATTGAAACCTATGTATCGGTTTGCTATTCAAACAGGTTTCTCTGATAAAGCAGTCCAATAGTTGGAATGGTTATTTAGAGTGGAAATATGATAGGTATCATTGGCCACGCCCATTTCTACGCCCACTTTTGGCAAGAAAAACGTAAAATTTATATATTATGAAACTACTCATCCGATTTAAAAAATTGCACTCATAAAAGTTTTACAGTTACTGTTTCACAGTCAAACAAATAGTTTTCGTTTTAGTTAATATTAAAAGAAAATTCGTTTGTTTCACATACAAATATTCTAAACAACTTTTTGAACGTTTATTCAAATACATAACTGTCTTTTAAATAAAATTTTCCGCAACGTTTGTTTTTTTTCAGTTATTTAAAAAACAAACCACATTATTTTATTTTACTAGTAGGTAAAATAGTAGGTTAAATGAAATGTAAGTAGTCCGTTTTTTAAATAAAGTTTCATTTGTTTCAAACGTATTTTCTGTTGAATTTACTTACATAATATTTTAAGTGTGTATCACCAATATATATTAAGAAATGGTCCTTTAGAGTGGACACGGGCTAGCTTTCATCAACCACACCCCTTCTACTTCCAGTTTTGGTCAGAAGTTTGGGTCAAAAGACATACAGTTTTAAAACCTCTGAAACTACTCATCCGGTTTAAAAACATTTTGAAAAATTCCCTTTTTGCAAATTCCGATTTTAATATAGCAAATAGGTGCAAAGTAGCGAACTTTTTAACCTTTTCTATCTCCTAAAATATTGGTCATAGAAACTTGAAACTTCAAATGTGGGATCCTTCAGCCAAAAAAATCATTCTAAGAAAGTACCTTCCGGAAATTTAGATTTTAATGGTAAATTATTGTACTGTGGTACTTTTACTATCCCCTGAAATCCCCTGAATCCCCTCCAGCAGAATGAATAATGAAGGGAAGAACATATTTTGAAATTAAAATTTTTAAGGGTTAAAAGGAGTAAACAATTGGTAAAGGTAAGGTAATATGGTACTTTTTATATCAATAGAGATAACGACCCTAAAATGTTTTTATTTCTTTAACGAAGTGAATTGAAATGAATAGAACAGGGAACAAAATGGAATAGGGCTCGAAAATTTTCAAGATAGTTTTATTACCAAAAGGAACATGATTCCGGGCTAAATGGGGCTGTTTTAATTTTATAATAAAAATTTAATAATGTAGGGGAGAATTTAAGAAATGGGGACTCTAATCCTGATCCTTCTTTAATACGGTATTTAATATTATTGGTAACAAAGTTCCGGACGGGCCTGCTAGTATCAAATAAAATTTTAATTGAAAAAAAAATAACTATATTTTTTTCAGTACAGTTGAGTTTGCCGATTTCAATTAATTCAGGTTTTTGAATCAGCTTATTTTTGGATTATTTTTTTTTTGTACAAAAACATGAACACAACAGAAAGTAATAAAAAGTTAAAATATTTGACATGTCATAAGGTTTTAGAATGATGATGTTGATGACGATGAAGAGTCTGATGACTATGATGTTTGTTATTGATATTAAAAGGACACTTTAGGAATATAATGAAATTTTCAAAAAAAAAAAAAAAAACTCAACCTAAGCTATAACTAGAATTAAAGGCTAAAGAAATTTAAAGGGTGGAGAAGGGGGCGTTACAAAAGCAAAAAAAGTTCGGAAATTATAAAATAACTTTTAACCGGAAGTTAAAATTTAAATGACTTTATTATTGTTATATTATCTATAATTTAAAAATTGTTTTTAATTTTTAACATAATTTTTTTTTGTTTTCCACTTTTCCTTGTAGCTCCAATGAAAATAATGCTTTAGGCCGTACAGCTCGTGAACGTTGGAAATTATTTAAAAATATTGCTAAATTGGGTTTACAACGTACACCATCATTAGCTTCAGCAACTGCTGGTGGTGGTGGTAATGCGTGTGGTGGTGGGCGTTCAGATGATGTTGATGCGGAAACGGAAATTAACACAAGTTCTATGGAAAATATATTGTCCGCTGATGATGAAGACGAGTATGATGATATAATGCCAGTGGTAAGTGTTTTGTAAATTTTTCATAAAATGTTTAAAATGTTTAGTTTCCGCAGCTCTTTGATTTTTTTTTGGTTTTGTTACAAAGTACTTTTAATACTGTATAATGATTTATACTTGAATTGGTTTTACAAAATTTTAGGAGGTACTTTTTAGGTGTATCACTTATTTGTTTTTAATATTCAAAGTTTTTTTTTTTTTTTTTCATTAAGGATAAAATAAAATGTACTAAAATGAAAAAATTTTAATCGGAATTTAACCGATTTCAAATTGTACTAACCGAGTACTATTTATAGGCCAAACTAGAGCCTTATAGTACAAAGGGACGTAAAATGCCACGCCCCTTTGTATTGTTAGTTATTTTTGCATGCTCCGCAATAACGCAATAACGTCTAAATAGATTTTAATAAATTTTTCAGCACTAATAGTGCTACCGGAGTGCGAAACTAAAGACCATATTATACTACGATTGGAAAAAGGGGGCGTAAAATATCACCCCCCATTGCTTTATACTGAACGTTGTCGGCATGTTTCGCAATCTCGTAAAAATAGCTGAACCGATTCTCTTGACATTTGCACTACAGATAGTGCTAACCAAGTGTATATGTAGGCCATATAAAATGGAAAAATCGGCGCAAATTACCACGCCCCTTTGTACTATACACATATTTCCGAATCCCGTTAACTAATAGCAAAAAGTCGGTGCGCATTTCGAGGTGACAACCGGAAAAATTAAAAAAAAAAATGTAGTAGGGTACTTTTAGTCCTTTACAGGCGCTTTAAGTTTTCAGTTTCTGGAAAAAATATGGGGCATTCCATGTTAAATCAGACACTTTGAAAATTATTTTTTTTTTGATTTTCCCAATTTGTTTACCGTTTTTAGTACCCTTCGTAAACTCCTTCGTGGTAAATTTTCTAGTATGCGATTTTTAAGTTTTAAAATTTAAATCTCATTTTTGAAAATGTTTGTACTCTTCGATTTTTTTGAAATTTTTTTGAGTAAAACTTCTATCGATTCTAAAAATTTTTTGCCCAGTAGGATCATGGGATAACGATTATTACAATTTTTTAAAATTTTTTTAAAAAATTTAATTATAATTTTCCAATCTAAAAATCATTTATACTGCTCCAATGGTGCGTCATAGAGGGGTCATTTATAAAACCGACTCCCATTAATTTTTACGTCTTAACATTTCTTTGGAACAAACTAAAAAACTATCTCCGATTTCTAAGGGGGCTTCCACACAAAACAACATTTTTTTAAAATTTGCTCTAACCGCTCTAACTGCCCTAATAGTGCCCTGAGAGCAACAAAATGTGTGACCGACCCACAATATTTTTTTAGTTCACACATTTTCTCTGAACACAACTACCCTCTATCTTTAAGTGTTAAGGAGGTCCCCATATAATTTTTTTTTTTTTTTGTAAATTTGTTTTAATCAGCTTCTACCGGTCCAATGGTGCGTCCGAGAGGGGTCATTAGTGAGACCGTCCCCCATTTATTTTTATCCTACAACATTTTTTTAAAACATACCTACGCCCTATCTCCACTCCCTAAGTAGGCTCCCATACAAATAACAGAGCAAATTTTATAAAAATGCAATTTTGAATGGAAACCTACTTAGGGAGTGCAGATAGGGCGTAGGTATGTTTTAAAAAACTGATGTAGGGTAAAAATAAAAATAAAAAAGTGTTGCCCTGTGTAATCGTTATACCATGATCCTACTGGGCAAAAAATTTGTAGAATCGATAGAAGTTTTACTCAAAAAAATTTCAAAAAAATCGAAGAGTACAAACATTTTCAAAAATGAGGTTTAAATTTTAAAACTAAAAAATCGCATACTAGATCACTCTAAAGAACTTTTTAGGATTTTTTTTTTTTTAAAGTACGTAAAAAAATACAAATTTAAAACAAAAATTTTGAATTTGGACCATTACTGAAGAAGTTATGATTAAAAAAAGTTTGAGTAAAGAAACAAACTACCAATTTTTCAAAATTCGATATCTTTTGAACGGGTCATCAAAAAAATCTGAAAATTTACCACGAAAGAGTTTCAAAGGGCACTAAAAACTGTAAACAAATTGGGAAAATCTAAAAAAAAAACAAGTAAGAAAATTATAGTCGGTCAAGACCGACCATATAATACCCTACACCAGAGTTTCCCGGAAAATGGGTTCCAAGTTCAAACATGAACTGATTAGATCTATATTTTGTGAAATCTTTAATAAGTGTAAAAAGCACTCACTAATCAAATTTTGGTGGAATAGGCTTCTTTTTGTTGACAATAAACTGCTTCAACTGAATATCGGGCGAAATTTTCACATGGGACCTAAGTCCAATAATAGTCCAATGATAATCAGATTTGATAAGGTTATCAAAGTACGCGTTTAACATACACAAACAGAATATGAATAAAATATTTTCTATTTTCATGAAATTTGAGAGATTTATGTGAAAATCGGGAAGGTGGTTTATATGGGGGCTACAAGAACAACTGGTCCGATTTCTTTAAAATTCGGAATCATGATTTGTGTGGATAAAACATGATTACCTGCCAAATTTCGAAAAGATACCTATTAAAATGCGTCTATTAAAGTCAGTTGAGCCAAAACTAAAGAGGACCTTTGTATGGGGGCTAGGTCTTTATATGGACCGATATTTTTCAATTTCAATAGGCTTTGTCCTTGGTCCAAAAGAGGCTTAAGTTTCAAATTTCAAGTCAATTGATTAAAAATTGCGACGTGTATCGTGTTAACACCGTTTACATGGACAGACGGACAGACGGACGGACGGACGGACATCGCTAAATCGACTCAAAAAGTAATTCTAAGTCGATCGGTATACTTAAAGGTGGGTCTGGGACCAATATATCGGGTAGTTACAAACATCAGCACAAACTCATTATACCCTACACCACACTGTGGTGCAAACTCATTATACCCTACACCACACTGTGGTGCAGGGTATAATGAGTTTGTGCTGATGTTTGTAACTACCCGATATATTGGTCCCAGACCCACCTTTAAGTATACCGATCGACTTAGAATTACTTTTTGAGTCGATTTAGCGATGTCCGTCCGTCCGTCCGTCCGTCCGTCCGTCCGTCCGTCCGTCCGTCCGTCTGTCCGTCTGTCTGTCCATGTAAACGGTGTTAACACGATACACGTCGCAATTTTTAATCAATTGACTTGAAATTTGAAACTAAAGCCTCTTTTGGACCAAGGACAAAGCCTATTGAAATTGAAAAATATCGGTCCATATAAAGACCTAGCCCCCATACAAAGGTCCTCTTTTGTTTTGGCTCAACTGACTTTAATAGACGCATTTTAATAGATATCTTTTCGAAATTTGGCAGGTAATCATGTTTTATCCACACAAATCATGATTCCGAATTTTAAAGAAATCGGACCAGTACACGTCGCAATTTTTAATCAATTAACTTGAAATTTGAAACTTAAGCCTCTTTTGGACCGAGGACAAAGCCTATTGAAATTGAAAAATATCGGTCCATATAAAGACCTAGCCCCCATACAAAGGTCCTCTTTTGGCTCACAGTGTGGTGTAGGGTATAACAATTTTTTAAAGTGTCCGATTTGGCATGGCATGCCCCATATACTATAGAAACGTTTCTAATTATTTGACAACCAGTGTATAAGGTTTATAAGGGTGTCTTATGCCAATTTATGTAAAGGAAAAATAAAATTAAATATTTTCGGGTTTTTATCGCTATCCGCGAAATGCAAAAAATTAGAAATTTTTTTTTTTGTTTTTTCATAAACATTTTTTTTTCATCATTTTTTCTTTCTTTAAGAAAATGCCTTTTTGTCATCAAAAAATGTATTTTTTTTCGTCAAAAAATTTTTTTTTAACATCAAAAAAATTTCAGCAACATTTTTGTTTTTCATTAATTTTTATCATCAATTTTTTTTTCATCAAATTTTTTTTTTCATAAAAATTTTTTTTATCAAATTTTTTTTTTAAATTATTTTTTTCATCAAAAAAATTTCTTTATAATTTTTTTTTTTTTATCAAAAAAAATTTTCTTATAATTTTTTTTTTATAAATAATTTTATTTTTTCCTAAAATTTTTTTTTCATTATTTTTTTGTCATCAAAGTAATTTTTCTTTATTTAAAAAAATGTTTTTTTCATCAAAAAATTTTTTTTTTTAACATAAAAAAAATATGTCAGCAATATTTTTGTTTTCATTAATTTTTTTCATCAAATATTGTTTTTTATAAATTGTTTTTTATCAATTTTTTTTTTAAGTATTTTTTGTTATTTTTTCATAAAATTTTTTTTTTATCAAAAAAATTTTTTTCATAAATTTTTTTTTATCAAAAAAATTTTCTTTTAAAATTTTTTTTTAAAAATTATTTTTTTTTTCATCAAATTTTTTATCTTCATCAAAAACTTTTTTTCATCAAAATTTTTTTATTCACCAAAAGCTTTTTTTCTTAAAATTTTTTTTTCCTATTTTTTCTTATTTCTTTTTATTAACACTACTTTTTCACCAAGTCTAAACTTCTGACATAAAACTTTTCCTTTTGCTTAACAAAATGTATTATGTCTATCCTTTTCTTTCAGCGTTCATCTATGATTTCCAATAACTGTAGCTTTAAGCTAAAACGTACTCCATCCACCGTTTACGGTTCTCGTCATCTCATCTACGACATGCCATTACCTTTAGATGAATGTCAAACAGATAATGTTATTTTGCGTCGCCGCCGACGTACCAGTAGCAGAAGTGATAGTCAGCAGAAAAATCGTCCCAGTTCTCGCACCTCTAGTCGTTTAAGCAATATCAGTAACACTCCCACCGAATTACGAAGAAGTCTACTCACCAATAGTTGTAGTAGTGCTGCCAGTTATATGACCAATTTAAGTACTAATTATGGTGATGATACATCACCTTCTTTACGTTCACAATCATGGCAGGCATTTGCAGGAACCACAAATAAACAACATCAACCGGTGACAAGAAATATATCATCACCACCCTCTTTTGAGCAACAGGAGGTAAAAGAAGAAGACGAAAGAGATTCAGATGCTGCTTTAGTAGCAGATTTAGTGAAATCTTCTTCTTCGAATAATGGATTTCAACAATTTCTGAGACGTATGTCTATGAGAAAATCTTTTAAACCTACGGGAGCTTCGAGTGGGGGACACAATCGTAAACTGCGTCCTAATAGTGGTTCTATATTGTAAGTACATTTTAATTGTCTTCGTCATTTCATGTAAGAAGCCCAGCAAGATTTTTGTAGAATTCATTCATTCTGCGTAAATTTTTTTTTTTGCTGGAAAAATAAACAAAACTTTTTCCTTTTGTATAAAAACTTGGTGGGAATGTTTTTTTTGGAGTTTGTCTTTTTTCAAAAAATACCTTCACTTAAGTTTAAACTTTTCAGTTGTTATTATTTAATTGTATTACGACTGGGCTATAGAATTCTATAAAGCTTTTCTTTATATTTTTTTTTTAAAAAAAGAAGAAATTTCAAACTTCATTCAAACATTTGTTCTCTACTGAAAAGGTACAATTGTAACTTATACTAACTATTTTATACTTTTCATATATTTTTTTTTTTCTGTATTGCCACTATCCAAACCACCTTCTTGTAGAAGCATCTCTGAGGAATCTGGCATTGCTGGCTGTAGTTCTGCATCAGTGCCATCAATTGAATTGAGTTCTGTGGCAGCAACGGATGTTGAAACTGAGACGGAAAGTTGGATTGCTGGTATAGAAAATGAAGAATCCATACAAGGTAAATATTGAATAATGCTACACAGAAAAAATTGAAAACTTATAAAAATTACGAAAATTGTTAAATCAATTACGAAAATTGTTTAATCAATTACGAAAATTGTTTAATCAATTACTGTAGTATTAGATTTTTTTTTCGAACACGAAAAATGTTGAGTTAATTATTAAAGTAATAGTTGAGTGATTAAATGTCGAGATGTCAAATTTTGAGTTTCCCAATTATCCTAGGCCTAAAACTTATGTGCAGCAAATTGAATGCCAATCGGATTAAATTAAGCAGTGGCTACCGGCATGCAAAGTTTTAGATTTTTAAAAATTAAAAAAAAAATAACAAAAAATATCGACATATACATACATAATATTTATTAATTTATGTTGATATGCGCTAAAGCCAAATATCAACAAATTTTTAAAAATCGGTCAAACATTTTTCGAGATTTCGCTATTTGAAATTTGAAAAAATGGCGGATTTTTCCTACGTTCAAGAAATTAACAAAAAAAATCAAAACTTTTATCTCTTTCATAGAGCTTGAGAGGAACTTTCATTTAAACATAATGTGGGCCAAGTACGATCGTTTCAAAATTTTATATTTGGGAAAGCTTTTGGAAAGTTCAAAACCGTAATTAATGGGCTAAACTGGTTAAAATTATCTGGTCTGGCTAAATTCAAGTTTAAATGAAAATTTCTCTCGAGCTCTATACAAGAGTCAAGGGACAGAAATTTTGATATATTTTTTTTATATCTTATATAGGAAAAAAATATTTTTGGAAATTTTTTCAAATGGAAATATCTTAAGAACTTTTAGACCGATTCAAGAAATTTGATGTTCATATTCAGCAAAATTAATAAAAAAATATTTATCGCATGATTGGTTGGTTAGTTGGTAGCGTGCCAGCTTAAGAAACCGGAGGTCGTTGGTTCGATTCCCATCGAAACCCTTGGTTGATTTTGCTACAACGAGACGACGGTCATTATTGCCAGTTCTCGTTAAGGATGAAATTATTATAAATGATCAATTAAAAAAAAAAAACAAGTATTAAAGTTAAATTCGACTTGGCCGAATCTATGAATATTCCCTTTTTTAAGGATAGTAAATTTTTTAATGTAAAAAAAAATAACAATTTTGAATAGAAATATTTTATTTTGAGTAAAAAACTTTTTTTTGTCATTTTTGTAAAAAAAAATAATTTACTAATTTTTTTTTTTGAGTGTAAAATTTTTTCGAGTGAACTTTTTTTAGTGTAAAAATATTTCTGAGTGACAAAATACTCCGTAAAGTAATTTTGTGGCTTATCATTGTTTTTAAAGCTTGTTTTTTAAAAACTCGTGAAAACGTGAATTTTAGGTGAAACCAATCTGAAATTCGGGGTTTTGCTTCTAACTTTTGAACCACTGCACATTGGGTTGAAATGGATCAAAAGTGGCGCTTTATTTAAAACTGAATTTTTTTTTTACAAAAATGATTAATTTAGGGTTAAAGTATATAAAATTACACTAAAAAATCTGTCACAACTTTTATTCTAAGTTGCTTACTTTTCTTGCAATCCGCCGTCAAAATCAAATAAATTTTTGTGTTTTTGAATATGGTGCTAAAAATTGAAAATCAAGTTATTTCTAGAATTTTTTTTTTGGTATTTATTCATTCAAAGGTAATTTTTTATTATGGAACCATCAACTTCAGACATTTTCAAACACATTTCTGTTTTTTGAAAATTGTTGTAAAAATATTTTTGAAATTTTTTTTGTAAAATGTTCCAAAATTGGAGTATTTCTAATACTTGATGGAATATAAAAAAAAAATGTAAGAGGTTGTTATTGCGTATACATTGTGATAATAAAGCATATAGTATAAGCTTTAATCTAAAAGAAAAAAAAAAACGTCCGCGTTTAATGCCGTTATTTTTTTATTTAAGATTTTATGAAAAAAATTTGGTGGATTCAATAACACTTCATCACAAAAAAACAAAAAAGTTTCTGACCCAGAAACTAGACCCATTTATCCTTATGTATTTTGACCTTCTGAAATCGATTCTGCCATCAGAATTGAATTCTATAGTTGGGGTTTCCTGTGATTTACAAGGAAAGTCCGCAAAGTGAACCCACCTAATTTTCTTGTGAATTTGACAAAGTTTCAAAATTTTTTAATTTTATTTCTGTATGTAAGGTTGAAGTCTGATTTATTACGTAGAAAATAAGAGTATTTTAAATAAAATCCGTAAAAAATTGCAGAAGTTACATGCATTTGAACAAAAACGCGTTATTTCAGTTTTATACAAAAACAGTTGTATTTATGTTGTGAATTAATGCGTTTTTGTTCAAATGCAAGTAACTTCTGTAATTTTTAATGGATTTTATGAAAAAACCTCTTATTTTCTTCGTAATAAATCAGACTTGAACATTACATACTGAAATAAAATTTTAAAAAATGTTAACTTATTGTTGGTCAAATTTACAAGGAAATCAGGTCGGTTCACTTTTGCGGACTTTCCTTGTAAATTGCAGAAAAACCCAACGGTAGAATTTAATTCTGATCGCGGAGTTGAATTTGTGGGTCTAGACCTTTTTTTTGTGGGTCTTTGTAATCTATATACTTATAAACAAGTAAGAGTTTAAAATTCGGCTGAGCAGATTTCTCTGAGTGGTGTAATATAATATCTGACAAAAAACATGCATGATGTTAACTTTATTTATTATGAATAACGCTGCTGATATAATTTTTTTTTTTCAATTTCCAAGGCTTAAGTTAAAAAAGGTAAATTTAAACATTCAAGTATTTTTATGAAAAAATTAGGTTTCTTTATAAATTAAGTACTTATATAAGAGCATATAATTTTTGTTAAAAGTTTATAATAGCACTTTACATAAACTTTAATTTGCTATTTGTTTCAAAATATTGTGTTTTTTAATTTCACAGATACAGTAAAAATTGTGAATTTAGTTTTTTCCCGAAATAAAGCATAACCACGCGCCTAATATGTTAATTTTTTTCAAAAATTATGGTATTTTACTTATTAATGATTAGACGCCAATAAAAAAATTAATAGTTCCAAATTACAACTTTCCTGACTTTTTTATGGAAAATTTAAAAAAAATTTAAATTTGGTGAAACACAAAAATCCGACTTTAAACAAATTTTATGCAAGTATTAACACATATTTATTTTTATTGTTTTAAATTTTTATTGTCGCAATAAAAATACTTTAATTTGCAACTGTATTCATTAAATTATCGCTTTTGGTTTAAAAGTTACAGCTTAAATTGTGAATCAAGTTCAATTTTCAAGAAACACTAAAAAAATTCTGACAGGTTAAAAAAAAAATAAAAAAACACGTTTTCTCTTTAAAAGGATGCTTTCTAATCAAAAAATATTATATGTTAAAATTACTGCTTCCCTGAATAAAGCGCAACTTTACCTCTCATTCAACCCAATGTGCACTGGACTGATTTGGCTGAAATTTAAAACAAACTGGACCAGAGGAATGACAAATATATATGAGGCATTCCACACCAAATGTCCAGCGAAAAAAAACACGTGTCGCACGAGTTTCTGAATAGGTTGTATGGATAGCTCTATATGGAACTAAGAAAATTGCGTTTTTGGTTTTTCAATTTTTCAAAAACTGGGCTGAGGAGGCGTGGTCAAATATTGGAAAAATGGTCAAATTTGTGTCGAGTTGCCTTGATTAAATATTTATCACATTAAAACGGAATGCACCACAATCTCAAAAATTTACATTCTTATATAGTTTTGTACGGGCTATCGATTAAAATTTTTTTTTTGGAAAATTTTCAGAACCCGTTCTGAAATTTTCCGTTTTTTAAAAAAGTCAATTTATCAAAAATCCGGCCACTTTTTTTTTTTTTTTTAATTTTTTTTTTTAAAGTTTAGATGTTTGTCCATCCACACAAAAAAATTCAGAAACACGTTCGGCGTTTTTCTCGAGAAAATCGCATTTGAATATTGAATTTCACGACAATTTTGGAATTTCCTTGTATTTTCTTGTTAAAACATGGCGTATGAGTAAGAAATTTTTGCGAAACCAACGAGTTGATCCCATTTTAATTATTTGTTCATGTGTGGTGCAATATAGAGATGGGCGTGAGTGCGATTTGACCCACGCAATTAAAGTCACTGACGACTCGTTATTATTTTTAGTTTACTTGTGCAATCACGTGAGTCAATTTACTGTTACTCAGCCAGGTTTTGATTACGCTCACGGTTGTTCACTCACGCTGATGATGATTTTACAAAAATAATAAACACAACAAATTTTCTATGAAAAAATCCCTGAAAACGAAAACTCAAAAAAACAGTAAAATTCCAAAAAAAAAATAGTTAAAAATCACAAAAACTTACTTAAGAAAAATTTTAAGCATTCACTCATCTCGCAAAAATTGGACTTCATAATCACTCACGAAATGTTCTACTAACGCTACCTCTTTAATGTCGTATTATATTTTGGATAAGCGCATTAAAGCGGGAGCAATAAATCGGAGACTACATTGTAGGTACATATCCTTTAACGTTCAACATTTGAAAAAATTGACTCGCGGGTCACGTTCTAAGCTATTTTTAATTAAACCCTCACTTAGTTTTCACTTAACAAACTTGAGTTATGCGTTAGTGTCATTCTTGCCTGAATCACGCAAAAACGTTGCCAGAGACCTTTCCTATTTATACTATATTAGAGATGGTTGACTCACTTGCGAATCACACGTGAGTAAAAACTAAGATATTAAAGAGGTAGCGTGAGTAGAAAAACATTTCGTGAGTGATTAGGAAGTCCAATTTTTGCGTTGTGATTTTTAACTTTTTTTTTTATTCTTACTGTTTTTTTTTTGAGTTTCCGTTTTCAGTGCTTTGTTTTCATAGAAAATTTGTTGTTTTTATTATTTTTGTAAAATCATCATCAACGTGAGTGAACAACCGTGAGCGTAATCAAAAATTGCGTGAGCGTGAGTAACAGTAAATTGACTCACGTGATTGCACAAGTAAACTAAAAATAATAACGAGTCGTCAGTGACTTTAATTGCGTGGGTCAAATCTTGCGTGGGTCAAATCGCATTCACGCCCATCTCTATATTGCACCACACATGAACAAATAATTAAAATGGGATCAACTCGTTGGTTTCGCAAAAATTTGTTACTCATACGCCATGTTTTAACAAGAAAATACAAGGAAATTCCAAAATTGTCGTGAAATTCAATATTCAAATGCGATTTTCTCGAAAAAAACGCCGAACGTGTTTCTGAATTTTTTTGTGTGGATGGACAAACATCTAAACTTTAAAAAAAAAAATTTAAAAAAAAAAAAAAAAATGGCCGGATTTTTGATAAATTGACTTTTTTAAAAAATGGAAAATTTCAGAACGGGTTCTGAAAATTTTCCAAAAAAAAAATTTTAATCGATAGCCCATACAAAACTATATAAGAATGTAAATTTTTGAGATTGTGGTGCATTCCGTTTTAATGTGATAAATATTTAATCAACGCAACTCGACACAAATTTGACCATTTTTCCAATATTTGACCACGCCTCCTCAGCCCAGTTTTTGAAAATTTGAAAAACCAAAAACGCAATTTTCTTAGTTCCATATAGGGCTATCCAGATAACCTATTCGGAAATTTACGGGACACATGTTTTTCTGTAGCGGGACATTTGGTGTGGAATGCCTCATATGTCACACTTCAGCACCCTCAGAAAGTTCGAAAGCAATCGTGTTATTTATCACGTAAATTTGCGAAAAAACCCTTGTCGAAATTCACTCTTTTGCTTATAAGTTTTGAACCACTTGACCGATTTCGCTGAATTGCAATACCAACCTGACCAGATAAATGCCCAATATATAGTATATGCCAAACTTTAGGAGCCTCCGTTAAGCCTTTCAAAAGTTTGCGAGTTTTCAGCAAACAGACGGACGGACAGACAAGACAGACAGACGGATGGATAGACGGACGGACATCGCTGGATCGTGATAAAATCGACCGAGGATCATGATTACATATACTTTATGGGGTCCTAAACCAATATTTCGAAGTGTTACAAACGGAATGACAAACTTATACACTGGGCGACAAGACATTGGAAACTTTTTTATAGTAGATGAAATTTGTTAAAAAAGTTAACAATACTAAACGTTATTATTAGGGATGAGATTTCCATGCAAATGCATGTTTTTTGTCGATAGTCTAAAAACGATATAGACCAATTATCTTTTCGAATCAAGAAATTTGCGTTAAAATGGCATCGATTTGTTTTTGCATATTTTTGCATATTTTGGTGAAAATTCATATTTTTGCATATTTTATTTTTAAATGCATATTTTGTGCATATTTCCAACTTTTAAGTGCATATTTTTGCATATTTTGGCATAAATTAGCAAAAACACATATTGAAATTTATTTGTTTCAAAAGCTATTTTGAATTTTAAAAATTTATTTTGAAAATAAGAAAAAATATTTTTTTTTCTTTTTAATTTTTTTTATAGATATTCCTAATTTCTAAAAAAAAATTTCTTATATAAAGTTTTAAATGCTACTATTTAAACAAGGCGTTATTTTTTACTTTTTAAGAAGTTTTTCCTATAAAAACAAGATTTTCATTGCACACATTTTATTTTTTAGTGCATATTTTTCTGTTTTTTAGTGCATATTTTGAATTTTTTAGCGCATATTTTAAGCGCATATTTTCGATTTTTTAGTGCATGAAAATCTCATCCCTAGTTATTATTATCAAACGAGTATTATTTAAAAAAATGTTATGTAGGTAATTAATCAAGCTTTAATTTAAGCTTAATAGCGTCCAGATTGAGTAAATAACGAATGTGTTACGAGGGTCGATGTGAAAAATTAAATAATTTATTGACATTTTTCAGAACATTTTTAAAAAATATTTCTAAGTCGATTTTTTTCAAGTTAAAATATTAGAAATTTAAGAAAAGGTCCAATAGTTTTTATTTAGTGATCAACTTATTTTTCCAACTACTCGAACAAACAGTGGAATTTTTTAAGTGCAAAAGAAAAAATTCAAAATTTTTGACCTCCAATTCGACTCAAACCAAACCGAAATTATCAATTGTGTTTCAGAAACTAACCTTCGTAAAACAATTGCTAATTTTTGCAATACAATTGATTAGTTCTGAAATACAATTAATAACTTCTGAAATAAAATTGATAATGTCTGCAATACAATTAATAACACTGTACAACACAAAAAAAAATTACAAGGTCAGGCCAAAAAATTTTGATAGAAGAGACAAAAAAAAAATACACGTGTATCGGCGTTTTGAAAGTTTACATCTGGGTTTCATTTTAGGGGGAGGTGAAGTTTCCCCCAAATGCAAATGTTGTATTGTAAATCGTCATTGAATATCGAGTGAAGCTTACGTTTAAAGTATATGGTGTGTTAAGCAAATTTATGTAAAATGTTACGGAGAACATTTTTGTGGAATATATTAACCCTCTAACTCCTCAAGATAAGGGTCTTTTTTGTCCTTCTTTTCAAAAAGAGCAAAAAACACCATTAAAACTTAACAAGAAAGTCAGAAATAAGACACAACAAAAGAGAGCTTAGGGTTAATTTCGCATTTATTAAGAAAATCGAGTTAAGCTTACGTTTAAAGTATATGGTGTGTGAAGCAATTTTATGTAAAATGTTACGGAAAACATTTTTGTAGAATATGTTAACCCTCTAGCTCCTCAAGGTAAGGGTCTTTTTTGTCCTTCTTTTGAAAACGAGCAAAAACACCATTAAAACAGCTATTTAAGGGTTAAAATGGTCCGCAAAAATATTTGCCGTGAAAGGGACTTATAGTAAAATTTCACGACGAATATTTTTGCGGAACATTTTAACCCCTTAAATCCCTGTTTTAGTGGCGTTCTTTGCTCTTTTTCAAAAGAAGGACAAAAAAGACCCTTATCTTGAGGAGTTAGAGGGTTAACATATTCTACAAAAATGTTCTCCGTAATATTTTACATAAATTTACTGAACACACCATATACTTTAAACGTAAGCTTTACCCGATTTTCTTAATAAATGCGAAATTAACCCTAAGCTCTCTTTTGTTGTGTCTTATATCTGACTTGTTGAGTTTTCTGTTTTGGTGTGTTCAGGGACTTATGGTAAAATTTCACGGCGGATATTTTTGCGGAACATTAAAACCCCTTAAATCCCTGTTTTAATGGTGTTTTTTGCTCTTTTTGAAAAGAAGGACAAAAAAGACCCTTATCTTGAGGAGTTAGAGGGTTAACACATTCTACAAAAATGTTCTACGTAACATTTTACATAAATTTGCTGAACACACCATATACTTTAAACGCAAGCTTTAAACGATTTTTTTAATAAATGCGAAATTAACCCTAAGATCTCTTTTGTTGTGTCTTATTTCTGACCTTCTGGTTGAGTTTTCCGTTTTGGTGTATTCAAGGACTTATAGTAAAATTTTACGACGAATATTTTTTCGGAACATTTAAACCCCTTAAATCGCTTTTTTAATGGTGTTTTTTGCTCTTTTTGAAAAGAAGGACAAAAAAGACCCTTACCGTGAGGAGCTAGAGGGTTAATATATTCCACAAAAATGTTCTCCGTAACATTTTACATAAATTTGCTTAACACACCATATACTTTAAACGTAAGCTTCACTCGATATTCAATGACGATTTACAATACAACATTTGCATTTGGGGGAAACTTCACCTCCCCCTAAAATGAAACCCAGATGTAAACTTTGAAAACGCCGATACACGTGTATTTTTTTTTTGTCTCTTCTATCAAAATTTTTTGGTCTGACCTTGTAATTTTGGAAAAAATTTGATTTTGTTGTGCAGTGTAATTTCTGAAATATTTCCGAAATATAATTGATAATTTCTAAAATACAACAATTACTTTCTAAAAAACAAATTAAAAATTTCTGAAATAAATTTGATAAATTCTGAAACACAATTGATTATTTCTGAAATACAATTAATAACTTCTGAAATGCAATTGATAATTTCTGAAAAAAAAAAATAATAACTTCTAAACTACAATTGATAATTTCTGAAATACAATTGATAACTTCTGAATTCAAATGATAAATTCTGAAATACAATTCATAATTTCTAAAATACAATTGAAAACTTCTGAAATTCAATTGATAATTTCTGAAATACAATTTTTAACTTCTGAAAAACAATTGATTATTTTTGAAATACAATTGACAACTTCTGAATTCAAATGATAAATTCGAAAATACAATTCATAATTTCTGAAATACAATTGATAGTTATTGTAATACAATTGATAATTTCTGAAACATTTTTTGATTACTCTATTTAATTAAAACTATTATTTTTTTTGATTACTCGGTTTAATTAAAACTATTCTTATTTTTTGATTACTCGGTATAATTAAAATTTTTACTTAAATCTTTTTCTGTGTACCCATGTGGTATATATTGAAGTAATTTTGTATCTACTTGCAATATAAATACATAAAAAAACCCAACTACTACGAGTATAAGAGCTTGTATAGCAGATTGCCAGGTATAAGGTATTTCAAGTAATGTTGTGTGTATATCAAGGCTCTTAGGCATTTGAAGTTATTGAATTTTCAACTGTTGATTATTGTCGAATTGTTGCAAAAAGGTGTTTATTAAGACACTAATGATAACTGATATTTAGTTAGAGATAACAATTGGCAACAATTCAAAAATTTTTAATTGTATAATCGATTTTTATTGAATTAAAGTTTCAATTGGTCTTCAACTAAGTTGACTTAGTAGATGAGGTGGCAAAGTTTTACAGATTACTGTATTTAAATAATTGACATTTAAAGCTGTGGCATTTAAAAGATTTTTAAAAATAGTTGGACATTTTTCAAAGTTTTGTAAAAGGGTAACATGGAAAGAGTTAGAAAAAGTATAAGTAAATAATCTAAAATATTTAAAAGGAACATTTTTATATTTTTTTTTAGCAAAAAAGCATATATAATTTTTTTAAACATATTTGCTAGGTATTTAAGTAGCCTAATTTAAATACAGACAAAATTCTTGTTTTGGGAAAAATATTGTTAAAAATTTGTCACAATATTTAAGATATTTAGGCCTATTCACTGTTATGACTACCTATGACAATGATAAGCCAATTTTTACAGTTAAACAGTCATAATATCAATATTTTTCGATAAAAACAAACAATAAAATTCAAAAATTTTAAATTATGGGGCCTATTCACAAAAAAAGTCATAACTCAATCATAACTCAATTTTTTCCATGTGGTTGTTGTAAACAATCATAAAAAAATTCAAATTTTCCCTGCAAACAAAACGATACGACATCGATTCGCCGGTTGTATTGCCGATTCGATAAATGTTATTGCGGCAATTATCGAATTCGTATCGCCGGCGATACACCTTTCGGGAGAAACTGTTACCCGACGGCAATACGAAAACGATTCGCCTTGGCGATAAAAGGGCAATATCGCCAGATAATCGTATAAACGAAAAATAAAAGATTTGTATGTATCGCCGGAATATCACCAAAATGATAAATCGGCGATACAGCTAAATCGATTCCCTGAAGCTAAAAAAAGACATGATTGTTTTCATTTATATTTTGGTCGTGTTAACAGGACTTAAAACATTTGAATTCACCTGAAAAATGTATCCCCAAAATTCGCTGATTTTTTAATTTTATCTTTGAAAGCACATTTGTGTTTTTCGGCCAAATTTATATTCTTTCAAAGATTTCTTGTTGGGCTTGAAAAATTATTTTATTTTAAATTGACAAAGAAATAAAAATTTTCAATATTTTTTTTTGTTTATCGCCAAAATATCGTTCGTATGAGAAAACGGCGATATAATAAAAATACTACTTTGATTTTTTATTGAAATGATAAATTTTCGTATCGCCGCAATATCTTTTCGGCGATATATCGCCCTATTGTTTGCAGGGTTGTTTGAAAATTTCAAAAAAAATAAAGACCTGCTACCCACATCGTCTCAAAATTGACAAATAATTTTAAATTTTGAGACTTTTTATGATTTTGTTTACAACAAACACAGGGAATATGAAGTTTGAAAATAAAAAAATTAGTCATAACCAGTCATAACTGAGAATAGGCCTGTATATTTCTGAATTTTATGATCGATTCGATATCACGTCTTAAAATTGACAAATAAAATTTAAAATTTTAAAATTTTTTTGTTGCTTGATACAGAAAAGTATTAATATTATGACTAGGGATGAGATTTTCATGCACTAAAAAATCGATAATATGCGCTAAAAAATTCTAAATATGCACTAAAAAACCTTATAATATGCACTAAAAAATAAAATGTGTGCAATAAAAATCTTTTTTTCTTAAAAAAACTTCTTAAAAAGCAAAAAATAACGCCGGCTTTAAATAGTAACATTTAAAACTTTATTTAAGCAAGATTTTTTTTAGAAACTTAAGAAAATCTATAAAAAAATATTTTTTTTTTTTTTTCAAAATAAATTCTTAAAATTTAAAATAGTTTTTGAATAAATAAATTGCAATTTGTGTTTTTGCTAATTTCTGACAAAAAATGCAAAAATATGCATTTAAAAGTTAGAAATATGCACAAAATTTGCATTTAAAATCAAAATATGTAAAAATATGCATTTTCACCAAAATATGCAAAAATATGCATTATCACCAAAATATGCAAAAATATGAAAAAACAAATTGATGCCATTTTAACGCAAATTTCTTGATTCGGAAAGATAATTGGTTGATATCGTTTTTAGACTATCGATAAAAAACATGCATTTGCATGGAAATCTCATCCCTAATTATGACTATTCAATCATTATAATTATATTATGACAGTCATAGCCAATCATAACTGTGAATAGGCCCGTAAATATCCTAAATATTGTGACATTTTTTAACAATAAATTTTCCAAACAAAGAATTTTGTCCAGAGTTAGTTAAGTTTCCGTTATATTTTTAAATTAAGCCTCTAAACTTTTTAAAACTATATGTTTTTAGTTTAATATTTTTAGAGATAATTATAAATGTTTTGTCCTCGTGCTCTACAAAGAGTCACATAAAGCAGGATATATGTTTGTTTATAGGATTTACACTTTGAAAAGCAAATATTTACTATTTGGTAATATTTATATTTTTGGTTTTTACAAAAATGTTAGTTAAACAAAACTAAAAGCCTTTTGGCATTAACACAAATAATATACATAAATAGACAATGCGATTCAAAAATCCGGATAACCCAGCAAACTTTTTTAGAAGTAAAATAATCGGTCCCTGATGGTAAAATGTTTCAGAATTTGGTATTTTACTCAAATGGAAAAATATTTCAAAGTTTTAGAATTTTTCAACAGGAAAAGGTTCTCAGAGTCAGATAATTATTCTTTAAGAGAAATATCCCAAAAAACTCAAAAATTGGAACTTTCAAAAATGTCTTTCTGTTCGATGTTTATGGCGTGTTTAGTTTTGACCTCCTTTCTTCCTCTTTTGATCCCCTCAAAGTGTGAACAAGGAATCTAAGAATTAAAAATATTTTGCAATAGTATTACGGTATTCAATCGATTAACCGTTAATCGGTTAACCGATTAATTTTGGTCAATTAACTGTTCGAATAATTTAAAATTGCCATTTTTCAAATAACAAATAAACCGATTAATTTGTGTCGATTAACCGATTAACCGAAATTTCTTTTTTTTAATACTTTTTGTTATTTTTTGCTGTTTAAGGTTCTGCAAATTACGGTTCTGCTTGAAGACGTTAGGGTATAAAAAAATTAATCAAACTCTCTTTTATAAATGTGTAAAATTGTCGTCAAGAAAATATTTTATAGAGGCCCTAAAAATTTATTTCGGCTTAAAAAAAAATAACTTGGTGACCCTAGCCAATTTGTTATACATTTCCAGCACAATAGATTTTTCTAATAGTTTTTTATGCGCGTAATCTAATCTGCCTTAGAACTGATCTATCTCATATTGAGATATTTAGGATTTCGATTTACAATAAAGCACTCTTAAAAAGTGAGTCCAGTTTCCAACTATTAATTGGTAAATTTATACAAATTTAAATAATTTACTTCTATTACTTGTGTAAATTTTCAATAATTTTAAGTAGAATTACGCAATTTGTGTAAATTTACCCAATTATAGTAGGAAACTGAAATCATTTTAATTAGAGTGTGAATAAACTCAGATTTTCGTAAAGTCCGGGACCCTATAAAACCGCAAAATATTTTTAGATGTGAAAATAGCTTAGCACATCTGAAAAAAATACTTTTGGAATCCTTCAGATATCTTTTTTAATCACGAAGATATTGACCGATGAAATTATTGTAATTTTAGCACTAAAAAATAAAAGAAAACAAACTTGGAAACCAAAAAAATTTTTTAAATATTTTTAGGGCAGGTTTTCTTTTTGTAAAAATAGCTTTATTTTTTTGGTATTTTTTCGCATTAAATTGGGGCCAAATTTGACATTTAATTATGAGGTGATATTTTTCACGTTGGTGTCATTTTGGATTGGGTCATTTTTCAGGATGCCATACAAAAATTCTTTACTTGGGCTGAGAATGTTGGGGGTATTTGAAGCTTTGGCATAGCGGATATAGATTTCTTACTTGTTTATAATAAAAATTTTAAAAGTACATACAATCCGTGGTTTTATATTCAATTTAAATTTTAAATTAATATTATTCGGTTAATCGAATAATTCAAATTTAACCGATTATTAACCGATTAAATCTCAACCCCGATTAATTATTTGCTCGATTAACCGATTAAACAAGAACCTCGATTAATTGAATACCCTAAATAGTATACTCTAAAGTGAATAAATCAAACGATTTTTACCACGAAATTAAATTTTTGACAAATTTTTATACCCTCCAACCACAGTATGGGGGTATAGTCTAGAGTTTGCAAATAATCGAGATATTTCATAATCGCGATTACGATTAAAAAAATTGCCGTTAATCGCGATTACGATTAATCGAATTTTTTAAATAATTTGAGTTGCAATAGCTTTAAAGGCGCATTTAGACGGGAAAGAAAACCCCTAGATTTAAGGAAAAACTCTGCGGGAATATACTTTTGACTTTAAAAATTGTTGTGTCAAATCTAATTTCTTTAATACTTGTTTTTGCTTACCATTTTCACTATATTTATTTTATATATCGTCCATTCCATGAGACATTTTAAAAAATCTGACCGAGGGTCTTCCGATTTTTGTTATATTTTTCATACAGATTCTCTATGGAGCCAATTTCAAATTTCATCCATCAGATTGAAAATATTCGAAAAACTCGCGATTTTATTCACGATTTTCGTTTTTAAAAAAGCCAAAAAAATGCAAAATCTGTGTAACTTTGAGCTGCTGTATTTTCTAAACTACTTATCGCATTTTAACAACCTATAGCGCATACGAATGGTATGTAAGTCTATTTTAATATCTAATAAACTAAAAAAAATATTGATGGTTTAAAAGTGCATTTTATATGTAAATGCAGTTTTGAAGTGCATTTTGCGAAACTTTTACCCCTTTTAATTTTTTTTTAATTAGCATATTTCAAAAATTTAGAATTTTTGCTACAAAAAAATGTTTTCATTACAATGGACCGAGAATGTTTGCTATTTTTAATATTTTTTTTTTAAAAATACTTCTCTAAGTTTCCCTTATAAAAATTTTTATTTTTTAAATTATACCAAAATCATGTAAAAAGACATGTATATAAACCTTTATATTTTCAAAAGTACGAATCGTATATTATTGCTTTTATGCACATTAGAAAGGTATTTTTGTCTATTTGTTGCATATAATGACCGTAAAAATTGTGGTGTTTCGAAAATGCATTTTAAATGCAAATGCAGTTTTGAAGTGCATTTTTCAAAACTTTTACCCCTTTGAATTTTTTTTTAATTATCATATTCGAAAAGTTTATAATTTTTACTACAAATTAATGTCCTCCTAATAATGGACCCACTGTGTGTGATATTTTTTAGAATTTTTTAAAAAATCATGTAATTTCAGATTTTTTTTGGTTTAATTTAAAATATTAAAATTTGTTTTAAGGAAATTTTTAAAATTTCTTTAAAAATAGCACACACAGTGGGTCCATTATTAGGAGGACATTTTTTTGTAGTAAAAATTGTGAACGTTTCGAATATGATAATTAAAAAAAAATTCAAAGGGGTAAAAGTTTTGAAAAATGCACTTCAAAACTGCATTTGCATTTAAAATGCATTTGTGAAACACCAACATTTTTGCTGTCATTCAATGCAAGAAGTGGACAAAAATGCCTTTCTAATATGCATAAAAACAGTAACATAGGATTAGTACTTTTGAAAATATAACGATTTAAAAACATGTCTATTTACATGATTTTGGCATAATTTAAAAAATAAAAATTTTTATAAGGGAAACTTAAGGAAGTATTTTTTAAAAATAAATATTAAAAATAGCATACATTCTCGGTCCATTGTAATGAAAACATTTTTTTGTAGCAAAAATTCTAAATTTTCCAAATATGCTAATTAAAAAAAAATTAAAGGGGGTAAAAGTTCGCAAAATGCACTTCAAAACTGCATTTGCATATGAAATGCACTTTTAAACCACCGATATTTTTTCAGTTTATTAGATATTAAAATAGACTTACATACCATTCTTATGCGCTATACATTGTTAAAATGCGATAAGCAGTTTAGAAAATACAGCTGCTCAAAGTTACACAGATTTTGTATATTTTTTATTTTTTTAAAAACGAAAATCGTGAATAAAATCGCGAGTTTTTCGAATATTTTCGATCTGATGGATGAAATTTGAAATTGGCTCCATAGAGTATTTGTATGAAAAAAATAACAAAAATCGGAAGACCCTCGGTCAAAAAATGCCTAAAATCACCAAATGTCTGGTGGAATGGACGATATATATTTTTTATTATTATTTATATATTTAGTCAATAATTTGTAGATTGGAAACCGAATTAAAGTAAATAAAAAATATATAATAAAATTTTATTTGACATTCCAATTTTAAAAGTTACCATAGAGTTGTTTTTTACTTTAAATCTAGGGGAATTCTCTTTCGTATAATCACGCCTTAAAAAAATCTTTTGAAATTTACATTTTAGAAAGTACGAAAATACAAAAAATATTATTATTAAGAAATAAAATTAAAAACTTTCGAACTTTCCTAGTAAAAATAATTCGAGTTTTTGGAACCACAGTCTCTTTTTTAGTATATCATTGCGCATCGAAAGAACTCTCGAGCGCCCTTGAGAATTTTTTGTTCAGACATTTTTTTAAAACTCCTAATTAAAATTCTTTGTTGATAAAATTTTACACATACTTAAATTTTTTTGACATCTTCAACATCAAAAAGATTTTTGAAGAAAAATACAAGATTTTCTTACATCTTTATTGCGCTTAAATAAACTCTACAAAGAGTGCTTCATTCAGCACTGAATAAATATGTACATGATTTTACTGCGTCTTAATAGCTCTTTATCTGTGCTACTAAAGAGTAATCTAAACTGTGACTGTTTTGGAATCACTCTTTGCCTCGTGATTCCTTTCCAAAAGCTGCTTCCAGTTCAAAATTTATTGGGGGTCGTGTCGGAATACCTGCTGATGGCCAGTTTAGGAGCTAATTGCTAGGAAATTTATTAAAAAATTTTACAAGGCATCATTAATCGGCAACCTGCAGTCAAAGTATGAAAAATTACGTTTTTTTTTAAATTGCATGTCCAAATTTTTCGACCAAATCCGACCAAAGCCTTTTAAGTATATTTTAAAAACAAACCTCTTTAAAACTTACTCATATCAGAATTTAAATTTTTCTTTAAATTTGAATGACTTTTACGAGAAAAGGAAAGAAAAATCGCAAACAAGTTAAATTAATAATGGACCATCAAAATTTTCCATTCCCAATAATCGGTACCAGAACGCATCATACCATCCTGCAATCGGTTCTACTTAACATTCCAGAATCAATGATTTTTGTTTAAAATTGTTCCTAAAGTAATCGTTTTTTAGAGTAATTTAGTTTTTTTGAAAAATAATTTTAAATAGAAACTTCAAAATGGGTTTTAAAAAATTTTGGAACTGATTTAAATTCGTTATAAAAATAGTGTATTTCATAGAAAATTATTCATCGTAATCGCATGATTTTTTTGTCGATTACGATTACGATTAATTGGTGCGATTAATCGCGATTACGATTACGATTTTAATCGTTTTGCAAACTCTAGTATGGTCACTTGTGTTTGAAAAACTTTTTTTTAGATTTTCCCAATTTGTTTACAGTTTTTAGTACCCTTCGAAAACTCCTTCGCGGTAAATTTTCAGATTTTTTGGATGACCCGTTCAAAAGATATCGAATTTTTAAAAATAGGTAGTTTGTTCCTCTACTCAAACTTCTTTTAATCATAACTTCTTCAATAATGGTTAAAATTTCAATTTTTTTTTTAAAAATTTTTGTACTTTCTATAAAAAAATCAAAAAAATTCTTAAAAGCGCTCTAGTATGCGATTTTTAAGTTTTAAAATTTAAATCTCATTTTTGAAAATGTTTGTACTCTTCGATTTTTTTTGAAATTTTTTTGTGTAAAACTTCTATCAATTCTACAAATTTTTTGCCCAGGAATATCGTGGGATAACGATTATTACTATTTTTTTAAAATTTTTTGAAAAAATTTTATTGTAATTTTCCAATCTTAAAATCATTTCTATTGCTCCAATGGTGCGTCATAGAGGGGTCCTTTATAAGACCAGCCCCCATTAATTTTTACGTCTTAACATTTCTTTGAAACAAACTAATACCCTATCTCCAATTTCTAAGGGAGCTCCCACACAAAACGACATTTTTTAAAATTTGTTCCAACCGCTCTAACTGCCCTAATAGTGCCCTTAGAGCAACAAAATGTATGACCGACCTACAATATTTTTTTAGTCTAAAAATTTCCTCTGGACACACCTAGCCTCTATCTTCAACTGTTAAGGCGGTCCCCATACAATTTTTTTTTATTTTTTGTAAATTTGTTTTATTTAATCAGCTTCTACCGGTCCAATGGTGCGTCCGAGAGGGGTCATTAGTGAGACCGACCCCCATTTATTTTTACCCTACAAAATTTTTTCAAAACATACCTACGCCCTATCTCCACTCCCTAAGTAGGCTCCCATACAAATAACAGTTGGAGCAAATTTTATAAAAATGTAATTTTGTATGGGAGCCTACTTAGGGAGTGGAGATAGGGCGTAGGTATATTTTGAAAAAATGTTGTAGGGTAAAAATGAATGGGGGTCGGTCTCACTAATGACCCCTCTCGGACACACCATTGGACCGGTAGAAGCTGATTAAATAAAACAAATTTACAAAAAATAAAAAAAAATTGTATGGGGACCGCCTTAACAGTTAAAGATAGAGGGTAGGTGTGTTCAGAGAAAATGTTTGGAATATTGTGGGTCGGTCATACATTTTGTTTCTCTAAGGGCACTATTAGGGCAGTTAGAGCGGTTGGAACAAATTTAAAAAAATGTCGTTTTGTGTGGGAGCCGCCTTAGCAATTGGAGATAGGGTATTAGTTTGTTCCAACGAAATGTTAAGACGTAAAAATTAATGGGGGTCGGTCTTATAAAGGACCCCTCTATGACGCACCATTGGAGCAGTAGAAATGATTTTAAGATTGAAAAATTACAATAAAATTTTTTTAAAAAATTTTAAAAAATAGTACTAATCGTTATCCCACGATCTTCCTAGGCAAAAAATTTGTAGAATTGATAGAAGTTTTACACAAAAAAATTTCAAAAAAATCGAAGGGTACAAACATTTTCAAAAATGAGATTTAATTTTTAAAACTTAAAACTCGCATACTAGAGCGCTTTCAAGAATTTTTTGGGATTTTTTTTTAGAAAGTACGTAAAAAAACAAAAATTTGAAAAAAAAAATTTGAAATTTGGACCATTATTGAAGAAGTTATGATTAAAAGAAGTTTGAGTAAAGGAACAAACTACCAATTTTTAAAAATTCGATATCTTTTGAACGGGTCATCAAAAAAATCTGAAAATTTACCACGAAGGAGTTTTCGAAGGGTACTAAAAAATGTAAACAAATTGGGAAAATCTAAAAAAAAAGTTTTTCAAAGTGTCCGATTTCACATGGAATGCCCCATATAATATTGATCCATGATAGAATCTAAGACATTCTAGCGATGTCCGTCCGTCCGTCCGTCTGTCTGTAGAAATAACGATGCAGTCCAAACCAAAAGAGCTAGACCCCTGAAATTGGTCAAGAATATCTCTTATTTTACTGGTAAGGTTAAGTTCGAAGATGGGTAAAATCGGACCAGGGGGTAAAAAGTTCCCCCTTGAAGAACTAAAATGACCCCTGAAAAAAAAAAATGTATCATTCTTATGCCATATTATGTTCATAGATCTGCGCTTGGACCAAGGGGGTTAGGAAAGGTGACTTTTTCAGGCCGCCCCCCTTTGGGGGAGTGGTTATAGAAATTAATTAAAAATACCGATAAAAATGTATTTTTTAAGCGTAAATATCGTAAACAAATAATTTGTAAACACATATAGCGGTGGTAAAGGTGTCCCCCACCGATTCCGCCGAACCCCCCCCGAAAAAAAAGACGCCCCAGCGATTTTTTTTTTTTAATTTTAAACGTGTTGGAGGGTATAAAAGATTCGGCACAGCCGAATTTAACATTCTAACTTGTTTCTTTTAATATTGGTAATTAAATTTTAAATATTTTTTTAAAATGTTGACAAATTTTTACAAAAATTTTTTTTTTACAAATTTTTTGCACTGTGATCATTAATTCACCACAAAAAACTCCCAGATTTCTCATATTTCAAAAAAACAAAACAATTCGTCAAAAAAAAATACCACAAGAAGAAATTTTTTGTCAACAAAATTACTGACAAAATATGTCGCCATTAGGCACGTCTCCGAAACAGAAAATGCAAATTCCTTCATTTGTGTCTGCAATTCCAGATCATGTTGGTAACCCTTGCAAAATAATGTAAGAGACAAAAAAGTTGAAAGAAAGTATGAAGTGAGGTTGAGATTGCTAGAAATAGAATTGTAGTGTTGGAAACTGTCACAATTTATTCTGTAGAAACTATAAATATTCACATATATAAAAAACCGACATTTAAAATCCTACTGATGATGACACTAACTGGGGTGTTTAAAAACGGTATAGGAAATACCAGAAATGTCTATAATTTTTAGAAATTCAAATTTTCTTCTGCATTTTTTCAACTTGAACCCTTATAAAAAAAAAAAATGTTGTCAACAAAAAAAATTGTCACAAAAAAAAAATTGTCACAAATTTTTTTTTGTCAAAAATAAAATTTTTATCAGAACAAAAAAACAAATGTCACAATACCCTTTAAATCGGAATTATCAAAAATGGCTCATACACACAAAAAGGGAGTCATTAACTTTTTGTACATTCAAAATATTTTGTAGGCAAAAACAAATGAAAAACATATTTAAAACAAGTGATAAAACATTTGAAAACCATCCCAGTAATTGTTCATTTGTTTTAACAAACATCAACATTTATTTTTTAATGTTAATAACATTTTCTAAAATGAATAACATTGAACATTAAAAAATAACGTCACTTTCATTTTTTTTACTAACAAAAACGGACATCGCTAGATCGTCTTAAAATCGATCGAGGATCATGAATATATATACTTTATGGGGTCCTAGACCAATATTTTGAGGTGTTACAAACGGAATGACAAACTTATATATACCCTCTATCACTAGAGTGGAGGGTATAAAAAAATTCAAATTTGGACCATTATTGAAGAAGTTATGAGTAAAAGAAGTTTGAGTAAAGGAACAAACTACCACTTTTTAAAAATTCGATATCTTTTGAACGGATCATCAAAAAAATCTGAAAATTTACCACGAAGGAGTTTTCAAAGGGTACTAAAAACTGTTAACAAATTGGGAAAATCTTAAAAAAAAAAAATTTAAAGTGTCCGATTTGACATGCTTTAATTCGGCTGCTGGTTGACTTATGTGAACATAATTAAACACCAAATGGTTTATTAACAAGTACAAACATATTTTTGGACAAAAAAAGAAAAAAATCGCGGATTTTTTTTTACCAAATTTTTTTTTTGCGGAATTTTTTTTTTCAAAAAAAATTTTTTTTTTTCAAAAGTAATTTCCTTTTAAATAAAGTTTTGCAATAATCTTTTAGAAATTGTGGAGGGTATCACTACATTCGGCAAGGCCGAATTAAACTTTTTTACTTGTTTTAAAACAAATTTCTTAAATGGAGTTGAGAGCTATTTTTCGCAAATTGAAAATTTTTATGTCTCAAAAACCGTTCTATGGTTGATGCCAAAAGTTTCGAAATTTTGTCCTTATTTGGGGGAAAATTAATGTGCTCGATTCGGGAGTACTCTTTCACCATTCACCAACTTCTTAAAAATTTGATATCCTTTCGAATATAAAGATTTTTAAATTTTTGCTTGTAATTATTGAAAACATTACCTAGAGATTTTATTTTAATAAGAACAAAAATTTTAAAATCTTAAAATTCAAAAGAATATTAAATTTTTAAAAATTTGCTGAATAGTGAAAAAGTACTCCCGAATCGAGCACAATATTTGTCAATAATTTTTTTTTTACAAAATTGACATGTCTCACTTTTATTATTAATGAATCATATTCAAATCAATCATTAATTTTTCGATGGGGGTTTTTTTTTTACATAGATTTACCGAATTAAAATTCTATATTTCATATAGATTTCAGTTATTTTTTTTTTTTTTGCATATTCCCCAAAAAAATATAACAACTAAAAATTTTCTGCATTTACAGATGCCAATATTGACTATAAAACATTGTTGGCAAACAATGAAAATAATTCAATAAAAACAGGTGCTAGTGCTACATCCACCAACAAACAACAACAACAACAACAACATTTAACAACACCAGGAGCAGCAACAACAACAACATCAGTAATTGCAACAAAAACAACATCTACAAGTTATGATATAGAACGTAAATATGGTAAAATACCGGCGGAAATATATTTGCTTTATCTGCGTGCATCTGGTTTAACAATTGTTTTAATATTTTTCATCACGGCCCTAATTTGGCAAACATTGCGTGTTTATACGGATGTTTGGTTACAGCAATGGACTGATGACAACATAAACATGAATGTACATAAAGTAACAACGGCAGCTGTACTACATGCTACTACTACTACTACAACTAGTACACCATCGAAATTATCCGCAAATATATCCGCAATACATGAACAACTGCAGCAACAAATGAGGCCTGAATATGCATCAACAACAATGACTGCTGCATCTATAACTGGTATAGGACAACAGCAAGAGGAGCATCATCATCATCACGAAGTCACGTATTATTTTCATATTTATGCGGTCATTTCATGTGTATGCATTGTCATGGCTATGATATCAACACCGGCTGGTCAATGGGCTGGCTGTAAAGCTCGTCAAAATTTACATGATAAACTTTTACAGTCGATTATGCATAAGTCATTGCATTTTTTTCAAATAACGCCAATGGGTCGTATTATGAATCGGTTTAGTAATGATATGGCCATAATAGATAAGGTAAGTAGTGGATAGAGGAGGAGTAACTCATGAAATTAAAGATTAACAAAATTTAATAAAATTCAGTAGTATGGGTATTTATGAGGTGAGGTAAAACTAAGATGAGATGGTGGGAGTTAAGGGTAATGATCAGGGCAATGGGGTTCATGTAAATACATGTTTCTTGTCGTTAGTCTGAGAACAACTTAAAGTATTCATCCTTGCGAATTTGCTTAAAAATGGCATTGATTTGTTAGTGCATATTTGATGAAAATGCATGTTTTTTGCATATTTTGCTTAAACTGCATATTTCTTGCATATTTTTAAATATTTTTTAAAATAACATTGATTTTTTGTAATTTTTGCTATTTTTGTGAATATTGTGATATATTCTTCATGAAAATGTAAAAAGCAAAAAGTTGCGCAATATAGGGTACAATCCGGGAAAAATATTCGTACATATTTGTAAATATTTACACAAGTGTGGAGCAAATTATGTTTTTTTTTGTAATTTCGAAAGCGTCGGGGTCGGGAAAGTTGCCTTTTAGGGTCTATATTAACACAAAAATATTGGACCTGTAGGACAACGGCTTAGGGTTTATTTTTGACTTGAAAATCAGAAAGTTCCAAACAAAGTGAAAAAAAAAAATTTTTTTGCTTCTTGCTTTGCAAAAAATATTTTTAGTTAGTTTTTTTTTGCGGAAAATATAACGTTACATTAGCTCACAATCAGTGTTGAGAAGATGTATATTTTTAAATATTGTATTATTTAATTTGGCCTTTAATACATTTTGAAATAAATTAAAAAAATATTTTTTAAGAAAAATCATTTTTACAGACAAAAAATTTTAACCATAAAATTACTTTCTTAGTAATTTCCGTATATAAACTAGTATTTTAAACAAATAAAATAAAAAATTAAAAAAAATATTTTTGTTTCATTTTGTTCGGATCTTTCCGATTCTCAAGTCAACAAAGTAATCCAAAACAATTCTCCTGCAGGTCCAATATATGTGTGTGTTAATATTGAACCCAAAAGGCAGCTTTCCCGACTCCAACGTTTTTTGAAATTCGAAAAAGCTAAATTTGCTCCTCTTTAATTTACACGTACATATAAATGTTTTCAAAATGGGACTAACTAGGACTTTTTATGAATAAATATTAAAATAAATCAATTTTTAAATGCATATTTTTTTAGTTTTTACCGCATATATTTAAATTTTTGATACATATTTTTAGCGCTTAAAACGCGATTTTTAGTGCATGAACTTCCTTACCCTGGTAATGATAGAAAAAATACTACATAGTTGTAAAAAAGTACCATTTTTTTCTTTCCTTGTTTACTGCCTCCTATTTTACGAGAGTTCTTAGTAAAAATTACAATTTAATTGGTAAAAAGCTTGTAAACTTACAAACAAATTTACAAGATTTTTACCAATAAAATTGCAAATTTACAAACTACATTATTTTGAGCTACCTTCTATTTTACGAGAATTACTAGTAAAAATTACGAGCTTTTTTGTAATTTTACAAGTTTTTAACCAATAAAATTGTAAATTTATAAATTTTTTAATGCGATAATACTTTCAAGGAATTCTTGTGACTTAACTATTTTTTTTTTTTTAAATTACCTTGAAAACTTGTACATTAACGAAAAAATTGTAAAATAACATAGAAAAATTTAAATATTGGTGAAAAATTTTTTGTTAAAAAACAAGGAAAACTGACAAATATTGGTAGAATGGGATTACAGGTCTTTTTCTAGTAATTTGATAATTTTTTTGAGTGTACTGATCCCAAATATTATGTTTGTGGGGTCATTAGTTCAGTAGATATAAAAAGTACCATATTAGCCTATTTTATACATTAAAACACTTTAAAAATAATGGTTTAAAAAAGTACTTTTTATAATCTTTTTCCAGCTGGAAGCTTTAAAAATAAGAAGTATTTTTTTTTTCTATTTTTACCACTTTGACCTCTTTAAAATGAGAGTTTTACTTATTTTTTCCCTCTTCAAATATACATTTGTTTATTTGAATATTCTGAAAAAAGTACTTTTTCAGAATATTTTTGCAGCTGGAAGATCTAAATTATTTCTTTTGTGGGGTCGTTAGATCATGATTACGATCAGAAGATATTAAAAAGTACCAAATTAGATTATTTTACGCTTTCAAAATGAGAAGTTTTTAAATGCCCTTTTTTAATATCTTCTAAGGCTGTGTTTATGCCATTATGTTGGTTCGAAAAGGGTAAAAAGGATCAAAAAGAGAACTTTTGGTACTTATTTTAATTCTTGAAATAATGCTTGTAGAAGCTTGAAATTTGGAATGTAGGATCCTTTGGTAAAAACTTCTGGAAAAAGTACTTTTGGGAAAAGTGTGCCTTTGTTACTTTTTATATATCATGAAATAATTGTGCTAGACGAAAAATTTCGAAAAATCTAGAAAAAGTACTTTTTGGAAATCCCGTTTCCTAGGGGAAAAAGTATTTTTCTTTATAAATCCAGAAATAAATGATCCTATACACTTTATATTTGATATATAGGATTCTATAGTGATAAAAAAATGGGGCTTAATGCGGTAAAAAAATGTACTTTTGGTACTTTTAATATTATCTGAAATAATGATCTTAGACACTTGAAATTTTGAAAGTAGGATTCTTTGGTAAAACAAATTGCTTGGAAAAATACTTTTTCGAAATTCCGTTATTTAGCGGGGTAAAAAAAAAATGGTGCTGTTTGTACTTTTTATATTTCCTATTTTTATACCCTCCACTCTAGTGATAGAGGGTATAAGTTTGTCATTCCGTTTGTAACACGTCGAAATATTGGTCTAGGTCCCAATAAAGTGTATATATTCATGATCCTCGATAGATTTAAAGACCGTCCATCTGTCTGTTGAAAACACGCTAATTTTTGAAAGACTTTAGGGCGGCTCCTGAAGTTTGGCATATATGTTAGGCATTTTTACCTTGGCAGGTTGGTATTGCAATCCAGCGAAATCGGTTCAGTGAGACAAAAACACGCTAACTTTCGAAAGGCGATTCTGAGGATGCTGAAGCTTGGCGTATATATTTGTCGTTCCCCTGGCCTGATTCGTATTGAATTTGAGACAAATCCGTCCAGGAGTTCAAAAGTTATTAGCAAAACCGTGAATATCAGGTTGGTTTCACCTTAAATTCACGTGTTGGAAACCCGTTAAACATGTTTTAAAAACATTGGTAACAAAAATATTTAACAACGTATTTGTGTCACTCAAAAATATTTTTACACTAAAAAAAAAAATACAGTCGAAAAAACTTTTACACCCAAAAAAAAAATTTTACACTCAACAAAAAAAATTTAGTAAATTATTTTTTTTTTTTTTTCAAAAATTACTTACAAAAAATTTTTTTTTACATAAAATAAAATATAATTAATCAAAAATGTTATTTTTTCCCTTTAGAAAATTTGCCGTTTTTCACCAGCTGGTGAATAAAATGTAACATAATTATTTTTCAACCAAAAAATTTTTTTCATCAAATTTTTTTTATTAATTTTTTTTTTTCATATTTTTTTTGTCGTCAAATTTTTTTTCCATCAATTTTTTTTTTCATAATTTTTTTTTCCATCAAATTTTATTTTTTTTCAATCAAAAATTTTTTTTTCATAAAATTTTTATTTATTGTTGTTTTTTTATTTTTAGTACCAAAAGGTACATAAAAATAAAATGTATTTATTCGGCCTTTATATATGTATATATATTCGATTAGAGTTTTATTCTAGTTCGAGGCCCAAAAATATTTCTATTTATGATATTGTCATAATAGAGTATTTTTAATTTATTGCTTTAAAAAAGTTACTATCTCATAGTATGTCTGTACTGATCAGTTTCATCCCCACTAAAGGAATCTTCAGCAGACTTTAGAGAATCATCGTTGGTCAATCAAACATCAAACCAGACATAATATTTGATATATTTCCCAAGTTATATGAGAAGTACTATTATGAAGGTCCGAAATCTGTTTTCCAACAAAAATAACTTTTTTAAAGCAAAAATTGTATATATTAAATCACCGTCGGTAACTATTAATATATGTGTTGCTGTTATTTTACAATAACAACAGTGCCTAACCAAACAATAGTGTTGGTAGGATAAGTCGTACTAAACTTTGTGTTAAATGTTGTTTTTTTATTTTTAGTACCAAAAGGTACATAAAAATTTTTATTTATTCATAAATTTTTTTTTTTTATCAAATTTTATTTTTCATCAAAATTTTTTTTCCCATCAAAATTTTTTTTTTTTCATATTTTTTTTTCATCAATTTTTTTTTTCTTTTCATCAACTTTTTTTTTTTTTTTTCATAATTTAATTTTTTCGTGAAGTTTTTTTTTTATTTTTTTTTTGCATCAATTTTTGTTACATCAAAAAATTTTTCTTTTTATCAAAAATCATGTCTCCCCTTTTTTTACCAAACCTACTTTTTCAACAAGTCTAAACTTGAGACATAAAAATGTTCCATTTGTTTATCAAATGTACATAAATCAAGTCATAAAACAACTCTCCAAAATGTAAAAACTCTTTTTTCCACTTTTTTTGCACTCATTTACCAAATGTACAGCTCTTTTGGTTTCGACTGCATCTTGCTTTCCACAGACAGATGGACGGATGTATATACACTAGAGTGTCCCTTATTTTGGAAATGTTGGAAATCTTGAGACGGTACCCGCTCATTTTTTTCCTTTTGACTTAAAAATAACTCAGGAAAAATTTTACGCCCCTAGGACCACGCCTTCCCTACGCGACGGGGCCTTAAAGAGCGGGGCCTAAAAAATCATTTTTCCATACAAACCAAAAAAATTTTTTTTTTATTTTTAATTTTTTTGTTATTAATTATTATATTACTTGGTTTGCTTATTCACGACAAAAAATTTGATTTTGGAGGGATAAGTCTTTCAGCGCTAAAAAATTTTTCGCAAAAAAAAAATTTGGGCGGCCGGGGTCCTACAGTAAAAAATTTTTAAAAAATATTTTTTTTTAGTTTTGACCAGCAACGGTTTTAGTTGCTATGTTGCTTTAAATGATATATATTCCAAAAAAAAAATTATTCATATCTGTGACATCTTTATCTTTTTCGAAAAAAAAAATTTTGAGCCGTAGGAATCCTACGGTAAAAAATTTTTAAAAAATATTTTTTTTTAGTTTTGAAAAGCAATGGTTTTAGTTTTTATGTTGTTTTTAATGATATATATTCCAAAAAAAATATTATTCATATTTGTGACATTTTTATCGTGTATCGAAAAAAATCATCAATGCATTTTTTACCCTTTTTTAGAACACGATTAAGATGTCACAGATACAAAAAATATTTTTTTATGAATATATATCATTTAAAGCAACATAGCAGCTAAAACCGTTGCTGGTCAAAACTAAAAAAAAATATTTTTTTAAAATTTTTTACTGTAGGACCCCGGCGGCTCAAAATTTTTTTTTGCGAAAAATTTTTTAGCGCTGAAAGACTTATCCCACCAAAATCAAATTTTTTGTTGTGAATAAGCAAACCAAGTAATATAATAAATAATAACAAAAAAATTAAAAATCAAAAAAAAAATTTTTTGGTTTGTATGGAAAAATGATTTTTTAGGCCCCGCTCTTTAAGGGCCCGTCGCGTAGGGAAGGCGTGGTCCTAGGGGCGTAAAATTTTTCCTGAGTTATTTTTAAGTCAAAAGGAAAAAAATGAGCGGGTACCGTCTCAAGATTTCCAACATTTCCAAAATAAGGGACACTCTAATATACACACAAAAAAATATTATACCAATAACTTGGGAGGATATGCGTTTTTAAAGTTTTTTACATTAATTATGAAAAATTTTGTAACATTTTACCAAGTTTATGCATAATTTTGGTTAAGGTTTGTAAAATTACCCAAGGTTAAATACTTTTATGAATATTTTCTAAACTTTTATCAGAAACAAGCAAAAACTTGGTAAAATTATGCTATTTTTTGCATAATATATGCAAAAAACTTAAAAAACGCATATCCTTCCAAGTACTTGGCAAAATTTTTTTTGTGTGTAGGAAGAGTTTCTTAAAAATGGATCAATAATATATAAATTTAATGGGGTCCTCGACTGATATTTCAATTCATTTTGCTTGGAGTAGCAAAATAATACAACATTATTTTTTCTAAAAAAATAACGTTGCTTTGGCAAGTACACCCAAATCTTCGGCATAACATTATCATGATTTAATGTTTTAGGCAAGAGTACACAATTCGCAGGCATTTTTTAAATACATATTCTCTTTTTTTTAATTTTTTGTAGAAAATCGCTGCTACCCTACAACGTTTATTACAATTCACCTTATTATGTTTATGTGCCATTTTAATCAATGTTGTCATTACTCCCTGGTTTATGGTGGTGACCATTCCCGTTTGTTTAGCTTATTATGCTATACAAAAATTTTACAGATGTTCCTCCAGGTAAGCTACATATAAATTTTTTAGTTGAAATAAGATTTTTGATTAGGTCAAGCCAAAAGTCTCAGAAACTGAGACTTTATATAAAGGAAAAATGTCTCAGAATCTGATACTTTTTCTATAAGAAAAATGTCTCAGAATCTGAGACTTTTTCTATAAGAAAATGTCTCAGAATCTGAGACTTTTTCTATAAGAAAATGTCTCAGAATCTGAGACTTTTTCTATAAGAAAAATGTCTCAGATTCTGAGACTTTTTCTATAAGAAAAATGTCTCAGAATCTGAGACTTTTTCTATAAGAAAAATGTCTCAGAATCTGAGACTTTTTCTATAAGAAAAATGTCTCAGAATCTGAGACTTTTTCTATAAGAAAAATGTCTCAGAATCTGAGACTTTTTCTATAAGAAAAATGTCTTAGAATCTGAGACTTTTTCTATAAGAAAAATGTCTTAGAATCTGAGACTTTTTCTATAAGAAAAATGTCTCAGAATCTGAGACTTTTTCTATAAGAAAAATGTCTCAGAATCTGAGACTTTTTCTATAAGAAAAATGTCTCAGAATCTGAGAATTTTTTTATATGAAATAATTTTTTCTTATACATTTTTTTAAACTTTTATTAAAGTTATGAAAAGAACAAACAGGATTTATGTTCCACTTTAAAGAAAATTTTGTTTTTCAAAATCTTCTTTAAGTGACAAGTTAATTTCTTGGCAACTCTCTCTCTCTCTCAAATGCAAGTTCACATAAAAAAGTTTTCACAAAACGAGGTTTTAATTAAGTTGTTTTGTTTCATTTTTCTTTTGCTAACGAAATATTTAAGCAAAAATTGTAAATTCATACTTGTCAAGTTAAAACTAATAATACTCTAAAGCCACCTCCTTCAAAACCATTTCCGCTTTTGCTACTTATTTCACAAAACTAAACAATTTTGTGCGTGCTTTAACGTATTTGGCACTTATACGTCTAATACGTTTGTATTATGTTCACAATTTTTTTTTTTTTTTTTTAATTTTTTTTTTGAAATTCCTGCGGGGAAACGGAAACAGCAACAATTGTATTAAATTAGTTATGTTTGTTGTTGATGAGTTTATTATTTTTAAAAACTAAAAGTATTTTTTGTTTCTCTTTATATTTAGTTATCATTTACCAAATGCAGTTTTTTTTATATTTATGTAAACAAAATTTTAGTTGAAAGTTTTTAGTTTTGTTGTTTATCGTTACTGGTAAAAATAATTTGATTAAAAAGTTGGTCTAGACTTTTGAAGCACGAGGTAGATAAAGTTTTTAATTAATTGAAATTTTCTGAAATACAAAATAATTTTGACATTTTCTATAGAAATCATAAGTTTTTATTAAGTAATGCATTATAGAATTAAGGGGGGTTTAAAGGAAAAAAACAGTCTTAATGAGAAAGCAATTTTTAAACAGTTATAAAAAAGTAAATACACAATATTTGTAAACTCTGTTTTTTTTTTGAAAGATAAATTATTGTAATATTTTTAAAAAAGGTACCTTTTCAAAATGATTTTTTGTCCTTTATTTCAAAAGTCAAGTATATATGACCATTATTTCTGGAGAAATTAAAAAAGTACCACACAGAAAGAAATAAAAAAAAATTTGAGTAAATTTTTAATACTATTGAGTAAAAAATTACTCAATTTTCCACCAGTAAACGATTTAATAGTATTGAGTAAATTTTTAATAAAAATTTATTAAATGTTTGCCAAAAAAATTTGAGTAAATTTTTAATTGACACTATTAAGTGCAGGAACAGAACAAGAATCACCACCTTTTAAAAACAGAACAAGTTTTATTTCACATCGGCGCCGGCCACCGGTTTAATTTTAAAAGTCGTGCCGGGCTTATTCTGTTTCTACTCTAAAAAAAACAAAGTTTAAAAAAATTTCATATTTTTTTACAAAGAAAAAAAACATGTTTTTTCAAACTTTACCAAATATATTTTTGTCTTAAAGATATAAAAAAAATTTATAAATATGATTACAAACTTTCATGTATATATACAAAAAACTATAAACTAAACGAGAATTAAAAAAACTAAGAAAATTCCAAAAAAAAATTAAAAAAGCTATTAAATTCTTATTAAATTATTTACTCAATTTGTTTTTAAATTTTTGAGTAAATTTTTAATTGCGTCAATTAAAAAATTACTCAAAACTTTTTTTAAATTTAAACAAGTGATTACTCAAATTGTTTTTCCCCATATTTTTTTCTGTGCAAAGTACTATATTTTTCTAAATTTTGTCCGCTTAGAACCGGAATTTCCAAAAAGTCACTTTTAAGAATGTTATTCAAGTTTCTAGAATATTTCAAGAAATATAAAAAGTACCAAAAGTATACTTTTTAACCCCTTTTGACCCGGAATTTTCAAAAAACCAGCCTAAATTGATATATTTCGCGGGAAGTGAACCTGAAAATTTCCAGTTACTACCCTTTTCAAAAAAGGGTGATAGTTTTATCGAACTTGCAAATACTAGCGCTATTTTTGGAGCTATTTTCAAGAAACATCGCAATTTTTAGTAATTTTTTTTTAAAAAAATGTGTGCTGTTTTGATTGTTTTTCTAAGAAAGGGAACTGTTTTTCGTGTTTTTTTACAAATTTTTTTTTATGTATTTAGTAGTACAAATTTTTATTTTAACATGATAATGTTTTTCGGCTGGTGTCTTATTTTAAAAAAGTTGCAGGACGCCACCTCAGTTTGACTATATAAGCTAACAATTAACGAAAAAGAAGACAAGAATTACTATTTTCATTTTCTTAAAACCAAAAATTTTAATAACTTGAGTTTGTAACTTGGATAATAATTCACCTCGTGGTGAATAAAACCGTTTTTCACCAGCTGGTGAATAAAAAGTAACATAATTATTTTTCAACAAAAAAAAAACATTTTTTTTTTTTTCATAAATTTTTTTTTCCATCAATTTTTTTTTCCATCAATTTTTTTTTTCCACCAAATTTTTTTTATCATATTTTTTTTTCATAAAATTTTTTTTTCTTCAAACTTTTTTTTTATCTTTTTTTTTATCAATTTTTTTTTTCATCAATTTTTTTTTCATCAAATTTTTTTTTCATTAATTTTTTCATAATTTTTTTTTTTTTTCATCAAATTATTTTTTCTTTTCATCAATTTTTTTCTCACCAAAATTTTTTTTTCATCAATTTTTTTTCATCAATTTTTTTTTCATCAAATTTTTTTTCTTTAATTTTTATCATAAATTTTTTTTTTCATCAAATTATTTTTTCTTTTCACAAATTTTTTTTTCCATCAAATTTTTTTTTCCATTAAATTTTTTTTTTCATAATTTTTTTTTTTTTCATCAAATTTTTTTTTCATCAAAATTTTTTTTATAATTTTTTTTTATCAATTTTTTTTTCATCAAGTTTTTTTTCACCAATTTTTTTTTTACAATTTTTTTTTTCATCAAATTTTTTTTTCATAATTTTTTTTTTATCAAATTTTTTTTTCATCAAAATTTTTTTTTTATATTTTTTTTTAACATGTTTTTTTTCATCAAATTTTTTATTATCAATTTTTTTCTCACCAAAATTTTTTTTTTCATATTTTTTTTTCACCAATTTTTTTTTACATTAAAAAATTTTTCTTTTCATCAAAAAAATTCATCAAAATATTTTTTTCATCAAAATTTTTTTCACCAAAAATTTTTGGTTCATTAAATTTTTTTAACATAATTTTGTTTCTCGTGAAAAAACAATCATTTTTTTACCAAAACCACTTTTTCACCAAGTCTATGCTTTTCGCATAAAAATTTTCCATTTGTTTATCAAATGTACATAAAACAAGTGAGAGTGTTATATACTTTGGTGCCGAATCTTTTATACTCTCCAAAATGTAAAAACACTTTTTTTCACTTATTTTTGCACTCACTTACGAAATGTACAGCTCTTTTGGTTTTTTAATGGGGTCCTCGACTTATATATCAATTCGATTTGCATGGAATAGCAAAGTAATATAACATTATTTTTTCTAAAAAAAATTTGCTTTGGCAAGTACACCCAAATCTTCCGCAAAACATTATCATGATTTAATGTTTTGGGCAAGAGTACAAAATTCGCAGGCATTTTTTTTATTTATAGTACAAATTTTTATTATTTTTTTCACAGAATAAGAGCTATATTTAGCGATATTTCGAAAAAAGAGTTTTTTTTTAGTACTTTTCCAAAAATGTTTTATGTATTTGGTAGGAACATTTTTTTATTTATTTTTTTCACAGAAAAGGTGCTATATTTAGCGATATTTCGAAAAAAGAGTTTGTTTTAGTACTTTTTTTAAAAAATTATGTCATTTTTAGTACTCATTCCAAATAAGGGTTCTATTACTAAAATTAGCACACTTATCTATAAAATAATGTAGTTTTTTGTACTCTTTCCAAATAAAAGTGCTGATTGTAGTTCACTCTCTAAAAAAGGATGTTATTTTTAGTACTATGTCAAAATATATGTGCTATTTTTAGTACACTTTCTTTTAAAGTGTGCTAGTTTTAATATTCTTTGCATTGACGACCCAGCAAAATTTTCCTTTTCAAGCAATCGGTTCCAGATCCCACTATAAATTTCTAAATCAATTATATCTGACATTCCAGAATCAATGATTTTTGTTTGAAATTGTCCCAAAAGCAATCATTTTTTAGAGAAGTAGTTTCAATGAATTTCAGAGTTTAGTACAATATGGGTTGGTTTATTTTCCACTGCATGGATCATGTTTTTAGTACTATTTCAGAAAATATATTATTTTCAGTATTTTATTCAAATATGGGTGCTGTTTTTAGTACTTTTTAAAGCAATTGTACTATTTTTAGTACGTTTTCTCCTAAAGGGGTGCTATTTTTAGTACTTTTACAGGAAAGTGTGGTGTAGTTAGTTCTAAATCCAAGAAGGAGAAATAGTTTTAGTACTACGTCAAAAAAAAAAAAAATTATAGCATTTTACCAAATTGCAAGATTTTTCTGGTTGTATGCTTCGGACTCCAAGCATAGATTACAATTTAAAAGCTATTACGCCCTTATGCATCAGATGGTTAATACACTTTGGGAAAAATACTGTTAGTTTGTAAACAATAAATTGTTAAACTATTTCCCCCTTTATAAACTACATTAAATCATATATTCCCTTTATTTTAACATCAGCATAACTCCTACCAAAATACAATCACATTCTTGTATTCTATCCTTTTAAATCTCACATATACATTAGGGTGGAGCAAAAAAGGATTTTTTTTAAAACAGACCAAAAAAATTGTCCTACTACTATAAAAACCATATCAGCTAAGATTTTTAGAAAAAAAAAAAAAAATTAAAAAATTTTTTTTTTACTTTTTTGCAGCCTTCCGACATTTAAGACAAAAAAGAAACCCAAAGACATTATGCCACTGGTTCAATATTTTACCCTACAGGACCAAAACTCAACTGCATTATATGGGCATTAAGCGAAATCGAAAAAAAAAAATAAAAAATCTCACCACCCTAATGTACATGTGTACGAATAATGTGTATGCTCCAATTTTTTTTATTGCTATGCTCCCATATTGTTATCATTATTTGTTATTTAAATATGTTTACATTTCGTTAAGTTTTTCTTTTAGTGCTCCCTCTGTAGTTTAAATATGTGAGGGAGAATATATGAAACAAAAAGTTGTTTAACATCTTTTTGTATCCTTTTTATTTGAAAACGCAAAACGAAAAAAAGTAGAAAAGAAAAACTTATTTCAACCCATCTCTATTTAAGAAAACATAAAAACTACACTTAACTTTTAAGTTGCCATCTTTATCAAGAAAACACAGAGCAACAAACAAAAATCCCTTTGTGGTCTATGTTTTTGTTGCCTGCCTGACTGTTGTTGTTGCTGCAGCATGTTATGCATATTTTATTTGCTTTTAAAATATTCTAGTCTTTTCTTTTTTTACTTTTTAGTCGAAAAATAGAAATCTTGAGAGATGGCAAGGTCGACTTTAAAACCAAAACAGAAACGCTTTTGTTTGTATAAATGAAGATTTTAAATAATTACGAATGACAGGTGTAAAGATAGAAGAACGGCTAAAATTAGTGTCAAAACAAAAAATTAAGGAAGGATGCTATTGTTGTCATACTTTTAGTACTTTTTCCAAAAAATAATTTGGAGTTTTAGTAGTAATCCCAAGAAGAGTTGATAAATTAAGACGTGATGCTACTTTAAGTTATAATTTAAAAAAAATGTGCTATTTCTAGTACTCTTTCCAGAATAAAAAGAAGCTATTATTTTTAGTACCATTTTCAATATAAGGACAATTTTTAATAATATATCCAAGGGTGCTAGTTTACGGGCCTTTTTCAGTCTGGGATATGTTTTTAGTACTCTTGCAAAAAATAATGTTATTTATTGTTTTATTTCCAAAACAGGGGCTATTTTTAGTGCACTTTTCCAAAAAGGGGCTCTAATCATATTACTATTTGCCAAAATTAGTTCTAGTACTTTTTGCCAAAAATAGTGTTATTTTTAGAACTATTTTCCAGAAAATGTTCCGTTTTTAAAAATGTGCTCAAGAGTGTTAATTTTAGTACTTTTCTAGTCTAATTAAGAATTAAGTAATTTAACTTTACTTACAAGTCATTATGCTGATTTTGCTTTATCCTAAAATCGCTTACAATTAGTTTTCCCCGTTTTTGTTATAATAATCTACTGTTGTGTCCCTATTAGTCTGTGCCCATACTGTGGTTGGAGAATGTATTAATTTGTGCTAGTAAACTTTTACTGTGGTACTATTTTTAGTACAATTTACAATAAAGAGGCCACGTTCAAGGGTGATTTTTTTTAGCACTTATCCAATAAATAATGATATTTTTAGTTCCCCTTCTAAGGAAGCTAACAATTTTTGATACTTTTAAAAGAAATTATTCGTTTTTTTGTACTCTTTCCAATAAACAGCGATTTTCCATGAAAGATTTTAGTTTTTAGTACTTTTTTAAGAATTTATGCTGTTTTTAGCTCACTCATAATAAATTTCGAATGTTTTTTTTAAGAATTGTTGGTTGTCATGGCATAATGTACTTTTTTTATACCCTGTTTTCGCTTATAGGTAAAACGGCTTAAAGAAAATATTTTTAGCAGTTTCTTTATGCTATTATAGTATTTTGAAAGATTGAATTGAAAAATGTTGTTAAAAACTGTTATTTTATGTAAATGAGAACAGACCTTTAGACCGATTGCTATTTTTAGCACTCGTATCAGTTAATTATACTTTTATTTTAGAAAAAAGCATTATTTAAGTTATATTTACGAGAATGGCTGATATTTTTTGTACTTCTTCTAAGAAAGGGTGCTATTTAAAGCACTCTTCTTGGAAAGGTTTTTTATTTTAGTCCTTTTTTTGTGATTAAAAATGGGAACCAGTTGTCTCGATACGATTTTTCGTAGTATTTTAAAATTATTTGTAATGGGTGCCATTTCAACAAGGTACTCCTTAGTATTGTACTAAAAAATAAGCCCATTTATAGGCAAAAAAACAATAGTGCCCTAAATAGGGCTACAGCTAAATAAATGATTGCTTTAAAAACACTGCGTGACAAAACTAACCACTATTTTAGAAAACAAGAGGTACGACCATCATTTCTATATATTTCGGACATGCTGAATCGAATGGCGTACTCCGTTTTTCGATTTATGGTACAGTTTTCTTGCAAAATGTCATTAAAGATTGGCTGATTTTCAGCTGCTTTTTTAACAAAAAAATTTCCAAAGCTAATGGTTTTTTAATGCTATGGCATGGAAAACAAAGATATAAATTGTAGCAATATTTCTAATGCAAATTTGGTTTAAAGCTTTTCATCTGAAGCCCTTAAAATCGCGGATTTCTTAATTTTTGTACCTTTTCGCGAAATTAACCCCTAAATTGGTCTCTGATAAAAAACTTGCATTTTGTGGATCATAAAGGTACCCATGACACTACGAATAGTGAACAAAAAACATATATGTTATATGAACCATCATGATGAAAATCGCGAAAAACCGTTTTTTTGTATATGGCAGCATCACTTTACGAGATGATTTAAGGCCCTATCTTTTAGTATATAATGTGGGAACCTTAAATAATGAACTGACCCAAAATTTGTCCAAAAAAGTTTTCATTTGCAAAAGTTATCTTAACAAAAACTATAATTATTGCATGGAAAACACTGAAATATTAGTTTTTGTTAAGATAACTTTTGCAAATGAAAACTTTTTTGGACAAATTTTTGGTGAGTTAGTTGTTTAAGATTACCACATTATATACTAAAAGATGGGGCCTTAAATCATCTCGTAAAGTGATGCTGTCATATACAAAAAAACAGTTTTTCGCGATTTTCATCATGATGGTCCATATAATATAGCTGTTTTTTCCCCACTATTCGTATTGTTAGGGATGCCTTTTTGATTCACTAAAAGCAAGTTTTTTATCAAAGACCAATTTGGTTGTTAATTTCGCGAAAACCTTAAAAAATTAAGAAATTCGGGAATTTAAGGACTTAAGATGAAAAGCTTTAAACCAAATTTGCATAAGAAATATTGCTACAAGTCATATCTTTGTTTTCCATGCCATACAATTTAAAAATAATTAACTTTGCAAATTTTTTTGTTAAAAAACTGTCACTAAATCAGCAAATCTTTAACGACATTTTGCAAGAAAACTGTACCATACATCGAAAAACGGAGTACGCCATTCGAATCAGCATGTCCGAAATATATAGAAATGATTTTTTTTATTGTGGGGTTAACACTAAAATAATAGTTTTTGTTAAGATAACTTTTGCAAATTAAAACTTTTTTGTCCAAATTTTTGGTCAGTTAATTGTTTAAGGTTTCCACATTATATACTAAAAGATGGAGTCTTAAATCATCTCGTGAAGTGATGCTGGCATATACAAAAAAACGGTTTTTCGCGATTTTCATCATGATGGTCCATATAACATAGCTGTTTTTTGCCCACTATTCGTATTGTTAGGGATGCCTTTTTGATTCACTAAAAGCAAGTTTTTCATCAAAGACCAACTTGGCGGTTAATTTCGCGAAAACCTCAAAAAATGAATAAATTCGCGAATTTGAGGGCTTAAATTGAAAAAGCTTTAAATCAAATTTGCATAAGAAATGTTGCTACAAGTCATATATTTGTTTTCCATGCCATAAAATTTATAAATCATTAACTTTGCAAATTTTTTTGTTAAAAAACTGTCACTAAATCAGCAAATCTTTAACGACATTTTGCAAGAAAACTGTACCATACATCGAAAAACGGAGTACGCCATTCGAATCAGCATGTCCGAAATATATAGAAATGATGGTCGTAACTCTTGTTTATTTTTTAGTGTTCCGCAGTGAAATCGGACTATAGATGGGGCATTCCATTCCAAGTCGGACACTTTAAAACTTTTTTTAGACTTTTCCAATTTTTTAAAAATTTTAGTACCCTTTAAAAACTCGTTTGTGGTAAATTTTCCGATTTTTTTTGATGACCCATTTAAAAGATATTAAGTTTTCAAAAATTTGGAGCTTGATCCTTTATTTAAACTTCTTTTACTCATAACTTCTTCAAAAATGGTCCAAAATATTTTGTTTTAATTTTTTTTTAATTAATTTTAAATAAAAGTTTCTAAAGAATTCCTGAAAATTTTTTACATAGAATTTTTAAGTTTTAAATCTTGTTTTTGAAAATTTTTGTTCTCTTTGCTTTTTTTTTAAATTTGTCTATGAAAAACTTCTATTGATTCTACGAACTTTTTTCCCTGTATTAGAGTTGTGCCGTTCTTGAACAAACTAGTTCGAAGACCTAGTTCACTTTACTGAACTATAAGACCTATGCCACGACTTTTCGCTCATTTTGTTCTCTTACAAGGGAAGTATCTCAACCCTTATGAACCGATTTGCCTGGAACTTAAAATATATATCAAAGAGACAATTCTAAGGTTGGGGTGTCTCGGCTTATCGGCCATATCGGGGATTTAGGGGTTCAAAACATGGGTCAAAAAATGGCGAAAAAATCGTTTTTTGGATTTTTCAGCCATTTCTTTTTAAGAAACTATGTGATGTTTTCATATGAGAAGAAAGGTTTTTTTAATGCCTATCCAATGGAGGCATAACCTTGTAAAAATTGGGCTTCTTTAAATATTTTTTTCAGGAAAATGTGTAAATTTTGGGGGGTACTTATGTGAAGACATAGACCTACGATATCCATATGTATAAGAAATAATCTTTATTAAATTTAAGTCGACCCGTATTTTTGCCCTAGACGATATTCATGTTAGTTCGGAAGTTATAAAAATTTTCCCGAAGGTCCACATGGTTTCATAGGGGGACAACGAAATTTTTAAACACCGATATGGCCGATAAGCCGAGACACTCCAACCTTAAAATCGTCTCTTTAATATATATTTTAAGTTTCAGGCAAATCGGTTCATAAGGGTTGAGATACTTCCCTTGTTAGTTTTTAAAAAGTCTAAAAAAATAATAATAACACTATGCTAGTCGCAAAAATTAACAAGCACCCAGCTGGTAGAGCTAATTCGGGTATTCAATGGGAATTCCATGGTGCTAGCCGTTTTTCGAAGTTAGCGCTCGTATTCGCGATATTCGCGAAAATGTAAAGCTAAAGTACAACAACAATTAAATTTTTATGCTTTTGGGGTAGTTTTTAAATATAAATTTAGAAAATGCTTGGATAAAAAAATATCCGCCAAATTTTTTTTTTAACATGATAATGTTGTTAGGCTGGTGTCTAATTTTAAAAAAGTTAACGAATTAACGAAAAAGAAAACAAGAATTACTATTTTCATTTTCTTAAAACCAAAAATTTTAATAACTTGGGCTTGTAACTTGGATAATAATTCAACTCGTGGTGAATAAAACCGTTTTTCACCAGCTGGTGAATAAAAATTAACATAATTATTTTTCAACAAAAAACTATTTTTTTTTCATCAAACTTTTGTTTTTCATCAATTTTTTTTTTCATCATCAATTTTTTTTTTCATCAAAAAATTTTTTTTTTCATCAATTTTTTTTTCTATCAATTTTTTTTTCCATCAAAATTTTTTTTTTCATAATTTTTTTTTTATCAAACTTTTTTTTTCACAAATTTTTTTTTTTCATCAAACTTTTTTTTTTCATTATTTGTTTTTTATCAAATTTTTTTTCTTTAATTTTTTTTTCATCAAATTTTTTTTTCATCAATTTTTATTTTTCATCAAAAACTTTTTTTTTCATCAAATTTTTTTTTTCATCAACATTTTTTTTTCATCAATTTTTTTGTTTTGTCATCAAACTTTTTTTTATCAATTTTTTTTTCATTAATTTTTTTTTCATCAAATTTTTTTTTTTCATAATATTTTTTTTAATCAAATTTTTTTTTCATAATTTTTTTTTATCATATTTTTTTTATCAATTTTTTTTCATCAAATTTTTTTATCAAATTTTTTATTATCAAATCCAAAAAAAATTTTTTGTTTCATATTTTTTTTTTCATCAATTTTTTTTACATCAAAAAATTTTTCTTTTCATCAAAAAAATTTGTTAAAAACTTTTTTTATCCAAATTTTTTTTCACCAAAATTTTGGGTTCATTAACATAATTTTGTTTTTCGTGAAAACATAATCATTTTTTTTACCAAAACTACTTTTTCACCAAGCTTCTAAGCTTTTCGTATAAAAATTTTCCATTTGTTTATCAAATGTACATAAAACAAGTGAGAGTGGTATATTCTTTGGTGCCAAATCTTTTATACTCTCCAAAATGTAAAAACACTTTTTTGCACTTATTTTTGCACTCAGTTACGAAATGTACAGCTCTTTAGGTTTTTTAATGGGGTCCTCGACTGATATTTCAATTCGTTATGCATGGAATAGCAAAGAAATATAACATTATTTTTTCTAAAAAAAACTTTGCTTTGGCAAGTACACCCAACTCTTCCGCAAAACATTATCATGATTTAATGTTTTGGGCAAGAGTACAAAATTCGCAGGCATTTTTTAATTAAAAAAAAAAAAAAAATTAATCGCGAATATTGCTAATGCATACTAAACTAAAAATATTTGTAATGAATCAATTTTTTCACGAAATTACAGATTTTTCTCGAAAAAAATTCACGGTATTATGGTTTGTTATGTTAATTTAACATACTTGAACGGGTTTAAATTTAAAAAGTTTAAAAATATCGTTTTATTGTAATTGAGCATCACAATTTTGAATCGCGAATATCGCAATACGAGCGCTAACTTCGAAAACGGCTAGCACCATTGAATTTAGCGTACTTTATTTAACTTTACCAGTAGGGTGCCCAGCTTGTTAAAAAAAGTGGCAAATTCGAGCACAGTGTAATAGTAGTCCCACGATCTTCTTGGGTAAAAAATTTTTCAAATCGATAGAAGTTTCTCATAAAGAGAACAAACATTTTTAAAATAAGATTTAAATTTTAAAACTTAAAAAGCGCATACTACAAGACTTTTAAGAATATTTTAGAAATTCTTTTGTTGGAATTTAAACCATTTTTAAAAAAGTTGTGAGTAAATGAAGTTATTTATTTATTATGTTCATAAGGTTTGAGATACTTCCCTTGTAAGTTTAATTTATTATTTATTTTGTTACACTTTCCATTGAAAATTTAATATCACTACTGTAGGGTTGTGCCACACATTACTTAACATGCATTTTTAGTAATCTTTTCTTGTTTTATTTTTCATATTACTTCTTTATATTTTTGTTGCATTATTTAGAGAATTACAACGTATTGAAAATGCCACAAATTCACCAGTGATATCACATCTATCGGAAACAATACAAGGTGTAACAACAATACGTGCCTACAATCAGGAGTCACGTTTCACAGAAATCCTCTTCAGACGTCTCGAAGAAAATACAATTGCATTTACCATATTGAATACCAGTAATCGATGGTTGGGTATATCGTTGGTAAGTTTATATAAAGCACACATGTATAGACATAAGTATTCTGGTGACATAGAATTGTTAAATACAAGAGATTTGAGAGTGACATAAAAAAAAAGGATTTGAAAACTTATACAACCAGCATATGAAATGGGGGTTTTTGTAACTTTTTCCCCCATATGTTAGTTGGATCAAAACAAAAAGTTTTTTTAAGTCGTAAAGTCATTAGTTAAAAAACAAAAACAATTAAGAATATGGTATGAGATATAAGATGTGTTTTTTTAATTATTGGCTCCATATGGTATGCTTTAAAACATTGCTAAAATACAAAAACATGGAAACTCGTAGATAAATAAATCCTAGAAGTATTAGAATTAATACAGTCTAATACTGCTGGGATTTATTTATTTACGACTCTCCCTGTTTTTTATTTTATGCAATATTTTTAAAGCATACCATAAGGAGCTAATAATAAACAACACTATCACAGAATAAAACGAGTAGAGTTTAGCGACAGAAATTGGAAATTGTTTTAATAAATTAAAGGAATCAAAAAACACACCAAATATATTTTGTTTTTACGTATATGTTTCTTACAATAATATTTCCTACACAATTTTTTTTGTAATTCCTTAGATTCTTGTTAAAAAAACTTATCTAGTTCTTTTTTAGGATTTTTTTTACAAAAATAAAACTCTACAGCAGCTGTCATAAATGTAAGAACGTGCCAAGGTTTTCTAAAGGCCAAAATTAAAAGAATGTATTGTAGTTTCTGTTTTATGTTCAAAATTTAAGTGAACTTATGTTTATTTCTCATGTTTTTGGGGGAGTATATTTCAAACATACTAACCATTATTTTACTATTTTAAAGAAATTTTGTATACATTCTATTACAAATGATAGTTTCAAAACAGAAATATAGTGTTGTAAAACTTTAATAGCAATCAGAAAGTTGTTTAGAACTATTTTCGTAAGTTTTCTTTCTTTTTTTCTTCGGAAAAACAACAAAAAAAGTTTTAAAAACAACAGGTTTTAGCATGTGATTAAAATTAAAGTCATGAAAAAAATGTGAGTAAAAAGCAAACAAATTTTATGTTATCGATAAATCGATAACTGTAAAATTTTCTAAAGATTTTTTTTATATCAATACTAAAAATCTTCAAGAAAAAAATTATTTGTTATTTGTTTAAGCGAATTTTTCTATAGAAAATTTTTTGTTATCGATATTTAAGGAATTTTCTATAGAAGAATTTATATTGTCGATATTTATAGAATTTTCTTTAGAAATATTCTTTGCTATCGATAGAATTTTCTATAGAAAATTTTTTGCTATCGATATCGATAGAATTTTCTATAGAAAATTTTTTGCTATCGATATCGATAGAATTTTCTATAGAAAATTTTTTACTATCGATATCGATAGAATTTTCTATAGAAAATTTTTTGCTATCGATATCGATAGAATTTTATATAGAAAATTTTTTGCTATCGATATCGATAGAATTTTCTATAGAAAATTTTTTGCTATCGATATCGATAGAATTTTCTATAGAAAATTTTTTGCTATCGATATCGATAGAATTTTCTATAGAAAATTTTTTGCTATCGATATCGATAGAATTTTCTATAGAAAATTTTTTGCTATCGATATCGATAGAATTTTCTATAGAAAATTTTTTGCTATCGATATCGATAGAATTTTCTATAGAAAATTTTTTGCTATCGATATCGATAGAATTTTCTATAGAAAATTTTTTGCTATCGATATCGATAGAATTTTCTATAGAAAATTTTTTGCTATCGATATCGATAGAATTTTCTATAGAAAATTTTTTGCTATCGATATCGATAGAATTTTCTATAGAAAATTTTTTGCTATCGATATCGATAGAATTTTCTATAGAAAATTTTTTGCTATCGATATCGATAGAATTTTCTATAGAAAATTTTTTGCTATCGATATCGATAGAATTTTCTATAGAAAATTTTTTGCTATCGATATCGATAGAATTTTCTATAGAAAATTTTTTGCTATCGATATCGATAGAATTTTCTATAGAAAATTTTTTGCTATCGATATCGATAGAATTTTCTATAGAAAATTTTTTGCTATCGATAGAATTTTCTATAGAAAATTTTTTGCTATCGATATCGATAGAATTTTCTATAGAAAATTTTTTGCTATCGATATCGATAGAATTTTCTATAGAAAATTTTTTGCTATCGATATCGATAGAATTTTCTATAGAAAATTTTTTGCTATCGATATCGATAGAATTTTCTATAGAAAATTTTTTGCTATCGATATCGATAGAATTTTCTATAGAAAATTTTTTGCTATCGATATCGATAGAATTTTCTATAGAAAATTTTTTGCTATCGATATCGATAGAATTTTCTATAGAAAATTTTTTGCTATCGATATCGATAGAATTTTCTATAGAAAATTTTTTGCTATCGATATCGATAGAATTTTCTATAGAAAATTTTTTGCCATCGATATCGATAGAATTTTCTATAGAAAATTTTTTGCTATCGATATCGATAGAATTTTCTATAGAAAATTTTTTGCTATCGATATCGATAGAATTTTCTATAGAAATTTTTTGCTATCGATATCGATAGAATTTTCTATAGAAAATTTTTTGCTATCGATATCGATAGAATTTTCTATAGAAAATTTTTTGCTATCGATATCGATAGAATTTTCTATAGAAAATTTTTTGCTATCGATATCGATAGAATTTTCTATAGAAAATTTTTTGCTATCGATATCGATAGAATTTTCTATAGAAAATTTTTTGCTATCGATATCGATAGAATTTTCTATAGAAAATTTTTTGCTATCGATATCGATAGAATTTTCTATAGAAAATTTTTTGCTATCGATATCGATAGAATTTTCTATAGAAAATTTTTTGCTATCGATATCGATAGAATTTTCGATAGAAATTTTTTTACTATCGATAGCGATAGAATTTTCTATAAAAAATGTTTTACTATCGATATCGATAGAATTTTCTATAGAAATTTTTTTACTATCTTTAGAATTTTCTATAGAAGATTTTGTACTATCGATATCGATAGAATTTTCTATAGAAAATTTTTTGCTATCGATATCGATAGAATTTTCTATAGAAAATTTTTTACTATCGATATCGATAGAATTTTCTATAGAAAATTTTTTGCTATCGATAGAATTTTCTATAGAAAATTTTTTGCTATCGCTAGAATTTTCTATAGAAAATTTTTACTGTCGATAGAATTTTCTATAGAAAATTTTTTACTATCGATAGAATTTTCTATAGAAAATTTTTTAGTATCGATATCGATAGAATTTTCTATAGAAATTTTTTTACTATCGATACCGATAGAATTTTCTATAGAAAATTTTTTGCTATCGATAGAATTTTCTATAGAAAATTTTTTGCTTTCTATAGAATTTTCTATAGAAAATTTTTTGCTATCTATAGAATTTTCTCTAGAAAATTTTTTGCTATCGATATCGATAGAATTATCTATACAAAATTTTTTGCTATCGATATCGATAGAATTTTCTATAGAAAATTTTTTGCTAACGATAGAGTTTTCTATAGAAAATTTTTTACTATCGATATCGATTTTTTTGTTATCGCTATGAAAATAACTATAGAATTCTCTAAAGAAAATTTTATTTTATTGGTAAATTACTTTTTCTCCATAATTTTTCTACGAGTGTATATTTCATTCCTAAAAATTTTTGTTTTAGGAAATCTTGTAAAATTAAAAATGATTTTGGTTTTACTAATGACTAAAACTATTTTTTAACTTTTAGCATTCATATTCTACTTAAAGAAAAACCAACGAAATTTCCCACAGTAATAAAAAACAAAAAAATTCTTCTTATTTTCTTCATTCATCAGGACTACCTGGGTGGTGTTATTGTATTTGTAGCCATAGTGACAGCTTTATTGGCGGCAACAATAGCTTGCAACAACTTTAGTCAACAACAGCAGCAGCAGCTAAAGCAACAAATGATGTTAAATAATGACAATGAAGAACATATGACAAACGCCAACACAATACAGACATTGTTGTCCCCGTTGACACCATCACCCTCGTTGGTTGGTTTGGCCATTAACTATACGTTGTTGATGCCAATTTATTTGAATTGGGTTGTAAAACTTTTGGCCGATATGGAAATGTATGTTGGTTCCGTTGAAAGGATAGCATATTATGCTGAATCGCCCACCGCCACAAAGGAAGAAACCGATGAAGGAGGAGATGAAGTTGAAAAAGATATAAAAACTATAAATATGGAACAACAGCAGCAGCAGCGAGAGCAACACCAACAGGATGGTGATGATGATGATGATGAGGAAAATAGGAAATTAAAGGAAAATGAAATACTAACTATATCATCATATAATATTAACAACATCAGTGGCAACAGTAACAGCAACAACAACAATACAAATGAAGATGCTAAAATAATAAAAGTTGTTGAAAAAAATGATAAAGTTGTTAAACTGAATTGTTCAACTTCAAGTTTTACATTGAATGGTACATCTTCCTTACCTCAACACCAGAATGATAAATTGTTTTCGATGCCTGAGAATAATGGTTCAACTGACAACAATGTCGATAAAACTGTTGCTATTACTACTCTGTGCAATGTTGTTGATGATGACGAGGACGATGATAGTGTTGCTGTTTGTGGTATTGTTGATAAGTTTAAGAATAATGATGGCCTTCTTCATATTACTGACGATGGACATATTGCAGCAGTAACCACAAAAACTTTTTCACATAAACCCAACAACAACACAACAACATATGACGACAACAATGACAACAAGAAGACTGTTGTTGCAACATCATCACCATCACGAACAAAAACAAACAACAGTATAAAAAATAAGAAAGATACATTGTCTTCCTCGCATACAGCTACTTCAGCGAGTCCTGCCTCAACTACCTCAAAAACTTTAGGACGTAATGATGCAGAACGTCGTGCTAGTGTACGTCGTTTGGCCAAATATAAAAAACAATGTAAGTAAAAGAGTCGAGAATTTTTTTTTCATTTCTTTGTGTAAGGATGAGTAAATTTTAAGTATATGTTGCCTTTTTATAGTACTTTTGTTTTTAGTTTACTTTAGGTATATGTGTTGGTTTTAGGGTGGTAAGTATTTGTATGGATGTGTTTTGGCCAGGAATTAATTCTAAAAGGGAGTGAGGGGTAGGTTTCCCCTCACCAAACTAAAAAAAACCAACAACACCAAAATGGCAAAAATACTATTTTTGCTTAATTTTGATTAAAAAGTACTATATTGGTACTTTTTATGAAAAAGTACTATTTTGGTACTTTTTATGAAAAAGTACTATTTTGGTACTTTTTGTAAAACAGTATACTTTTTGTAAAAAAAAATCTATTTTGGTACTTTTTGTAAATATAACTATTTTGGTACTTTTTATGAAAAAGTACTATTTTGTAACTTTTTATGAAAAAGTAATATTTTGATACTTTTTGTAAAAAAAAACTATTTTGGTAATTTTTATGAAAAAGTACTCCAAAATGCCCACAAAAAATACTTTTTTTGGGTAGTTTTAGTTTAAAAATACTTTTGTGGTAATTTTTACATAAAAGTACTATTTTGGTACTTTTTATAAAAAAGTACTATTTTGGTACTTTTTGTAAAAAAGTGCTATTTTGGTACTTTTTGTAATAAATACTGTTTTGTTACTTTTTGTAAAAAAGTAATAATTTGGTACTTTTTGTAAAACAGTACTATTTTGGTACTTTTTTGTAAAAAGTACTATTTTGGTACTTTTTGCATAAAAGTGCTATTATGGTACTTTTTGTAAAAATACTATTTTGATACACTTTGTAAAAATAACTATTTTGGTACTTTTTATGAATAAGTACTATTTTGGAACTTTTTATGAAAAAGTACTATTTTGGAACTTTTTATGAAAAAGAACTATTTTGGCACTTTTTATGAAAAAGTAATATTTTGGTACTTTTTGTAAAAAAGTACTATTACGGTAATTTATGTAAAAAAGTACTATTAGGGTACTTTTTGTAAAAAAGTACTATTTTGGAACTTTTTAGAAAAAGTACTATTTTAGTACTTTTTGTAAAAAAGTTCTATTTTGGTACTTTTTGTAAAAAATAACTATTTTAGTACTTTTTATAAAAAAGTACTTTTTGTAAAAAAGTACACTCAGGTCTTGTTTTATGCGGTAGAGGCGTTCCAAATAAAACCGCATAAACGAAATCCGCATAAAAAAACTTAATTTTTACACAAAATGTTTGATTCGTTCCGAGTTCAAAAACCGCATAACTTCAAATCAAGAAGTAGAAATTATACCAAACCCGTATAAAAAAAAAAAATCCTAAATAAAAAAAAAAAAAACTAACCAAAAACAATTAATTTTTTTAAAAACTTCACATTTTAGACAATCAAGCACACATCGTTAAAGTAAAAACGCAAACAAGTTTAAAATTTGGAAAGTTACTATGCTACATTGATGACAACATATAAAAACGTTTAATTTTTTTTTTTTTTTTTTTTCGAAAATTCAGTAAAAAGTACTATTTTGGTACTTTTTGTAAAAAAGTACTTTTTGGTACATTTTGTAAAAAAGAACTGTTTTGGTACTTTTTGTAATAAAATAACTATTCTGGTACATTTTATGAAAAAGTACTATTTTGACACTTTTTATGAAAAAGTACAATTTTCGAACCTTTTTCGAAAAAGCACTATTTTGGCACTTTTTATAAAAAAGTACTATTTGGTACTTGTTTGTGAAAAAGTACTATGTTGGTTTATAAAAAGTAAAAATAATGATACTTTGGTACTTTTGTAAAAAAGTACTATTTTGTAAAATTTAATTAAAACGGAAATATTTTTTGTATATAAATTGCTAAACAACTTTTTTGGTACTTGTTTAAAAAAGTACTACATAAATGTGCTATATTTGTGCTTTTTACTATAGAGGTACTTACTTATATGGTACTTTTTGTAAAAAGTAAAATTTTTGTTCGTTTTTTAAAAAAAATTCGTTTTATTTAAAATTACATTTCGAGTACTTGTCATCAAAAAATACTTTTATTATGCTAAAAGTATTATTTTGGTAGTTTGTACAACAAAGTACTATTTTGGACCTTTTGATTAAAAAGTACTATTTTAACAATAAAGTACTATTCTCTTTTTTTTTCATTAAAAAATGCTACTTCCGTACTATATTTTTTTTTGTAATTTCCATCAAAAAAATACTTTTTTTTTAAAAGTACTATTTTGGTACTTTTTTATTAAAAAGTTCGACATTGGTCTTTTTTGTTAGTAATTTTTTTTTGTACTGAAAGTACTTTTTTGGAACTTCTGATTAATTTTTTTTTTGTTTTCAAAAAAGTACTATTTTGGTACTTTTTTAAAAAAAATACTACTTCCGTACTCTTTTGGTGTTTTTCTTTATAAAAAAAAAGTTTGCTTTCTTAAATAAAAAAATAATAACAACTCCTAAATGACCAAAAAAATTTTTATTTTTGGTAATCTTTATTAAAAAGTTTTATTTTGATTCTTTTTATAAAAAAGTATTAAAAGATACTTTTTTGGTACTTTTTGTAAAAAAGTACTATCGTGGAAAATTTTAATAATAATAAAATATTTTTCGTATGTAAATTGCCAAACAACTTTTTTGGTACTTATTTAAAAAAGTACTACACAAATATGCTATATTTGTTCTTTTTACAAAGAAGGTACTTATGTGGTACTTTTTGTAAAAAGTACAATTTTTTTCGTTTTTTTAAAAAGTTTATTTTGGTTCAATTTATTAAAAAGTACATTTTGGGTACCTTTCAATATAAAAATACTTTTTTCTACTGAAAGTACTACTTTAGAAATTTGCACAACAAAGTACTATTTTGGACCTTTTGATTAAAAAAGTACTATTTTTACAAATAAGTGCTATTTTTATACTTTTCATTAAAAAATGCTACTTCCATTCTCTTTTATGGTAGTTTTCATTATAAATATTTTTTTTGGTAGAAATTTTTTACAATTTTTTTTCACTTCTTAAATTGATAACATTGCCACCCTACTTCACATGTCTGTTTGTGTAACTCAATGGCTGGTTTAGTTTTCGTATACGTATGTTTGTCTTTGTAAAATTTTCAATTTCAAGGTAAGTTTAATGGTTAAAGTTTATGGCCAGAATTGTTTGACTTTTTTTTTTGGTTTTAGTTTGTTTTTGTATTTCTCTGTGTGTTTGTGTCTGAGTTTGAGAAATTATGTGGAAAACAGGATGAGTGCTAATATCAACATTAACATTGGAATTGTTGTTCTTTTCGTTATTGTTTAACTTAGTTTTGTGTACTTTCAATTAGTTAGACATGGGAATTTGAAAAGTTATATGGTTTATTTTAATGAAAAGATTTTTATTTTTTTTTTATAAAACAGCTGATTTTTGATAAAATTAAAAATGGCTCTTACTGGGATTGAAATGTATAAAAATTCAAAAAAAAAAAAATCCGGAAAAATTTGGAAACATTCTGGAAAATTTAAAAAAATTCAGAAATATTCAGAAATTTCCAGAAAATTAGAAAAGGTTAGAAACAATCAATTAATTAAGATAACAGCAGGAAGAATTAAGAAAAAAAAATATAAAAACTAATAATAACACTGTGCTCGAATTTAACACTTTTTTTAACAAGCTTGATTCAATGGTGCCAGCCGTTTTTCGAAGTTAGCGCTCATATTCGCGATTTAAAATTTTGATGCTCAAGTACAATAAAAACGATATTTTTTTTGACTTTTGCGATAATTTTTAAATTTAAAACCATTCCAGTCTGTTAAACTAACGTAGCGAACCATTATACCGTGAATTTTTTTCGAGAAAAAATTTTTTGTTTTTTTTTGTTCTTTACTTTCGTGGAAAAATTGGTTCAATACAAATATTTTTAGTTTGATTTGAATTTACGGCTGCCTTCTGGTAAAGCTAGTTCGTGTACACTAAATCCCATTTTAAATCAGTTTTTTCAAAGTTAGCGTATGTATAAGCGAAATTCGCAATTATTTTTTTTTTATTTTTGAGTAAAAAAAAACAATTTTTTTAAATTATTTAGACAATTGCTGAATGATTATTATCTAAACTCTATTGAATATTAAAAAAAAAAATAATTCGCGGAAATTTTTTTTTCGCGAATTTTTTTTGGCGAAATTTTTTTTATTTTGCTATTAATTTAGGAAAATGAGTAGAAAACAATACATAGCAGTCACAAAATTTTTAGATTTTTTTTTTTTCGCGGAATTTTTTTTTTCGCGAAATTTTTTTTAATTTTTTTTCGCGAAATTTTTTTTCCAATTTTTTTTATTTTGCTATTAATTTATGAAATTGAGTAGAATATAATACAACAGACACAAAAATTTTATTTGTTTTTTTTTTTTTCGTGGAAAAATTTTTTTTTGCGGAAAAATTTTTTTTCGCGGATTTTTTTTTTCGCGGATTTTTTTTTTTTATTTTTATAAAAATAAAGAAAAATATTTTTTTTTTGTGCACCGGTTCATCCGAACAATGAATTCATAATTGTTTTTTTTTTTGGTCAAATAGAATTTATATGATTTTGCTTTCCATTTTTTGTCTGGTGCGGTTTTAAAATATGATTTCTTTTTTTTTGTAATTCTTTGAAATATTTGGGGTTTGTTAGTTAAACTTTTAAATATTCTATTAGTATTTTATTTGTATTTTCATATTTCTATTTTTTTGACTGACATATTTTGTGGTTTACAAAACAATAAATCTTTAAATGCTAGTTTTTTTCCTTTTTTGTTATTTTCGCGATTTAAAATGTTGATGCTCAAGTACAATAAAAACGATATTTTTTTTTACTTTTGCGATAATTTTTAAATTTAAAACTATTTAAGTCTGTTAAACTAACATAACAAACCATAATCGGTAATTTTTTTTCGCGAAAAAATTTTTTGTTTGCGAAAAATTTTTTTGTTCGCGAAAAATCTTTATTTTTGTGAAAAAATTGGTTCAATACAAATATTTTTAGTTTGATTTAAATTTACGACAGCCGTCTGGTAAAGCTAGTTCGTGTTCACTAAATCCCATTGTAATAGCAGTTTTTTTCAAAGTTAGCGTATGTATAAGCGATATTCGCTATTAATTTTTTTTTTTATTTTTGATTAAAAAAAATTCAATTTTTTTAAATTATTTAGATAATTGCTGAATGTTTATTCATATCTAAACTCTATTGAATATTAAAAAAAAAAAAATTATTCGCGGAAAATTTTTTTTCGCGATTTTTTTTCGCGAAATTTTTTTTCCAATTTTTTTTATTTTGCTATTAATTTATGAAAATGAGTAGAATACAATACATAACAGCCACAAAATTTTTCGAAAATTTTTTTTTTTCGAGAAATTTTTTTTTTGCGGAAATTTTTTTTTTTTTTGGAAATTTTTTTTTATTTTTATAAAAATAAAGAAAAATGAATTTTGTGTTTCCGGCTCATCCGAAGAATGAATTCATAGTTGTTTTTTTGTTAAAAAAAAATATTTGCTTTTGCTTTCCATTTTTTTGTCTGGTGCGGTTTTAAAATATAATTTCGTTTTTTTGTAATTTTTTGAAATATTTGGGGTTTGTTAGTTAAACTTTTAAATATTCTATTAGTATTTTATTTGTATTTTCATATTTCTATTTTTTTGACTGACATATTTTGTGGTTTAGAAAACAATAAATCTTTAAATGCTAGTTTTTTCCGTTTTCGTTATTTTTCCCGGTTACTTTTTTTGTTTGCTAACTGGTTTTTAACTAAGCATATTGTGTTATGGAAATTTTGATATACAAATGTTGGCTTTTGGTGGGTATTTGTTTTGTTGTAACGCTATTCGAGAAAATGTAGGGTATTTTTGGTTAATCATACGGTTGGTAACATAAGAGAAATTGAAGAAAGGAAGAGAGTTGATTTTGACGTTCAAGAAGTCCTGTGCTCAAGATTTTTAAATTTTATTAAATGTGCCAGTTAAAAAGCTCTTCTAGTTCAAGACTTTTTAAAAACTGCCTTTAAAACTTCTAGCAGTCCAGCTGACAAATTGGCATTTGTATAAAATTTCTTAAATTTCTTATAGGGCACCTTTAATTCTTTACTGGCTCCCATTTTCCATCCTTCAGGTTTTAGTTAAAATATGGTTATATTGTTTTTTTTTTTCTACTAGTTATTATTTATTTATGTATGAATATTTCGTTTTTTTTGTTTGATATTTTACAGACAAACCAGTAGCAATTTCGTGGCCACAACGCGGTGATATATCTTTTGAAAATGTCAGTTTACGTTATGAAGGCCAACAGGAGGATGTTATTAAAAATTTAAATTTAACAATACCAGCAGGTCAAAGGGTAAGTAAAAAATGCTTAAATCGAAAAGAAAGTTTAAACAAAATTAATAAATAATTTAATAATAACATTTACAATAAAAACTTGTGGTGGCTACGACGTCTAAGGTGACGACCAGCCTGTGTTGTTAATGGTAGGAATATGATAAAAAATATTGGATCCGACATATTGAAATTCAAAAACCACCATTCGGCATTCAAAAGCAAATACCCGAGTAAAAAACTTTTTTATATAATTATATATAATTTGATAAAATGATATCAAATTATATATAATTATATAAAATTATATATAAAGGTAAAATTCTCCAAAAAATTTTATAAAATTATATATAATTTGATAAAATTATATATAATTATATCCAGGATTTGGTGGAAATAATTATATAAAATTATATCAAATTATATATAATTTAATAAAATTTTATCAAATTTTATAAAATTATATTAAATTATATATAATTTGATAAAATTTTATATAATTATATCCACCAAATCATGGATATAATTATATATAATTTTATCAAATTATATATAATTTTGTATAATTTTATACAATTTTTTGGAGAATTTTACCTCTATATATAATTTTATATTATTATATATATTTTGATATAATTTTATCAAATTATATATAATTATATAAAAACTTTTTTACTCGGGTATTTTCAAGTAATTTCGATTTAAAAAAAAAAAAAAAAATTAAACCCATACCCATTGTGGAGAGAGGGGTGGCCCGGTTGATGTTAATAAAACTCAAATAGATGTTAAAAATGTCTGAGAATTTTGTACTCTTGCCCAAAACATTAAATCATGATAATGTTTTGCGGAAAATTTGGTTGTACTTGCCAAAGCAAAGTTTTTTTTTTTTAAAAAATGTTATATTACTTTGCTATTCCATGCAAAACGAATTGAAATATCAGTCGAGGACCCCATTAAAAAACCAAAAGAGCTGTACATTTCATAAGTGAGTGCAAAAATAAGTGCAAAAACGTGTTTTTACATTTTGGAGAGTATTTTTTTATTTTTATTATTCAAGGGGTGATCTAGCTCTAACGGCCGGCACTGCGACCCTTATGGGTCTTTTGTGCCAAGATCCATTAATCTAATTCAAACTCTGTTCAATGTTCCTAATGAACATTATAACAGAGGATGGAGAAGCTAGCTTTATATTCGCAGAATTAAGCAATTCTTTGTCTAAGAACCGTCTTCTGATCCTACATATTGCGACGCACTCACATAATATGTGTTGCGTTGTTTCCACTTCCTCAAGACAAAGTCGACACAAAGTCGATGCACAAAGGTTTAAATTATGCAAGTGATAATTTACCTTATAATGCCCGGTGAGAAAACCTGTCAGTAACCTAATGTCACTTTTGGTGTGATTAAGTATACTTCCATATGATAATGGAGCGATTAGTGCTTTGGATTGTCGTAGACCTCCTGAATTTTCCCACAAGTTTAAGAAGTCGGTTCTTTCCAAACCCTTAATCATGTTCGAGAAGGTGGACCAGTTTACCCCACAATAGGGTTCGGGTCCGATCATAGGAGTAGCGGAGGCATTTCTAGCAAGCTCATCCGCTATCTCATTACCCTCAAAACCTCTATGACTTTGGAGAGTATAAAAGATTCGCCACCAAAAAATATAACACTCTCACTTGTTTTATGTACATTTGATAAACAAATGGAAAATTTTTATGCGAAAAGCTTAGGCTGGGTGAAAAAGTAGTTTTGGTAAAAAAAAAATATTTTTTTTCTCGAAAAACAAAATTATGTTAGAAAAAAATTTAATGAACCCAAAATTTTTGGTGAAAAAAAATTTTGATAAAAAAAAGTTTTTGATGAATTTTTTTGATGAAAAGAAAAATTTTTTGATGTAAAAAAAAAATTGATGAAAAAAATATGAAAAAAAATTTTTTGGTGAGAAAAAAATTGATAATAAAAAATTTGATGAAAAAAAAATTGACGAAAAAAAATTAATGAAAAAAATATGATAAAAAAATTTATGAAAAAAATTTATGAAAAAAAAAATTTTTTTTTGATGCAAAAACAAAAAAATTTATGAAAAAAACATTTTTATGAAAAAAAAAAAATTTTAATGAAAAAAAAAATGATGAAAAAAAAATTTGACAAAAAAAAAAATTATGAAAAAAAAAAAAAATTGAGAAAAAAAAAATTAATAAAAAAAAATTTAAAAAAAATGATGAAAAAAAAAAGTTTGATGAAAAAAAAAAAATAATGAAAAAACAAGTTTGATTAAAAAAAAAAAAAAAAAAAAAATTTGATGTAAAAAAAAGTTTGATGAAAAAAAAATTGATAAAAAAAAAACAAATTTTTTGTTGAAAAATAATTATGTTACTTTTTATTCACCAGCTGGTGAAAACGGGGTTATTCACCACGAGGTGAATTATTATCCAAGTTACAAACCCAAGTTATTAAAATTTTTAGTTTTAAGAAATTGAAAATAGTAATTCTTGTTTTCTTTTTCGTTAATTGTTTGCATATATAGTCAAACTGAGGTGGCGTCCTGCAACTTTTTTAAAATTAGACACCAGCCTAAAAACATTATCATGTTAAACAAGCGAGAGAGTTAAATTCGGCTGTGCCAAATCTTTTATACCCTCCAAAATGTAAAAAAAAAAATTGTCAGGGGCGTTTGTTTTTTTTTTGGGGGGGGGGGGGGGGGGGGGTGATGGGGGTCAGTATAAAAGATTCGGCATCACAAATATAACACTCTCACTTGTTTTATGTACATTTGATAAACAAATGGAAAATTTTTATGCGAAAAGCTTAGGCTGGGTGAAAAAGCAGTTTTGGTAAAAAAATTATTTTTTTTTCTCGAAAAACAAAATTATGTTAGAAAAAAATTTAATGAACCCAAAATTTTTGGTGAAAAAAAATTTTGATGAAAAAAAGTTTTTGATGAAAAGAAAAATTTTTTGATGTAAAAAAGAAAATTGATGAAAAAAATATGAAAAAAATTTTTTTTTGTGAGAAAAAAATTGATAATAAAAAATTTGATGAAAAAAAATTGACGAAAAAAAATTAATGAAAAAAATATGATAAAAAAATTTATAAAAAACAAAATTTTGATAAAAAAAATTGATGAAAAAAAAATTAAAGGAAAAAAATTTATGAAAAAAAAAAATTTTTGATGAAAAAACCAAAAAAATTTATGAAAAAAACATTTTTATGAAAAAAAAAAATTTTAATGAAAAAAAAGATGAAAAAAAATTTGATAAAAAAAAATGATGAAAAAAAAAAAATTGAGAAAAAAAAATTAATAAAAAAAATTGTTAAAAAAATGATGAAAAAAAAAGTTTGATGAAAAAAAAAAAATTAATGAAAAAACAAGTTTGACTAAAAAAAAAAAAAAATTTGATGGAAAAAAAAAAATTGATGGGAAAAAAATTGATGAAAAAAAACAAATTTTTTGTTGAAAAATAATTGTGTTACTTTTTATTCACCAGCTGGTGAAAAACGGTTTTATTCCCTACGAGGTGAATTATTGTCCAAGTTACAAACCCAAGTTATTAAAATTTTTGGTTTTAAGGAAATGAAAATAGTAATTCTTGTTTTCTTTCTCGTTAATTGTTAGCTTGTATAGTCAAACTGAGGTGGCGTCCTGCAACTTTTTTTAAAATTAGACACCAGCCTAAAAACATTATCATGTTAAACAAGTGAGAGTGTTAAATTCGGCTGTGCCGAATCTTTTATACCCTTGAAAATGTAAAAAAAAATAAAAAAAAAAAATTGTCCATGGAGTGTTTGAAACCGGTATGAAAATACCAAGAATGTCTATAATTTTTAGAAATTAAATTTTCTTCTAAATTGGTAAACTTAAACCCTTATTGAGAACGATTATTCCAGCTCGAGGTCACATTTCTTTACTAATTATTACGATGATATTATCAAAGTAACAATTTTAACACAGACGGACGGAAGGACATCTCTAGTTTTAGGGTATAAAATTTACCTTAAAGTAAAACTAGTATATTTAATTGTTTAATCAAAGGGTTAAACAATGATTTGAGCTCAAAAATAATTGACTTCATCATCCATGTGTTAATTAAAATATTGCAAATAAAATAACTTTTCTATAGAAATAACAATTTTGTTTATATAAATTTTCACTATTTTGAATCAGATAAGCCCAATTTAACTTTATCATCACTACGCCAATTTATCATTATACAGTTCCTGTTTACATAGATTTTTTTTCCTTAACAAAAAAAAAAAAAAATATGTTTAGTAAATAAATGTTTTATCATGTATGCAGTTTCCACATTTAATCTGCAAATACAGATGAAAAAAAAATATATTTAAAAAATCCCTATTCTATGAAAAAATATATAAAAATTAAATTGCCTTTGGACTATTAAAAGTAAAATAAATAATAAAAAAAAAAAAAACAACGCATAACAAATATTTTATATATGTACGGGGGTGGTATGCTAATTATCGAGCCTTTTTAGAAAGCAGATCAGAAAGAAAATACGGAAGTTTCTTCATTTGGGTCTACAATTCCAGATAATGTTGGCAACCCTTGCAAAAAATAGTTGAGAGATTATTACCTATTAAAAAAAAACATACCGACATTAAAAATCCTACTGATAATAACACTATAACTGGAGTGTTTGAAACCGGTATGGGAATACCAAAAAACTATAATTGTTTAAAACTAAGTTTTCTTCTACATTTTTCAACTTAAACTCCTTAAAATGTTGTTTTATTTTTAGTACCAAAAGGCGCAACAAAATAAAAATGTATTTATTTGGTTTTTTTATATTCGATTAGTGTATAATTCTAGCTCGAGACCCAAAAATATTTTTATTTATGATATTCTTATAATAGATTATTTTTTATTTATAATCTATTTTGATAATGTCAGAAATAGAAATATTTTTGGGCCTCGAACTAAAATAATACTCTAATCAAATTAAACCCTCATATTAAATATATTTGGTTTACATTTTTCTTTGTTGAAGTCATATTACTTTTTTTTTTTTGTTAGAAATCATCACTTTTCAATCCTCCCTCGTTTATAAAAATTTTAGTTTCACGTTACACTTATTTTTTTATTAAATCCTGACATCGATAATACAATTATACCCTGACAATTGATGTAACAAAAAAATACTACTACTTTTTAGAAAAATTAATTAAAACTACTGAAAAATAATTGAATTTTTTATTGAAATGTTTCAAAATAAACAAATTATGATTAAAATAAAATAAAAAGACAATGACAGGATTATTGCCAGCGGCTAATAAAAGTTTATTTTTGTATTTGAAGTTTTAAATTTTTAGTTATTTTGTTAACACAAAAAATAAAATTTTTTAAACAAAAACCATTAAGTTATAAAAAACAAGTAGAAACAAAAAAAACTTTTCAAATTACTAGGAAAAGTCTCGTAATCCCATTTTACCAATATTTGACAGTTTTTCTTGTTTTTTAACAAAAAATTTTCGATCGAAAGTTACATTTTTTTGTAATTCTAATTTTTTTTTGTAATTTTACAAATCTCCAATGTTTTTTTTTGGTAATTTTACAAATCTCCAAGTTTTTTTTTACAAAAAAAAAAATAGTAAATTCACGAGATTTCTTTGTAAGTTTTATTACGCCAAAAAAGTTGTAAATTTACAATTTTATAGGTAAAAATCTTGTAAAATTACGAAAAAGCTCGTAATTTTTACTAGGAATTCTCGTAAAATAGAAGGTAGCAAAAAATCTAGTAAAACCACTAAACCTCCTTGTAAGTTTTATAGCGTTAAAAAAATTTTTAAATTAATTTTTTATTGGTAAGAAGCTTCTAAAATTGCAAAATTATTGGCAAAAAGCTTGTAAAATTACAAGGAATTGTTGTCAAATAGGAGGTAGCAAAAAAAAAGTTCCAAACTTTTCTTGTAATTTTACAAGGTTTTTTTAAACATGATAATGTTTTTAGACTGGTGTCTAATTTTAAAAAAGTTGCAGGACGCCACCTCAGTTTGACTATATAAGCCAACAATTAACGAAAAAGAAAACAAGAATTACTATTTTATTAAAATCAAAAATTTTAATAACTTGGGTTTGTAACTTGGATAATAATTCACCTCGTGGTGAATAACCCCGTTTTTCACCAGCTGGTGAATAAAAACATAATTATTTTTCAACAAAAAAAATTTTTTTTTTCATATTTTTTCATCAAATTTATTTTTTTTTTGTTTTCATCAATTTTTTTCCATCAATTTTTTTTTGTTCATCAATTTTTTTTTCATCAAACTTTTTTTTCATAAATTTTTTTTTTTCATCAAACTTTTTTTTTCAGCATTTTTTTATCAATTTTTTTTTCATAATTTTTTTTTTTTCATCAAAAATTTTTTTTTCATAAATTTTTTGTTTCATCAATTTTTTTTTTCATCAAAAGTTTTTGTTTTCATAAATTTTTTTTGTTTTTTCATCAAATTTTTTTCATTATTTTTTTTTTTCATAATTTTTTTTTCTTCAACATTTTTTTTTCATAATTTTTTTTCTATCTTATTTTTTTTCATCAATTTTTTTTATCAAATTTTTTATTATTAATTTTTTCTCACCAAAATTTTTTTTTTCATATTTTTTTTTCAGCAATTTTTTTTTTACGTCAAAAAAATGTTCTTTTCATCAAAAAAATTCATCAAAAACTTTTTTTCATCAAAATTTTTTTTCATCAAAAATTTTTGATTCATTAAATTTTTTTTAACATAATTTTGTTTTTCGTGAAAAAATATATATATTTTTTTGTACCAAAACTACTTTTTCACCAAGTATAAGCTTTTCGCATAAAAATTTTCCAGTTGTTTATCAAATGTACATAAAACAAGTGAGAGTGTTATATTCTTTGGTGTCGAATCTTTTATACTCTCCAAAATGTAAAAACACTTTTTTGCACTTATTTTTGCACTCACTTACGAAATGTACAGCTCTTTTGGGTTTTTAATGGGTTCCTCGACTGATATTTCAATTCGTTTTGCATGGAATAGCAAAGTAATATAACATTATTTTTTCTAAAAAAAACTTTGCTTTGGCAAGTACATCCAAATCTTCCGCAAAACATTATCATGATTTAATGTTTTGGGCATTTTTGAGTGTAGCGGTGTCAATTTTTTTTTATAAAATAGTACTTTTTTGAGAAAAAAAAAAAAAAAACGCTAAATTGTTTTGATTGTTAACAAACTTTAGTTAGTATCACCTTATGTGTCTAAAAATATAAGGCGGAGTGTCGTGATTGTTACCTTCATACTCTTAGATGGATTTTTACTAAGCTTTTAAGTTTCCATTTTGTATTAATTAAGCTCGAAAAATATCAAGAAAATCAAAAGTTTTTAATGAAAAACGTTTTAAGAAAGAAAGCTTTTTATTGTTTGAAGGTCATTAACAGTTACTTACTTTTATAAAAAGTAAGATGAGCTTTTATTTTGTTTAATTTTTATAGAAAAACCTTTAAAGCAACTTTAAAACAAAAATGCTTGTAAATAAAAAAAAACCAAGCTTTAAAAAAATTTCTAAAAAAATATCACATAAATAAAAAATTTAAAAAAAAGCTTTTTAAAAAATTTGCGAGTTGAAAACCTATTTATTTTGCACGAGTCAGTGACAGTAACTGACTTTTAAAAACAGTAGGACGAGATTTTAATTTAAATTGTCTTTTTTTACCGAAAAAGCTTTCTACTTAAAAATTAAAAAAGCTTTTTACAAAAATTTAACCGTAAACATTTAAACACAGTTGGATACGTATGCAAGAAACTCTGCCTAACATGTTTTCAATTTTTATAGAAGATTTTTTTTTTATTCATAATTCAAAGCTTTTCAAAGCTAAGTGTTATTATTATTAATGTCTTAATGACTGTCTTTCAACTTTTGCCTTTCCTATAAATCAATTTCATTCACTTCCACTTAATTTGTCTAAATTTCACTTCATCTTTATTTTCATATTCAGTCATAATTTCTCAGATCAATTCTGTTGTTTTTGCTTTTATTCATATTTACCTTTTAAAATCCTTTAAATCTCTTAATATTTATTTTTATTCTATTTGTTGTTTTTCGATAATATTATTTTTTTTATTCTAGATTGGTATTTGTGGTCGGACCGGCAGTGGTAAATCATCGTTGGCATTATCATTGTTTGGTGTTTTACAAACCAGCAATGGTTGCATACGCATCGATGACAATGATATCGCCAGCATACATCCGGATGAAATACGTACTAGATTATCAATAATCCCACAGGATGTGCATTTGTTTAGTATGACAATAAGAGAAAATCTTGACCCGTCTGGTTATTATTCGGATTTAGAACTATGGAATTGCCTTGAGTTGGCACAATTGAAGGAGTTTGTCAATACAAAAATGACACAGGGCTTAGGTATGTATGTATGTATGGATGATTGTTATACAAATGTTTACTGATATGAGTGGACAGAGGATAAATGGAAAACATACAAAAAAAAAAAACAAATCTAAATATGTATAGAAAAAAATATGAAGAGCAGGATGGATCTTTGACAACAATAAATTTATATGAATTTGTATGAATTTTTAGATTAACACTATAAAAGCCGTAGAAAACATGTGGATAGTTTAAATTGTATTTAAAAGCTCGTTTAAAATTTAAAAAATTGTAATAGAAACTGACAAAAGCGCAATTGAAGTTTGTAAAAGCTTTAGAAAAGTGAAAATCAATTTTAGAAAAGTGCAATCTCAAAAGCTCAACTTAAATTTAGAAAAACCCAATTCAAATTTATAAAAGCTTGATTTAAATTTAGAAAAGCTTATATAATATTTAGAAAAACCCAATTTAAACTTAAATACACTCACAAAAAAACTTGTAAAACGACAAGAAAAGTTTGTAACTTTTTTTTGCTACCTCCTACACGGTGCCCTGGAGAGGATTTAAATAAAATGTTGGTGTTACTCCAATTTTTAAGCGAATTATGTTTTTGGACTATAAAAGAAAGAAAATGAGCCAAAAAAGAAAAAAAAGTACTAGGCGCTTTTTTTTTGGCGGGCAAAAAGATGAATTTCAAAAAAACACAAAAAGAATTTATTCTTTCAAATGCATTAAAAAATTTTTATACAGATGTAAATTCATCACATATTCACTTGTCAGTGAGATTTAAACATATATGTGACATATTTTTTCAGATATGAGACTTAAAAGAATAATTTCACTATTTAGTGAGACTAAATCAAATTTCTTCTTTATTTTAATGTAAATTTTAACTCTAGCAGTTACTTCACATTTAATATTGATCCTGTTTCTAGATTTTGAAGCGGGGAAGTTGCCCCAACAATACAAACAAAATTTACAAAGGATTTTTGGCGAAATAAACAAAATTAAAAAAGGATATTAAGTCCATCCACAAGTTTCGCAATAAACAAATAGTCCAAACCACTTTCTGTATCTCTTTTTAAACTATTTACTTTATTTTACTCTTCCTTAGGCACTGCAAACACATTTTTATTGATTTTTACTATCGTTTTCTGATTTTTCTTAGTTTTGAAAAAACATTTTTAACAATAAAGTATTAATTCTTTAAAAATTATGTGACTCACTAAGGTCTAAACTGTGGCAACTTTGTGTTCTGCTGTCCGTCTGAGTAGTACACTGAAAACTTTTAAGAACTTACATTTATAAATAACTTACAAGGACATATTTCATTTAGTTTCAATTAATAGTGAAATTATTCTTTTAAGTCTCATATCTGGAAAAATATGTTACGTATGTATTAAAATATCACTGATAAGTAAATATGTGATGAATTTACATCCGAATATACAAATTTTAATGCATTTGAAAGAATTGATTCTTTTTTGTTTTTTTGAAATTCATCTTTTTGCCCGCCAAAAAAAAGCTCCTAGTACTTTTTTTTCTTTTTTGGCTCATTTTCTTTCTTTTATCTTCTAAAAACATAATCCACTTAAAAATTGGAGTAACACCAAAATTTTATTTAAATCCTATCCAGGGCACCGTGCCTATTTGACAACAATTCCTTGTAATTTTACTAGCTTTTTACCAATAATTTTGTAATTTTAGAAGCTCTTACCAATAAAATTGTAAATTTACAAAATTTGTTTACGCGATAAAACTTAAAAGGAGGTTTCGTGTTTTTACTAGATTTTTTGCTACTTCCTATTTTACGAGAATTCCTAGTAAAAATTACGAGATTTTTCGTAATTTTACAACGTTTTTACCAATAAAATTGTAAATTTACAACTTTTTTGGCGCAATAAAACTAACAAGAAATTCTCGTAAGTTTACTAGATTTTTTTTTTGTGGAAAACTTGTAAAACTGTAAAATTACAAAAAAAAATTTCGATTGAAAATTATTTGTTAAAAAACAAGGAAAACTGTAAAATATTGGTAAAATGGGATAAGGAGACTTTTTTTTAGTAATTTGTAAAGATTTTTTTTATATGTAGGAACTTTTAAAATACATTAAAACGTTTTTAAGAGCATAAACTGACCCAAGCAGAAATTGACGACGGTTCTAAAAAAAAAGCGTTCTAAAAGCTCTGTAACAAAAAAAAGCATTCTCAAAACGCTATTTTCAAACGCTTTGCGAGCGTTTTTGAAAAGTGTTCTGAAAGCTCTATAACAAAACAAGTAAGAAAGCTATATTCGGCTGTGCCGAATCTTTAAATACCCTCCACCAATGTAATGATTTAAAAACAAAAAAGTTTGTTTTATTTATACCTCAAGAAATAAAAAAGTACCAAAAAGTGTACTTTCGGTACTTTTAATAAAAGGTACTTTTAATGAAAGGTACTTTTTATAAAAGGTACTTTTTATATAAGGTACTTTTTATGAGAGGTACTTTTTATAAAAAGTACTTTTTATAAAAGGTACTTTTTATAAAAAAAGGTACTTTTTATAAAAAAATGTGCTTTTTATAAAAAAAGGTACTTTTTATAAAAAAAGGTACTTTTTATAAAAGGTACTTATTATAAAAGGTACTTTTATAAATGGTACTTTTTATAAAAAGTAATTTTAAAAAAGGTACTTTTTATAAAAGGTACTTTTTATAAAAGGTACTTTTTATAAAAGGTACTTTTTATAAAAGGTACTTTTAATAAAATGTACTTTTTATAAAAGGTACTTTTTATAAAAGGTACTTTTTTTAAAAGCTACTTTTTTTAAAAGCTACTTTTTTAAAAGCTACTTTTTATAAAAGGTACTTTTTATAAAAGGTACTTTTTATAAAAGGAACTTTTTATAAAAGGTACTTTTTATAAAAGGAACTTTTTATAAAAGGTACTTTTTATAAAAGGTACTTTTTATAAAAGGTACTATTTTTAAAAGGTACTTTTTTTAAAAGGTACTTTTTATAAAAGGTACTTTTTATAAAAGGTACTTTTAATAAAAGGTACTTTCTATAAAAGATACATTTTATTAGAGGTACTTTTTATAAAAGGTACTTTTTATAAAAGGTACTTTGTATCAAAGGCACTTTTTATAAAAGGTACTTTTTATAAAAGGTATTTTTCATAAAAGGTTCTTTTTATAAAAAGTACTTTTTATAAAGGAACCTTTTATAAAAGGTACTTTTTGAAAACGGTACTGAATTTTCAGAAAGTACTTGTTCCAAAATGTTTTATTTCACTAAAGGATCCTACATTCTAAATTTCAGGTTTGAATAACCATTATTTCAGTAAATAAAAAAAAAGTACCAAAAGTACTATTTTACCCATTTTACCCCCGTAGAATCAACATTGACAAAACCCGAGCCTTAGTGAATCTTTTTTCCGGAAGGTAAACCGACATTGCAAATTTCAATTTTCTAGTACCATTATTTAAGGAAATATAAAATGTAACAAAAGTACATATGTTTACCCTTTTTACCCTATTAGAAACATCATTGGCAAAAACCCAGCCTTAGGGGATCTATATTCCGGGAGGTGAACATACAGTCCCAATTTCAAGTCTATGTGACAATTTTTTAAGGAAATATAAAAGGTACCAAAAGTACAGATTTTTCCCCTTTTTACCCTCTTAGAATCAACATTGGCAATAATCCAGCCGTACTGGATCTACATATATTCTAGGATGTGAACATACTGTCCAAATTTCAAGTTTCTATGACCATTATTTCAGGAGATATTAAAAGCACCAAAAGTATTTTTTTTACCCTTTTGACCCCCTTAGAATCAACACTGGCAAAAATCCAGCCTTAATGGATCTATATTCCGGGAGGTGAACATACAGTCCAAATTTCAAGTCTCTATGATCATTATATCAGGAGATTTAAAAAGTACCAAAAGTACAGTTTTTTACCCTTTTTACCCCCTTACCATTGGCAAAACTCCAGCCATAGTGGATCTATATTGCGGGAGGGTAACATACAGTCCAAATTTCAAGTTTCTATGACCATTATATCGGGAGATATAAAAAGTACCAAAAGTACAGTTTTTTACCCATTTTACCCCCTTAGAATCAACATTGGCAAAAATCCAGCCTTAGTGGATCTTTATTCCGGGACGTCAACCTACAGTCCAAATTTCAAGTTTCTAACTTTAGCGGTTTGGGCTGGGCGATGATGAATGAGTATGTCAGTCAGTCACATTACTCTTTTATATATATAGATTTTCCGGATTTGGGCGATTTTTGCCATAAAGTTTATTTCTGTCTTTTATTATTTAACAAAATTTATTTTTTTTAAATAAAAATATTTTTTTTTTTAAGAAATCTGAACAAAATTGAATTTTGGCGATATTTTACATCCGAGTTTGCGACAAAGCCAAAAAAAGTCTGGCAACCCCGTTAATATGACGAAGCAAAAAAACGGACACACACACATGCTTTGTACATAAAAATAACAATTAATTTTTTTATTATTACTTAACGAACTTTTTTTTAATTAAATTTAGATTTTGTTTTACATATTTTAAAGTTTTTTTGTAAACATTTTTTTCTTTTTCTCCGTTTTTTTTCATTTCCGTATTCTTTGTTATGTATGTATCTACACAAAATATGAATTAATTTAGGGTTATGATGAAAATCACTAAGAGTTTTTTCAGTAATTCACTCATAACTTTTAAAGTACTTAACCGATTTCAAAAAAAAATACACTAGTTTTTGCCTGGATAAATTCCGCAACTTTTGGTACCCCAAGCGTTAAAATCGGTTCCGGATTATTGCCAAAAACGTGATTTCAACAGACAGACAGACAGACGGACGGACAGACAGACAGACGGACATCGTTAGATCGACTTAAAATCGATCAAGGATCATGAATATATATACTTTATGGGGTCCTAAACCAATATTTCAATGTGTTACATACGGAATGACAAACTTATATATACCCTCTATCACCAGAGTGGAGGGTATAAAAAAGCAATCTCAAAACATTTTTTTTGGAACGCTTTGCGAGCGTATTCGAAAAGCGTTTTAAGAGTTCTTTATATTTATTTTATTTTTTTTTTGAAAAAAATTTTTAAGTTCCGAAACTATTTTTTAATAACAATTTTTTGTCAATTTTTTTTGTTTTTTAAGTAAAAAAAAATCATAAAAAATGTTTTTACATTTTTTTTTTTTTTTTAAATTTTCTAAGTTTTGAAAATTTTTTTGAAAATTTTTTTAAGTTTTTTTGAGTACAAAAACTTTTTTTTCGGATTTCACTTTCTATCAAACAAATTATTATAACCGAACTAAAACAGAAATTCTTTACTTTGGGGTTTTAAAGCGCTTTGATGACTTAGCGTAGATCGATGTTATCATTCGGATCATCTGAAGGCGATTTGAAGTTGGTATACAGAACGCTCGTACAAACGTCTACAATGCTTTCACAACGCTTTGGCGATTGTATTTTTCTGACTGGGGAGCTTTTCAGCTTTTAATATCAAATAAGTCATAATTGCAATTCAGAGAGCAAAATTAAAAATGACACTACTGAACATTTTAAACAAACAAACCTTACACAGTTAATTGCAATTGTTCTATTAATCACAAATCTGGTCTCCAAAGTTTTCCATCACATTAGGTTTTTGGGAAAATTAAGGTTAAAGTGAAAATTTAGAAAAAAGTACTTGCTTTAGAAAAAGTACCTTTTTTACTAAAAAGTAAATCTTTTTTTTTAGAAAAAAGTACTTTTTTTTGGAACGAAGTACTTTTTTTGTCTAAAAAGTAAATCTTTTTTTTTAAATTACTTTATTTTTTTAAAAAAGTACTTTATTTTCTTAAAAAGTACTTTTTAGGAAAAAAAGTACCATTTTTCTAAATAAGTACTTTTTTCCAGATAAAGTACGTTTTGTCTTAAAGGTGAGATAGTACTTTTCTAAAATAGTTCTATTTAAAAAAAAAAACGCTACTTTTTCTAAAAAAAGCACATTCTCCCTAAAAAAGTACTTTTTTTCTATTTTTCCTAAAGGAGCACTATTTTTTCAAATAAGTAGTATTTTTCCTAAAAAAGTACTATTTTTTAGTATAAAACTCATTAAATTTTCCTGCAAAATGTTTTTGTTCACCAAATTTTCTACAACATAGTTTATACCCACCTTTTTGAAAAATACCCAGGTATTTACCAATTCCTACCCAATGTACCTATTTTACAGGGTATTTACCATTTGGGTATTTACCCTTTGCCCATCTCAAGTCATAACGGATGAATCTGATGTGATACACACAAAAAAAAAGCTTGTCAAATTACTAGAAAAAGTTTCGTAATTCCATTTTAGCAATGTTTGACAGTTTCCTTGTTTTTCAACCAACAAATTTCGATCGAAATTTGCAATTTTTTTGTAATTTTACCTTTTTTGTTTGTAATTTTACAACTTTTTTTTTGTAATTTTACAAATTTCTAATTTTTTTTTAACAAAAAAAAAAACTTGTAAATTCACGAGAATTCCTTGTTATTTTTATTGCGTCAAAAAAGTTGTAAATTTACAATTTTATTGGTAAAAAGCTTGTTACTAAAAAGCTCGTAAATATTACTAGGAATTTTTGTAAAATAGGAGGTAGCAAAAAATCTAGTTAAGTCAGATAACCTCCATGTAAGTTTTATCGCGTCAAAAAAATTGTAAATTTATAATTTTATTGGTAAAAAGCTTGTAACCTTACAAAATTATTGGTAAAGAGCTTGTAAAATTAAAAGGAATTCTTGTCAAAAAGCATGTAGCAAAAAAAGTTACAAACTCTTCTTGTCATTTTACAAGGTTTTTTTTTGGAGCGTAGCGACTTAAAAATAAGTCGAGGGTAAAGCTTCGACATTGTTCTTAAGAATGCTGAGCTCATTTGGCCCATCGTCTTAACACTTAGGGCACCAATTGTCTCTCAATGATGTCTTTTTCGCAAAAAAGATTTTTTCCGCTACAAAAATGATAAATATATAATTTTTCCGCACATATGGGCAAAAATATTTTTTGTTACTATCCCATTTTACCAATATTTGACAGTATTCTTTGTTTTTTAACAAACAATTTTGATCGAAATTAAAATTTTTTGGTAATTTTACAATTTTTTTTTTGTAATTTTACAAATTTCAAAGGTTTTTTTACAAAAAAAATCTAGTAAATTCACGAGAATTTCTTGTAAGTTTTATTGCGTCAAAAAAGTTGTAAATTTACAATTTAATTAGTAAAAAGCTTGTAAAATTACAAAAAATATCGTAATTTTTACTAAGAATTGTCGTGAAATAGGAGGTAACAAAAAATCTAGTAAAGTCACAAAACCTTCTTGTAAGTTTTATCACGTCAAAAAAATGGTAAATTTACAATTTTATTGGTAAAAAGCTTGTAAAATTACAAAATAATTGGTTAAAAGTTTGTTACAAGGAATTGTTGTTAAATAGGAGGTAGCAAAAAAAGTTGCGAAGCCTCCTTGTAAGTTTTATCGCGTAAAAAATTGTAGATATACAATTTTATTGGTAAAAAGCTTGTAAAGTTACAAAATAATTGATAAAAAAGTTTGTAAAATTACAAGGAATTGTTGTTAAATAGGAGGTAGCAAAAAAAAAGGTTACATACTTTTCTTTTCATTTTACAAGATTATTTTTGAGTTTAGCGACATAAAAATAAGTCGAGGGTAAAGCTTAATAATTGTTTTTAAGGATGCTGAGCTCAGTTGGCCCATCGCCTTAACCCTTAGGGCACCAATTGTCTCTCAATGATGTCTTATTCGCAAAAAACTATTTTTTCCGCTACAAATCATACGAAAAAATGACTTTATACATATGGAAGATTTAAAAAATTCCCCAAACAGCGTTTTTTATAACTTTGGCCTAAATTTTCTCAAAAACCTAATGTGATGGAAATGTTTGGAGACCGGATTTTTGACCAACATAACTATTGTTTTCAAGTGTATTCAAGGACGCATCCTCAGTTGCATTTTCATTGTTTAGTAGTGTAATTGGAACTTACACAAAATCAAATTTGAAATTCAAAAATGGTCAAAATGAAATTTAGAAAAACACAGTTCAGATTCCAAAGTCTCAATTGATATTCAGACAATATTAATTAAATTTTAGTAAAGCGCAATTACGGCTGAAATTCGCAAAACTACATTGAAATTCTGAAAACCTTGAGGGACATTACACACAAACTCGAATGCAGTAGCAGACATGCAAGGAAAAAAGTCTGTGTGTAAAGTCCTCCTTGATTGAATTGTATGAAAGCTCAACTCAAAATTAGAAAAGCTCGATTAAAACTCAAAAAAGCTCATTTCGTATTCAGAAAACTATGATTGGAACTTTTGAAACCCAATGGGCCCTATGAGCTTTTAATTTAGCTTTTTAAAATCAAAAAAATTTGGAAGTTTATACAAACTTTCAAAACAAACTTTTAAATGTGCCCCTCTTGTTACAATAAGTGTTAAACAAAATGTTTTTTGAATAAGGTACATCAATTTAAATTGATAATTGGGGGTTAACAAAGATGGCATAATATTTGGTTTGGAGTTTTGTGGTAAAGCATTAGGATTTACCATGTCAAGTAGTCTTTAGAGCTTTACTAAAGCTTTTTTTATATTTGTTTACTATGTTCACTTTTTATGTATTTCCGCTTACCATTTTGTTGGGAATTCAACACAAATGTTTGATTTTTAAGTGTTTAGTAAAAATATAGATTTATTTTTTTTTTGTTCAAATTGATTTTTAGGGGAAATTGTGCAAAGGCCAATGATAAAAGTACTTTTTTTTATAAAGCAGTAGGAGGATTTTAGTTTCTGATATTCAAATATGACAAATAAAAGGTTATTGGAAAAATATTTTAAAATAACGTAGCTGGAATGAATAATATTAATCTTTTAGTAAGAAATTTTTTTAAAGGGGAATAAAAGCTTGTTTTTAGGGAAACAATTCAAAATTTGGCATTTTCACCCGTACGATTTTATCTTTATACCTTTTAATTAGTGATAGAGTGTATATAAAAGTTTGTCATTCCATTTGTAAAACCTTGAACTATCGGTTAATTATATATATTCATGATCCTCGATCAATTTCGAGACGTTCTAGAGACGTCCTTCTCCCCATCTGTCCAGAGAAAACACTCAAACTTTCGAAAGACAACTTATTGTGAGAGTCATAAACAATTTTAACCGCCAAAAAAATTTTACATTAAAAAAAAATTTCAATGATGTCTTATTCGCAAAAAACAATTTTTTTCCGCTACAAATCATACGAAAAAATAACTTTTTACGAATGAAAGATTTCAAAAATTCCCAAAACAGTGTTTTTTTTATTACTTTGACCTCAATTTTCTCAAAAACCTAATGTGATGGAAAAGTTTGGAGTCCGGATTTTTGACCAACATACCTAATCAAGTGTACAAGGTCGCATCCCAGTCACATTTTCAATGTTTAGTAGTGTAATTGGAACTTACACAAAAACAAATTTTCAAAAATGGTCACACACAGTTAAGATACCAAATTCTCTATTGATATTCAGACAATATTAATTGTATTTTAGTAAAGTGCAATTCAGATTGAAATTCGCAAAACTACTCTGAAATTCTGAAAACCTTGAGGGACTTTGCACACAAACTCGAATGCAGTAGCAGACATGCAAGGAAAAAAGACTGTGTGTAAAGTCCCTCCTTGATTGAACTGTATAAAAGCTCAACTCAAAATTAGAAAAGCTCGATTAAAATTCAAAAAATCTCATTTCGTATTCAGAAAACAATGATTGGAACTTTTGAAACCCAATGGGCCCAATAAGCTTTTAATTGAGCTTTTTAATATCAAATAATTTTGGAAGTTTATACAAACTTTCAAAACAAACTTTTAAATGTGCCCCTCTTGTTACAATTAGTGTTAAACAAAATGTTTTCCGAATAAGGTACCACAATTTAAATTGATAATTGGGGGTTAACAAAGATGGCATAATATTTGGTTTGGAGTTTTGTGGTAAAGCATTAGGATTTACCATGTCAAGTAGTCTTTAGAGCTTTACTAAAGCTTTTTTTTTAATATTTGTTTACTATGTTAACTTTTTATGTATTTCCGCTTAACATTTCGTTGGGAATTCAACACAAATGTTTGATTTTTAAGTGTTTAGTAAAAATATAGATTTATTTTTTTTTGTTCAAATTGATTTTTAGGGGAAATTGTGCAAAGGCCAATGATAGGAGTACTTTTTGTATAAAGCAGGATTTGTATAAAGGAGGATTTTAGTTTCTGGTATTCAAATACGACAAATAAAAGGTTATTGGAAAATTATTTTAAAATAACGTAGTTCGTATTGAGTAATACTAAAATTTTAGGAAAAGATTTTTTTTAAAGGTGGAAAAAGGGGTTTTTACGGAAAAAATTTAAAATTTGCCGTTTTCACCTGTAAGCTTTTATCTTTATACCTTTTAATTAGTGATAGAGTGTATATAAAAGTTTGTCATTACATTTGTAAAACCTTGAACTATCGGTTTATTATATATATTCATGGTCCTTGATAAATTTTGAGACTTTCTATCGACGTCCTTTTCCCTGTCTGTCCAGAGAAAACAGTCAAACTTTCGAAAGACAAATTATTGTGAGAGTCATAAACAATTTCACCCGGCAAAAAAATTGTACATTAAAAAATTTCCATTCATTTTTTTTTACTAAATTTTTAATTAAAATAAAAAAATTTTAAGTTACAATTTTTATAACGTTTTTTTTAACGTTAAAAAATTTTCAACAACCTTAGAATCTGACACTTTTTACTTTAAAATGATTCTGTGTTTTTATTAATAAATTTATATCTCCTTTTCCCTTTCAGATACCGAAATAATGGATGGTGGCATAAATTTAGGTGTCGGTCATAGTCAATTATTCTGCTTAGCTCGTGCCATTCTACGTGGTTCTGTGTGCTTAGTATTAGATGAGGCAACAAGCTCTTTAGATTCTTCAACGGAAAAAGCTTTGCTAGCAGCAGCACATAAAGCTTTTCAGGGAAGAACTATTATAACAATAGCGGTAAAAAATTATTAAAATAAATTAAAATAATTAAAAAAAATTCTTTCATTTCCAGCATCGTTTATCTACTATAATGGATTATGATCGCATTATTGTTATGGAAAATGGTCAAATTATTGAAGATGGTACGCCCAAAGATTTAAAACAGAAACCGGATGGTATTTTTGCAACACTTTTACATTCAGGTCGTCCATTGTCGGCTTTAAGTACGGAGGGAGTAATGTAATGAATTTGTTTTTTTTATGAGATTTATGTGTTAATTCCGTAAAGCTTTTTTGTAAAACTAACAAGTTTTAGAACAGCTGTTATTAAGTAAAAACAGGAGCTTTAAAGTTTTTTTAGTAATCTCGATGTATTTATTTATTTTTTATAAACTGTACTTAAGTGTAAATTATTTTTTATTTTTTGAAAACAATTTATAATAAATATAATTTAAAATTTTTTTAAGTAATTTGTTAAAAAAATCTGGTGATCCTGTTTGTTTAATGTATGAAAACTGTATTGAAACCCTACTGGAGAAAAGCTTACAGCTAAAATACTTTCCGTAAGGACCCCTGCTGACAAAAATTTAGGTTTTTATATTTTTAATGTGAGTATAGACAAGTCAGTGGGGTAAAAAACAACGTGACATTTAAAAACCCGTATGAATATGCCAGCAAGTGTCATAAAGTTTTTTTAAGGAAGGTGAAGCAGCAGTGATTATTTTCCGACTGGGAAGGGTTATGGATTATATGCCTATTTTTTTCTTCCTTTTTAACATAAAAACTGTCATATACTTACATACATTAACTACTAAAAGTAAGAATTTTTTGTTATTTCTTTTACAAAATCTACATATAACTATTGGGTAAAAGAAAAATTTATTTCGTAAATTTTGTTTTTAATATCTTCCCCAGAGCCGTTTTTAAAAAAATCGCGGTCAAATGTAAAAAAACTACATTTTGAGCTTATCTCGAAAAATATCAGACATATGAAAAAACAAGTAAGAAAATTATTGTTGGTCAAGACTGACCATATTATACCCTACACCAGTGTTTTCCGGAAAATGGGTCCCGAGCCCAAACATGGACCGATTAGATCCATATTTCGTTACATCTTTATTAAGTATAGAAAACATATACAGACTAAATTTAAGTGAAAGTTGCTTTTTTTGTAGCCCATAGACCGATTTTACTGAATATCGGGAGTAATTTTTGTATGGGTTTAAGTCCAAAAATGGTCCAATTATATTCAGAATTGATAAGACCACCAAACCACACGTTTAACACCTACAAATAATATTTTTGTGAAATATTTCCAATTTTCGTGATTTTTGAGAGATTTATGTGAATATCGGGAGGGTGGTTTGTATGGGGACTACAAGAAGAACTGGTCCGATTCCTTAAAAATTTGGAACTATGATTTGTAAATACGAAATATGTTTACGGTTTTACGGTTTATAAAATTATGAAGATTTAAAATTTATAATTTTTTTTTTTTTTAAATTTCAACAAAAAATTTTGAAAACTATGTTTGAATGTCCTTTTTCCCCTTGAAGGACACCATAGATTTCCAAAAGCAAAAATTCTGTGTTTAAGTTTAGAATATATATTTGGCGCTTTTAAAATTTCAGAGTGGTGAAATTCGTATTGTCGAGTAATCAATTTTCAAATTTTGTTAGAGAGCCCAAAAATAGTTTTTTTTTTTTTTTTTAAATTTGAAAAAATCAAATAGTTGGCTCTAGACAGTTTTTTTTGGGTTTTTCCGAAAACCGTAAGTTGTACAAAAAATCTATCAACGACAATATTGTTGATAAAATTATGAAGATTTAAAATTTATAAACAAAAAAAATAAAAAATTTACAAAAATTTTTGAAAACAATATTGGAATGTCCTTTTTTCCTGGCAAGGACACCATGGATTCAAAAACAACAATTTTTATATCATTTTAAAAATTTAAGAAACTACTTGTACCCTCAACCAAAGTATTCTGCATAATAATATTCATTCAAAACGTGACGGCAACACGTGCAGCTGCAGCCACAAGCCAACCGATTCATAATTCAAACAAGAAGTATAAATCTCACATAGTAGTATAGCAGAGTTAGAGATTAATTACAATTGGAGCGGGAAGCGGAAAAACGCGTCAAAAATCGAGCGATTAATTTAAATTAAGCGTCAAGCGGTTTGCGGTTTTCCATACATTATTTTTTACATACTACATACTTGGAAATGTATATTTGATGTGATAATTATTTTAATTTTATTTAGACTTTTTACTTTTGGCAAGAACATTTTTTTTTATATTTAAACAATATTTTTTTTTAATAATTAAGAGCTCATTCAATTAAGATCAAGATACAAAATCTTATAAAACAGTTAAATAACAAGAAAATAATTAAATAGAATAGCACAATTGATTTATTCAAAACAATAAAAAATAAAATACACAATAGGTAAAACAAATTTTACATATTGCATCTTTTAGAACTTGAAAAATTCATAAAAATATATTTTTTTCAACAATTTCTATTAATTTTTCAGCAAACTCCATTGTTTAAATAATTTTCCATATTTTTTTTTTGACAATTCCCAAGCATTTTTTTTCATGTTTTGCTTCGTTGTTTATTTCCATCTGCCAAAAAATTTGTACTAAAACTATATTTTACAATACTGTACTGAAAAACAATACTTTTTTTTCTTAAAGTCCGGCAACGCCAAAAAATAAAATGAGAGGAAAAATGAGAGAGAGAGAAAAAACGCCATGAAAATAGAATAGAATCTATTTCGACGGAAAAACGCCGCGGAATTTTGTTTTCATACAAAATGTATGGGGAGAGTGGCGGAAAACCGCTTCCCGCTCCAATTGTGATTATTCTCTTATTTATAAGAAAATGTATGTAATTGCTACATACTTGGAAAAAAAGTAGAGAGAAATAATAAGGTTTCTAAAAAAATTTAATAATATTTTTTTTGGGGCATTTTTAAATTAAAGGAAATTACTTATTTCAGATTTCTATAGACAAAATCTCAGATTCTGAGACATTTTTCTTATAGAAAAATTGACAGACTCGTAAGACATTTTTCTTATCGAAAAAGTCTTAGATTCTGAGACATTTTTCTTATAGAAAAAGTTTAAGATTTTGAGACATTTTTCTTATAGAAAAATGTCCCAGATTCTGAGACATTTTTCTTATAGAAAAAGTCTCAGATTCTGAGACATTTTTCTTATAGAAAAAGTCTCAGATTCTGAGACATTTTTCTTATAGAAAAAGTCTCAGATTCTGAGACATTTTTCTTATAGAAAAAGTCTCAGATTCTGAGACATTTTTCTTATAGAAAAAGTCTCAGATTCTGAGACATTTTTCTTATAGAAAAAGTCTCAGATTCTGAGACATTTTTCTTATAGAAAAAGTCTCAGATTCTGAGACATTTTTCTTATAGAAAAAGTCTCAGATTCTGAGACATTTTTCTTATAGAAAAAGTCTCAGATTCTGAGACATTTTTCTTATAGAAAAAGTCTCAGATTCTGAGACATTTTTCTTATAGAAAAAGTCTCAGATTCTGAGACATTTTTCTTATAGAAAAAGTCTCAGATTCTGAGACATTTTTCTTATAGAAAAAGTCTCAGATTCTGAGACATTTTTCTTATAGAAAAAGTCCCAGATTCTCAGATTCTGAGACATTTTTCTTATAGAAAAGATCTCAGATTCTGAGACAATTTTTCTTATAGAAAAAGTCTCAGATTCTGAGACAATTTTTCTTATAGAAAAAGTCTCAGATTCTGAGACAATTTTTCTTATAGAAAAAGTCTCAGATTCTGAGACAATTTTTCTTATAGAAAAAGTCTCAGATTCTGAGACAATTTTTCTTATAGAAAAAGTATCAGATTCTGAGACAATTTTTCTTATAGAAAAAGTATCAGATTCTGAGACAATTTTTCTTATAGAAAAAGTCTCAGATTCTGAGACAATTTTTCTTATAGAAAAAGTCTCAGATTCTGAGACAATTTTTCTTATAGAAAAAGTCTCAGATTCTGAGACAATTTTTCTTATAGAAAAAGTCTCAGATTCTGAGACAATTTTTCTTATAGAAAAAGTCTCAGATTCTGAGACAATTTTTCTTATAGAAAAAGTCTCAGATTCTGAGACAATTTTTCTTATAGAAAAAGTCTCAGATTCTGAGACAATTTTTCTTATAGAAAAAGTCTCAGATTCTGAGACAATTTTTCTTATAGAAAAAGTCTCAGATTCTGAGACAATTTTTCTTATAGAAAAAGTCTCAGATTCTGAGACAATTTTTCTTATAGAAAAAGTCTCAGATTCTGAGACAATTTTTCTTATAGAAAAAGTCTCAGATTCTGAGACAATTTTTCTTATAGAAAAAGTCTCAGATTCTGAGACAATTTTTCTTATAGAAAAAGTCTCAGATTCTGAGACAATTTTTCTTATAGAAAAAGTCTCAGATTCTGAGACAATTTTTCTTATAGAAAAAGTCTCAGATTCTGAGACAATTTTTCTTATAGAAAAAGTCTCAGATTCTGAGACAATTTTTCTTATAGAAAAAGTCTCAGATTCTGAGACAATTTTTCTTATAGAAAAAGTCTCAGATTCTGAGACAATTTTTCTTATAGAAAAAGTCTCAGATTCTGAGACAATTTTTCTTATAGAAAAAGTTTCAGATTCTAAGACATTTTTCTTATAGAAAAAGTCTCAGATTCTGAGTCATTTTTCTTATAGAAAAAGTCTCAGATTCTGAGACATTTTTCTTATAGAAAAAGTCTCAGATTCTGAGACATTTTTCTTATAGAAAAAGTCTCAGATTCTGAGACATTTTTCTTATAGAAAAAGTCTCAGATTCTGAGACATTTTTCTTATAGAAAAAGTCTCAGATTCTGAGACATTTTTCTTATAGAAAAAGTCTCAGATTCTGAGACATTTTTCTTATAGAAAAAGTCTCAGATTCTGAGACATTTTTCTTATAGAAAAAGTCTCAGATTCTGAGACATTTTTCTTATAGAAAAAGTCTCAGATTCTGAGACATTTTTCTTATAGAAAAAGTCTCAGATTCTGAGACATTTTTCTTATAGAAAAAGTCTCAGATTCTGAGACATTTTTCTTATAGAAAAAGTCTCAGATTCTGAGACATTTTTCTTATAGAAAAAGTCTCAGATTCTGAGACATTTTTCTTATAGAAAAAGTCTCAGATTCTGAGACATTTTTCTTATAGAAAAAGTTTCGGATTCTGAGACATTTTTCTTATAGGAGAGTCTCAGATTCTGAGATATTTTCCCTGTTTAAGCTACTGCCGAATAAAATTAACTTAAATTTCAAAATACCTATTTAAATTGTAAGTATTAAATTCTTATGTCTAATATATTTTCAATTCAAAACATCTTTTTGACATTTATTCCTATTAATAAAATTTAAATTATTTATGATTTTGTATAATTTCAATTAACCAATTAAGTTAAATGAATACAGCTTATTAAGTATGAAATTCAATCAATTACTAAAATACATACAAACGAACATATTCGAACATAAGTTTAATAAAGTGTATGGATTTAACAATTAATATGGATTTAACAAGAATTATTTTCATTAGAATTGATGAAAAATTTTTGTTTATTCAATTTTCTATTTCCTTAGAAATTCCAAGCCAATTAACAATAGATTTTTTTTTGTGGTTGGCTGCTATAATCTTTTTTTGTGTACAGAAAAAAATATTTTTTAAAAATGTTTAATTCATTTTTTTGTTGGCGCTTAAATTTGTTTTTATTTAAACTTTTAATTAAATTAATTACAAATTTAACAGGGGTTTTTAAAAATATTTTTAAGTATAATCGAGAAAAAATTCCTCGACTTTAGAATGCTAAAACTAAATAATAATTTGTGTTCGAATTTTTTTTAAATTTTTTAAATATTTTTCCCAAAAAGTACAAATTTTTGAGCCGGATTTGGGCAAAAAACTCGGACATGAATTTTTGTCGAAAAACGTAAATTTTTTAAACTTTGACCGCTGGTCGCTGACTGATTAATTGATTAATTCGATAATGCCTTATTATTATTATTATTTTATCAATTTTTAATTATTATTCTAAATATTTGATTTTGAAATTGGTTTCCATTTTTCTCTGTGTAAATACATACAAAAATTCATAAATATTTTGTGTTGAAGTTTTCATTTCAAAAAAAAAAAAAAGAAAAATATTATACGTACCTTAAGTAGTTTTAGTTATTTTCTATTGAAATGCTTTAACACTTGAGTAAAGAATATACTACTATATTTTTTTTTGTTGTATGGATTTATATCAATAGTATTATTGATATTTATATATACAAAAAAATTTCGTTTAAAGAATATTTTACCATAAAAAGGAAAAATAGAAATGAAACCGACTATAAATATGGATCTAGGGATCCCACAAAGTATTTACCTGTTCAAAAAATTAAGACACTAAGAAATAGATAACACCTCGAAATATCGATCTGGGATACCATAAAGTGTATGTGTCCATAATCCTCGATCGATTTTAAGATGATATACCCGTTGTATTTCTGCCTGTCTGTAGAAAAACCGCTAACCATTAAACAATACCAAAAATTGCATTTGCATTTAAAATGCATTTTTTAGTGACACAATTCTTTTGGAACATTTACGTTTAAGTTAGAAGACTTTAACTTTAAATTTAAATTTTGATTATAAAAATCTAAAAATTATTTAAAAAATTATAGATCTTAAGCTTCACCACTTTTTAAATTTTTTGTGATTTTTAAGAAGTTAAAATCGTGAATAAAATCGCGAGTTTTTGGAAATTAATTAAACTGTAAATGAGATGGTCTAAATGGCTCCATAGAGCACCTGTATTCATAATATAAAAAAAAAAAAATCTGAAGAACCAATTCCAGATATATGGTTCTGTATAGTAATTTTGACCGATTTATTTAAATTTCCCGGTCAGGATCATATGGAATTTCAGCAAAATTTCATTAGAAGTTATCCTTTTGAAAATTGACCAACATAAATAAATTTGAAAAAGAAAAATAATTTTCTTGAAAATTATTCTATGAAAATATCATGGTGTAATTAGTAAGAAAAAATTACCTCGAGCTAGAATAAATCTACTCAAAATATATTTAAAAAAAAAAATATGTCTTGCGCTACATTAAATTTATCAATTTTGATGCACTGAACACGAATATCAAAAAAAATTTTTGGTGAAAAATTTCCAAAAATCCAAAATTTTGATTGAGGCGCCACGGTTTAAAATGACCGGACGGTTCAAATTTACGGCATTTTTTTGCGTTTTAAAGTAAAAAATTAACTTAAAATGTCTGAAGGAAAAATAAATCCCGTAAAAAGAAAGTTTCTAGAAATTTAAAATTTTTTAACATGATAATGTTTTTAGGCTGGTGTCTAATTTTAAAAGAATTACTATTTTCATTTTCTTAAAACCAAAAATTTCAATAACTTGGGTTTGTAACTTGGATAATAAATCACCTCGTGGTAAATAAACCCGTTTCACCAGCTGTTGAATAAAAAGTAACATAATTATTTAAAAAAAAAAAAAAAAAATTTTTTTCATAATTTTTTTTTTTTTCATAAATTTTTTTTTTCATCAAAAATTTTTTTTTTCATCAATTTTTTTTCCATCAATTTTTTTCATCAATTTTTGTTGTTTTTCATCAAAATTTTTTTTCATCAACTTTTTTTTTATAATTTTTTTTTTCCATCATTCTTTTTTTTTATCAAACTTTTTTTTTCATCAAAATTTTTTTTTTTTTCATAAATTTTTTTTTCCATCATACTTTTTTTTCATAATTTTTTTAATCAAATTTTTTTTTATCTTCAATTTTTTTCCATCAAATTTTTTTTTTTATCAATTTTTTTTTTTTCATCGAATTTTTTTCCATAAAATTTTTTTTTCATAATTTTTTTTTTTTCATCAAACTTTTTTTTTCATAATATTTTTTTTTTCATAAAAATTTTTTTTCATCAAACTTTTTTTTTCATCATTTTTTTTTTAAAGAAATTTTTTTTTTATAAAATATTTTTTTGTTTCATCAATTTTTTTTCTTCAATTTTTTTTTCATCAAATTTTATTTTTCATAAATTTTTTTTATCAATTTTTACACCCTACACCACACTGTGGTACAGGGTATAATGAGTTTGTGCTGATGTTTGTAACTACCCGAAATATTGGTCCTGGACCCACTTTTAAGTATACCGATCGACTTAGAATCACTTTTTGAGTCGATTAAGCGATGTCTGTCCGTCCGTCCGTCTGTCTGTCCGTCCGTCTGTCCATGTAAACGGTGTAAACACGATACAGGTCGCAATTTTTATTCAATTGACTTGAAATTTAAAACTTAAGCCTCTTTTTACCCAAGGACGAAGCCTATTGAAATTGGAAAAAATCGGTTCATATTTAGACCTAGCCCCCATACAAAGGTCCTCTTTAATTTTGGCTCATATGACTGTAATAACCGCATTTTAATAGGTATCTTTTCGAAATTTGACTGGGTATCTCAAAGATACCCAGATTTCTTAAAGAAATCGGACCAGTTCTTCTTGTAGCCCCCGTACAAACCACCTTCCCGATTTTCACATAAATCTCTCAAATTTCATGAAAATAGAAAATATTTATTTAAAATTCTGTTTGTGTATGTTAAATGCGTACTTTAATAACCTTATCAAATCTGATTATCATCGGACCATTTTTGGACTTAGGTCCCATGTGAAAATTTCGCCCGATATTCAGTTGAAGCGGTTTATTTTTAACAAAAAGAAGCCTATTTGTGAGTGCTTTTTACACTTATTCAAGATTTGACCAGATATAGATCTAATCAGTCCATGTTTGAACTTGGGACCCATTTTCCGGGAAACTTGTGTAGGGTATTATATGGTCGGTCTTGACCGACTATAATTTTCTTACTTGTTTATCATTAATTTTTTTTTTCATCAATTTTTTTTTCATCAAAATTTCTTTTCCATAAATATTTTTTATCATATTTTTTTTCATCAAATTTTTTTTTTTCATATTTTTATACCCTCCACTTAGTGATAGAGGGTATATATAAGTTTGTCATTCCGTTTGTAACTCATCGAAATATCGGTCTGGAACCCCATAAAGTATATATATTCATGATGCCCGATCGATTTTGAGACATTCTAGCGATGTCCGTCTGTCCGTCTGTCCGTCTGTCCGTCTGTCCGTCTGTCCGTCTGTCTGTCTGTCTGTCTGTCTGTGGAAAATGCTCTCGCGGACAAAATATTGCACAGAGATGACTGAAACTTAACATATATATTGGAAGTTCTCCCGAGAAGTTTGGTATTGCATTTGAGCGATATCGGTTCAGCGGTTCAACGGATTTTTTTTTTACCAAAAATTTTTTTTCGCGGAAATTTTTTTTCAATTTTTTTTTTTCAAATGTAATTTCCTTTTAAATAAAGTTGTTTGCAATAATCTTTCTGAAATTGTGGAGGGTATCATTACATTCGGCAAGGCCGAATTTAACTTTTTTACTTGTTTTCCATCAAGTTTTTTTACATCAAAAAATTTTTCTTTCATCAAAAAAATTCATCAACAACTTTTTTTTTTATCAAAATTTTTTTTTACCAAAAATTTAGGGTTCATTAAATTTTTTTTAACATAATTTTGTTTTTCGTGAAAAAAATCATATTTTTTTACCAAAACTACTTCTTCACCAAGTCTAAGCTTTTCGCATAAAAATTTTCCATTTGTTTATCAAATGTACATAAAACAAGTGATAGTGTTATATTCTTTGGTGCCGAATCTTTTATACTATACTATTTTTGTACTTATTTTTGCACTCACGAAATGTACAGCTCTCTTGGTTTTTTAATGGGGTCCTCGACTCCGTTTTGCATAGAATAGCAAAGTTATATAAAATTATTTTTTCAAAAAAAAACTTTGCTTTGGCAAGTTTACCCAAAACTTCCGCAAAACATTATCATGATTTAATGTTTTGGGCAAGAGTATAAAATTCGCAGGCATTTTTATACCCTCCACTCTAGTGATAGGGGGTATATATAAGTTTGTCATTCCGTTTGTAACACCTCGAAATATTGGTCTAGGACCCCATAAAGTATATATATTCATAATCCTCGATCGATTTTAAGACGATCTAGCGATGTCCGTCCGTCCGTCCGTCTGTCCGTCTGTCCGTCTGTCTGTCTGTCTGTCTGTCTGTCTGTCTGTTGAAAACACGCTAACTTTTGAAAGACTTTACGGAGGCTCCTGAAGTTTGGCATATATGTTGGGCATTTACCTGGTCAGGTTGGTATTGCAATCCAGCGAAATCGGTCCAGTGGTTCAAAAATTATGAGCAAAAGACTGAATTTCGGCAAGGGTTTTTCGTGAATTTATGAGATAAAAAGCCCTATAACTTTGGAAAATCAATTCTGAGGATGCTGAAGCTTGGCATATATATTTTTCGTTCCTCCAGCCTAGTTCGTATTGAATTTCACCCAAATCGGTCCATTGGTTCAAAAGTTATTAGCAAAACCGTGAATATCAGATTAGCTTCACCTTAAATGCACGTGGTGAAAACCCGTTAAACCTGTTTTACAGCCATTGGTAAGTCACAAAAATATTTTAAAACGTATTTTTGTCATTAAAAAATAATTTTTATACCAAAACAAAAAAAAAAAAATACACTCGAAAAAAATGTTACACTAAAAAAAAAATTTTACACTCAAAAAAAATTTGTAATTTTTTTTTTAATGTAAAATTCCAAAAAAAAAATTTGCACTCAAAAAAAATTTTTTTTTTTAATTTTTTTTTTCAAAAATTACAAAAAAAAAATTTTACACTCAAAAAAAAAATTAGTAAATTTTTTTTTTGAATGTAAAATTCGAAAAAAATTTTACACTCAAAAAAAAATTTTAAACTCAAAAAAAAAATTAGTTTTTTTTTAAATTAAAAAAAAAAATTTACACAAAATAAAATATTTCTAATCATAACTGTTATTTTTTCATGTTAGAAAATTTACTATCACTTAAAATGGGCACTGTGGAGGGTATTCCTAGATTCGGCCAAGTCGAATTTAACTTTTCTACTTGTTTTAAATTGTTTTCTACTTAAAAACAACATCCGCTTAGTTGGTCCCCTTAAACACCTTGGAAATCTAATGTTAAATATTTATTATATTTTTCTTGTTATTCTTACAAGAAAACCAATACTTTCTAACATCCATATAACTTATTTTCCAATTCTAAATGTTATAAGGTTAAAATGTTGCAAATATGAAAAAACAGGAAAAAACCTATAAGTATTTGTTAAGAATTTTAAGTAGGTTGTTTTTTAAAGTGCATAGAATGAAAAAAACTTCTACATCAATATATTTTGTGGTAACATTGGCTTAAAATTCTATTGTAGTAAAGAAAAGTGCTTTTTTGGGGTTGTTAATACAAGTAACTATGTAGTGGTAAAAATAGTTTTTCTCAAAGTCAAAACTAAACGAGTACTAAAAAAAAACCTTACCAAGAGAAAAAAAATTTTGGAATAAAAAAAAACCCCGAATATATTGATACCCACAATGTCTAAGCAGTTATTGTAAATAAATAATTAAAAAAATGTTTGTAAAAATATTAGTAAAAAAAAAATATTTTCAACAAAAATTTTTTTTTCCAAAAAAAAAAAAAAAAAAAAAAATTTCGATTAAAAAAAATTTGTTTGAAAAGTTGTTTATATACCATTTGGTGTCCAATTATGTTCGGAAATGCCCATCAGCAGCTGTTTTGAAACATTTTGAATTTATAGGTTATGTAGAATATATCAAAATTGTATAACTTTTGAGTGGATGAACTAATATAACTCAAATGCAATACCAAAATTCAACTCCCAACAGAAACTAAATGTGTTAAGTTTCAGTCAAATCTGCGTAATATTTTGGCCGTGGTCGCCATTTCAACAGACGGGCATCGCTAGTATATCTTATAATCGATCACTGATCAATAATATATACACTTCATGGTGTTCCAGATCGATATTTTGATGAGTTATGAACGGAATGACAAACTTTTATACCCTCCAATATTTTAAGAGTTTCTCAGTAAGGCCGTTTGTGAGCTAGGTATAGAGGCGTAAAGAACTAACTAAACTAACTAAAAATCTAGTTTTTACTGAACAATGTAAAATAAATTGATTGTAAAATCTGTTGTATAGCATATCAAGTAATAAATACATCATTTGATTTACAATCTTTGCTGTAAGAGGCAGTAAAGGGGTACTGTTAGGTGAAGGAACAGGATGTTGGACAGGCTTTGTGGGTATTTAATAAAAAGTAATAGTATTCATGATGAAATACAATGGAAACTACTAATTTTGTAATGTACTCATTTTGTCATTCCGTGTGTAACACATCGGACCCCACAAAGTATAGGTAAGAATATTTCTTATGTTACTGGTATGCTTAAGTTCGAAGATGGGCAAAATCGGACTATTGGGAAAAAGTTACACCATGAAGAACTAAAACAACCCCTGAAAACTAGAATTTTTTTACGAGTTTGTTTTTAATTTTGGCTCCACAAATGTAACATTTTTATGCCATATTATGTCCATAGACCTTAGACCTTCACTTAGACCAAGGGGACTAGGAAACTCGATTGTTTTCAGGCCGCCCTCTTTTGGGGCGTGGTTATAGAAAATAATTAAAAATTACGACCAAAATGTTTAATTTATGCGAAAATATCATAAACAAAAACAAGTAAGAAAATTATAGTCGGTCAAAACCGACCATATGATACCCTACACCAGTGTTTTCCGGAAATGGGTCCCAAGTCCAAACATGGACCGATTGTATTTGCCTTTTGTTAGATCTTTATTTAGTGTAGAAAACACACACAGATCAAATTTTAGTGGAATTGGTTTATTTTTTTTGTGAATAGACTAATTTAACTGAATATCGGTCGAAATTTTTATATGGGGGACTAAGTCCAAAAATGGTCCAATTATATTCCGATTTGATTAGGCTACTAAAGTACACGTTTAACACCTAAAAATAAAATTTTTATCAAATATTTCTATTTTTATGAATTTTGAGGGAATTATGTGAATATCGGGAAGGTACTTTGTATGGGGACTACCCGAAGGACTGACCTGATTCTTTTGAAATTTGAAATGGTGATTTGTGCATACAAAATTTGATTACATGCAGAATTTCAAAGCGATATCTATTATAATACGGTTATTAGAGTCATTTAAGCTGAATACAAAGGGGGCGTTTGTATGGTGGCTAGGTCTTAACATGGACCGATTTTCTCCGATTTCAATAGGCTTCTTCCTTGGGCCAAAAGATGCTTAAGTTTCAAATTACAAGTCAATTGATTGAAAATTGCGACGTGCTTAAACCGATAGATGGACAGACGGACGGACGTACGGACATCGCTAAATCGACTCAAAAAGTAATTCTGAGTCGATCGGTATACTTGAAGGTAGCTCTAGGACCAATATTTCGGGTAGTTACAAACATCAGCACCACTATGTGGTACAGGGTATAAATACGCACCTGACACTTTTTTTATACCCTCCACTCTATCACTAGAGTAGAGGGCATATATAAGTTTTTCACTCCGTTTGAAACACCTCGAAATATTGGTCTAGGACCCCATAAAGTATGTATATTCATATATATCATATATTCTGCCAGCCTGTCTGTCTGTTAAAAACACGCTAACTTTTGAAAGACTTTACGGAGGCTCCTGAAGTTTGACATATATGTTGGGCATTTACCTGGTCAGGTTGGTATTGCAATCCAGCGAAATCGGTCCAGTGGTTCAAAAGTTATGTGCAAAGACTGAATTTCGGCAAGGGTTTTTCGTGAATTTACGAGATAAAAAACACTATAACTTTTGAAAGGCAATTTCAGGATGCTTAAGCTTGGCATATATATTTGTCGTTCCCCAGGCCTAGTTCGTATTGAATTTCAGCCAAATCGGTCCAGTAGTTCAAAAGTTGTTAGAAAAACCGTGAATTTCAGATTAGTTTCACCTTAAATTCACGTGTTGAAAACCCGTTAAACGTGTTTTAAAAACATTGGTAAGTCACAAAAATATTTTCCAACGTATTTTTGTCTCTCAAAAATATTTTTTCAATTAGAAAAAAAAAAAAAAAATACACTCGAAAAAAATTTTACGCTCAAAAAAACTTTACACTCAAAAAAAAATTAGTAATTTTTTTTTCTTTTTTTAAAAATTACTTAAAAAAAAAGTTTTTTTACACAAAATAAAATATTTCTAATCAAAAATGTTATTTTTTTTTCATATTAAAAAATTTACTATCACTTAAAAGAGCATTGTGGAGGGTATTAATAGATTCGGTCAAGTCGAATTTAACTTTTCTACTTGTTTTTGTTTTAACTTAGTTCATACACATTTGAGGACCCCATTGGGTTCGGACCCAATAGGTTCAGGCCCTGATGGACCTACCCCTAGTTGGGTTTCTTAAAAATCATCTCAGTTTTTGATCTAAAATTTGTGTCCGTTTCGCTCTACCTTGCTTAGTTTTTGAGACACATGATTTTAGGGGACCACTGGGGTTTTGAGAATTAAAAAACTCGTTATTTTCAAAAGTATAACTTGGTCTTGTTCTAGGTGTTGAGAGCTACAAAAATGCTTTTGGACTTTTAGTAGTGTCGGCAATATTTACCGAAATATAACTTTTTTGGATCCAAAGTAAGGACCCATTAGGGTCCACACATGTAAAGAGGATCGGCGATGCTATGGTGAGCCCGAGAACCAAAAATGGCCTCCGTTTTGCTCCATCTGGCTTAGTTTCCGAGATAGCGCCATTTTAAATTTTCTTAAAAAAAAAAAATTACAATTTATTTTTGCTAGTATTAGCAAAAATGCTTGTAAAAATTTGGTCAACTCAATTTTAAATTTAGAAAAAAAAAAATTAGTTCAAATTTTGTTTAAAATTGCTAATGCGCTAAATGAAGTTTACAAGACATTTTTGCTAACATGCTAATCTCAACTAAAAATTTGCTAAGGGTTAGCTTACTAGCATTAGCAAAAAAATATTAGTAAATCTATTAATGTATTATTTTGAGTGTAAGTTGTTTTTAATGCGTACTAAAACATATCAAAAAAAAAAAAAAATTATCGAAAGGGGTCGGGTCTAAAAGTGAGTGATTTGGCCTGGAATGCCCCATATATGTTACAGATCAGTGATAGTTTCTAAGTCATTCTACCGATGCCCCTATGTCCGTCCGTCTGTCTATCCCTTTGTGGAGGACACGATACAGTCCAAAATAATAGAGCTAGACCCCTAAAATTTGGCACGAATATGTCTTATAGTCATAGGCTAGATTAGATTAGAAAAAGGCCCTATGCAATGCGACCAATATGATCTTTTGTGCAGTCATAGGCTAGTTAAGTTCGGAGATGAACAAAATCGGACCGGGGGAAAAAGTTCCCCCTTGAAAACTAAACCAACCTCTAAAAAAAATAATTTTTTTTACAAATTCATTTTGAATATTGTAGATTGTTAGATCGTTCTTTCTTCCATGAATACCCCTTATAAAACTACTAACGCATAGTCAAACAAAAAAACCAAATACCCCCATAAATTTCAATATTCAAAAATCAACTTTCATTTTATAGTCATAAATACGATTTTTGTTTTTTTACTGTGATTATTTTTCTACTCTTTTTTGTTGTTGTGCGAAAACCTTTAGGGCCAATTAAAATCGTAATTGGAAACCAAAAAATGTACTAAACATCAGTTATGAATGTACTTGAGAATTTTGGTCAAGTGAAGTGTATTAGTTGTTAAGGATGTTGTTTGTTATCATGGCATACATTTTTATTTGCAATTATGATGTTAAAAAGTATTATTATTTTTTTGGGGAATTTAATTAGAAAATTAGAAAGTTGTTTTTTTTTTTTTTTTTTGTGAGGAAAATAATTAAGAACATTTTATAAATAACTGCAGGGAAGATATTTTGAATGGGTGGATGAATGTTTTTTTTTTGTTGGAAAATAATTAAGAACATTTTCTAAAAAAACTGCAGGGAATATATTTTGAATGGATGGATGTGATTCATAAATTTTATATGTTTTTCGTTGTGTTGGTGAATTGTAATAGGATTTTCAAAATTTCTATTAAAACAGGTTTTAAATATCTATGAATTTGTTAAACAGAAAAAATTATTTGCTTTTGTCATATTAAAATTTTGCGGGAGTTTTTTTCCTGTTACTACGCACTTAAAAATTTCAAAAAAAAATCTAAAGGATTTATTGAGGTAGAAATTTTATACATATGTCAAAAATACTGACGCAAGTTTTTTTTAAATGTTTAAAATGTTTTTGACAGATTTGCCAAAACCAAATATGCTATTTTAATGCTATTTTTCTAGCATTTTTTATATAACCTTTTACAAAATGACGTCAATTTTGCCAAAACAATTTTAATGTCTTCATTAAAACTTTGATTTTTGCAAAATCACACACACAGACACATTAAAAGAAAAACCCCACCAAATGATCACTTAAAGTACAATTGCAAAATTCGCATCAATCTGTTTCATTAGTAGTAATTAATGAGATAATCAAGTTGAAAGTTTTTTTTTGTACGTTTCTGATAAGTTTTCTTTCTTCTTTTTTTGTTCTTAAGTGCTTACTTAGCACGCTGTAATGAAAACTACAAGTGGCAAAGTGAGTAAGGGATATAAAAACACTAATATTTTCTTTATACATATAAACTCACATACAAACACACACGCACACTCTGGCAGATAAACTTACAAACACATTCATGCATGTTATTCACAAGCAACATATGTTACAAGCTTAACAACTAACTTAAACACTTTAACAGTAGATTCGGAATAAATGTAAATTTTGGTTAAATGGTAAAAACAATACAAGAAAATGTTACCAGAAATTAAAAAAAAAGAAGGTACTTTGACAAACAAAGGTACTTTTTATAAAAGGTTCTTTCTGTAAAAGGTACTTTTAATAAAAGGTACTTTTTATAAAACGTACTTTTTATAAAAGGTACTTTTTATAAAAGGTACTTTATTAAAAGGTACTTTTTATAAAAGGTACTTTTTATAAAAGGTACTTTTTATAAAAGGTACTTTTTTTAAAAGGTACTTTTTTTAAAAAGGTACTTTTATGAAGGTACTTTTTATAAAAGGTACTTTTTATAAAAGGTACTTTTTATAAAAGGTACTTTTTATAAAAGGTACTTTGTATAAAAGGTACTTTTTATAAAAGGTACTTTTTGTAAAAGGTACTTTTTATAAAAGGTACTTTTTATAAAAGGTACTTTTTATAAAAGGTACATTTTATAAAAGGTACTTTTTATAAAAGGTACTTTTTATAAAAGGTACTTTTATAAAAGGTACTTTTTATAAAAGGTACTTTTTATTAAAGGTACTTTTTATAAAAGGTACTTTTTATAATAGGTACTTTTAATAAAAGGTACTTTTTATAAAAGGTATTTTTTATAAAAGGTACTTTTTATAAATAGTACTTTTTATAATAATTACTTTTTATAAAAGGTACGTTTTATAAAAGGTACTTTTTATAAAAAGGTACTTTTTATAAAAGGTACTTTATATAAAAGATACTTTTTTATAAAAGGTACTTTTTATAAAAGATACTATTAATTAAAGGTACTTTTTATTTAAGGTACTTTTAATAAAAGGATCTTTTTATAAAAGGTACTTTTTTTAAAAGGTACTTTTTTTAAAAGGTACTTTTTATAAAAAGTACTTTTTATACAAGGGTTTTTTTATAAAAGGTACTCTTTATAAAAGGTACTCTTAATAAAAGGTACTTTTTATAAAAGGTACTCTTTAAGAAAGCTACTTTTTATAAAAGGTACTTTTTATAAAAGGTACTTTTTATAAAAGGTACTTTTTATAAAAGGTACTTTTTATAAAAGGTACTTTTTATAAAAGGTACTTTTTATAAAAGGTACTTTTTATAAAAGGCACTTTTTATAAAAGGCACTTTTTATAAAAGGTACTTTTTATAAAAGGTACTTTTTATAAAAGGTACTTTTTATAAAAGGTACTTTTTATAAAAGGTACTTTTTATAAAAGGTACTTTTTATAAAAGGTACTTTTTATAAAAGGTACTTTTTATAAAAGGTACTTTTTATAAAAGGTACTTTTTATAAAAGGTACTGATATATGGACATTTTTGCCTACTCTTTATTAAAAGTAGTACGAAGTATAGCACAAACTTATCCTGGTATTCCTCTGACTTACAGTGGGCGACAATACATTGGAAACTTTTTTATAGTAGATGAAATTTGTTAAAAACAAAGTTAACAAAACTAATCGTTATAATTATCAAACAAGTATTATAAAAAATGTTATGTAGGTAATTTATCAAGCTTTAATTTAAGCTTAATAGCGTCCAGATCGGGAAAATAATGAATGTGTTACGAGGGTCGATGTGGAAAATGAAAAAATTTATAGACATTTTTCAGAACATTTTTAAAAAATATTTCCGAGTAGATTTTTTCCAAGTTAAAACATTAGAAATTTAAAAAAAGGTCTAATAGTTTTTATTCAGTGATCAAATAATTTTTCCAACAACCCAAACAAACAGTGGAATTTTTTAAGTACAGTAGCAAAAATCCACATTTTTTGACCTCCAATTCTTTTGACCACCAATTTTTTGTTAACAAAGAGAAATTAAAATTATCTTAATATATCCTTAGCATATACTTAAGTGTACTAAAATTAATAAACAATAACATCTTTTCTTTGTTTATAAAAAATTGGTGGTCAAAAGAATTGGAGGTCAAAAAATGTTGATTTTTGCTACTGTACTTAAAAAATTCCACTGTCTGTTTGGGTTGCTGGAAAAATTACTTGATCACTGAATAAAAATTATTGGACTTTTTTTTAAATTTCTAATGTTTTAACTTGGAAAAAATCGACTCGAAAATATTTTTTAAAAATGTTCTGAAAAATGTCTATAATTTTTTTCATTTTCCACATCGACCCTCGTAACACATTCATTATTTTTCCAATCTGGACGCAATTAAGCTTAAATTAAAGCTTGATAAATTACCTACAAATCGTTTTTTTTTATTACTTGTTTGATAATTATAACGTTTAGTTTTGTTAACTTTGTTTTTAACAAATTTCATCTACTATAAAAAAGTTTCCAATGTATTGTCGCCCACTGTATGTGTTAAGTTTTATCAACCCAATGAGAATTGTTAGTAGCGTATCAGCGAGTCATTGCTTCACTTAACCACCATTTACTGTTTACTTTATACTACTAACACTATTATTACCACTAATACAACCATATACGACTTTCATTTTAATACCAAACAACCAAAAGATTATTGTTTGCAAGGGAAAAGAAGAAAAAAAAAAACACAATCACATAATCACAAGTAAAAACATGAACATTTACAATTAATCTTCTTACAAAATAAACATAATAAAATTACACTGTAACAGTAAAAACTCTACGAATAAACTACAAAAAATACAATCACACACATCTGTTAACACACGTTTGTTTGTATGTGTAGCAGGCAAAAACACTTTCCAAAATTAACGTCTGTGTCAGAAACAAAAAATCCTAAAAGTATGCTGCTATATTCAGTCATAAAAAGTAATTCAATCAACACATTTATGCATACGTTTCAAAATAATCAAAAAGAATTATGTAAAGATTTTGTTAAAGTTTTTTCTATAACCTTCACTTAAATTAGTAGAGAGTATTCATTGGTTCGACATAGCATTTGTAACACTCTCAAATATGGGTCAGGGAACAAGTATTTATATTCATAATGTTTGTCCTACCATCAGCCTGACATTTTTTTAAGCAAACATTTTTCAGAATTGACAAAAAAAATTATACAGTCGAACCCGGTTATAACGAACTCTTAGGGACCAGTTAAAATAGTTCGTTATAAGCGAAGTTCGCTATAAGTGGGGTACATTTTTTATCAACCTAGTTTTATTTCCAAAAAAATTGATCCAATTTTGTTTTATCTTATGCTTTTTGCGTAAGTAATCTACTTATTGAGAAGAAAGCATTAAAAATATAAATAAATTTCATCAAAATTATTATATAAACCAAAAATGTCCAAACTTTTGTGAGTTTTATAAACATTATTGCAACACATTAAATATTATTTATGGGAGTTCGTTATAAAAAATGTAAATACACATTAAATTGTGTTCGTGGGACCATAATAAGCAGTTCGTTTTAACCGAGGATTCGTTATAACCGAGTTCGTTATAACCGAGTTTGACTGTATTAAGATGGAGGGTTTAAAATATTTGGCAAAACGAGATTTAATAGTTTTACCTGATGTTTTCACAAAAAAAATTGTATTTGTGGCTGATTTTCATTATCATATTTACAAATATTTTAATTGTATAGACAAACTGTGTTGTTAAAAAAAAAATTAATTATTTTAGTCAATACAATTAACTATTTTTTAATATGACAACGTTAAATATGGGTCAATGGCCAAGTATGTATATCAATATTGTTGGCCCGGCCGTCCGCCTGACGCATTTCTAAAATATATATTTAAAAATTTAGGACTTTTTTTATAGGAGAAAAATGGAGTGTTCTCACTTGATGTTTTCACAAAAAAATTTTATTTTTGGCTTATTTTCAATTAAAATATTGTATATTAAAAAATTCTTTAATTGAATTAACAAACTGTGTGTTTAAAAAATCTTAACTATTTTATTTGTCAAACCAATTAAATTTTTTGTTAATATGACAACTTTTTAATTGAAGATAAACCAATAATACAAATTGTTTTTATGTGTCGTATTCGGCCATATATAAATATTTATCATCACTGCCACAATCACCTCCTGTAGTTCATTCATAAAACCCACATCTTAATTTGAAATCTCTTGGGCCATCAAAAGATTTATTTTGTTTCTTATTACATCCACTTTTCTACTTATTTATCATTGTAATACATAATTTCTTGTCTATTATTGATTTGTAGATAATCAAAGCTTTCATAAATCTTTGTATTGTTCAAAGTTGTTTCCCTCCGCCCTTTTTGCTGCTTAAAAGTTAAACAAAACTCATTTACTGTTATTAGCATTTCCGTTAAGTTTTATTCATACATACATATTGCTTATATTATATTATGGTTAACAATTGTTAAAGTTTTTTTCTTTTCTTGGTTGTTTTTTTTTCTGCTCATTGTATTTTGGCCATCTTTGTTGGTCTTTTAATAGTTGTGGTCTTTTACTTTGTAATAGTTGTAGGGGATTTTTTTTTTGTGTTAAAGAATCGTGTTTATTTATTTTATATGAAAATTATATTCAAAGAAATTTTATTTATATTTTAAAAATAGTTTTAATATAAAGTTAAATATAATAAAAACTAGTACCCCCCATTTCCCGGTTCTCGGTATTCCCGGGAATACCGGTATTCCCGGTTCTGGTACCGGTTTCCCGGTTCTAGATATATTCCCGGGAATACCGGTATTCCCGGTTCTGATCCTGGTACCGGTTCTCAAAAAAAAACCATTACATAAAATATTAAGATTACACCATTTAATCAGTATTTGAGAAATATTTAGTTGTGTTTGTAAAATTATTTAAAAATCAAGTAATTTTTATACCCTACACCACACTGTGGTACAGGGTATAATGAGTTTGTGCTGATGTTTGTAACTACCCGAAATATTGGTCCTAGACCCACTTTTAAGTACACCGATCGACTTAGAATCACTTTTTGAGTCGATTTAGCGATGTCCGTCCGTCCGTCCGTCCGTCCATCCGTCTGTCTGTCCATGTAAACGGTGTAAACACGATACAGGTCGCAATTCTCGATCAATTGACTTGAAATTTAAAACTTAAGCCTCTTTTGGCCCAAGGACGAAGCCTATTGAAATTGGAAAAAATCGGTCCATATTTAGACCTAGCCCCCATTCAAAGGTCCTCTTTAGTTTTGGCTCAAATGACTCTAATAGTCGCATTTTAATAGGTATCTTTTCAAAATTTGGCAGGAATTAATGTTTTATACACACAAATCACCATTCCGAATTTTAAAGAAATCGAACCAGTTCTTCTAGTAGCCCCCATACAAACCACCTTCCCGATTTTCACATAAATCTCTCAATTTTCATGAAAATAGAAAATATTTAATTAAAATTCTGTTTGTGTATGTTAAACGCGTACTTTAATAACCTTATCAAATCCAATTATCAGCGGACCATTTTGGACTTAGGTCCCATGTGGAAATTTCGCCCGATATTCAGTTGAAGCGCTTTATTGTCAACAAAAAGAAGCCTATTCCACTCAAATTTGATTAGTGATTGCTTTTTACACTTATTAAAGATTTGACAAAATATAGATCTAATCAGTCCATGTTTGAACTTGGGACCCATGGTCCGGGAAACTCTGGTGTAGGGTATTATATGGTCGGTCTTGACCGACTATAATTTTCTTACTTGTTTTTCTTTAAATTCATAAAAAAATAGGAAATGGTGTTTTTCACATGTTTTGTATTATTTTTTGGTAAAAGCGAAGAATAAATTTTAATTATACAAAATTTTACAAAATATACATACCGGTTGTCCCGGGAATACCGTCAGAACCGGAACCGGGAATACCGGTATTCCCGGGAATACCGGGAATAATTCAAGAACCGGGAAACCGGTTCCATTTCCCGGTAATACCGAGAACCGGGAATACCGGTATTCCCGGTACTACGGTACTGACCGTAGGCACTAATAAAAACAAATAGAAAAGTTAAATTCGACTTGGTCGAATCTATGAATACCCTCCACAATGCCCTTTCTAAAGGATAGCAAATTTTTTTATGTGAAAAAAATTAACAATTTTGATTACAAATATTTTATTTTGAGTAATTTTTTTTTTGTCATTTAAAAAAAAAAAAAAAAATTACTATTTTTTTGAGTGTAAAATTTTTTTCGAGTGTAAATTTTTTTTAGTGTAAAAATATTTTTGAGTGACAAAAATACTTTGTAAAGTGATCTTGTGACTTACCAATGTTATTAAAGCTTGTTTTTTTAAAGCTCGGTTGATTTTAACACGAGAAATTCAGGTTTCACCAATAACAAATTCACGGTTTTGCTAATAACTTTTGAACCACTAAACCGATTTGGCTGAAATTCAATACAAACCAGACCAGGGGAACGAAAATTATTTATGCCAAGCATCCTCAGAATTTTCTTTCGAAAGTTATCGTGTTTTTTATCTCGTAAATTCGAGAAAAACCCTTGCAGAAATTAACTATTTTGCCTTTAAATTTTGTATCACTGCACTGTGGGCCAGCATCCCTGAATTTTGGCCATAAATAGACCGCTTAACCTATATATCAAAAACGTATTGCATATGGGTGTTAAAGGATCGCTGATCACGATTCTGGAAAAAAAAATTCAAAATTCAAAATGGCGGATCCAAAATGGCGGACATGATTTTTTAATTCTTTGTTTATTGTATTTAATATAATCATTATCGATGTATTTGGGGTCGTTAACGACGAATATGAGCTCAGACTATTAAAATTCAAAATGGCGGAACCAATATGGCGACAAATTTAAATTTAAAATTTTTTATATGTTGTCTCTTTTGGCCAAAAACTTCGATTTTAATGGTTTTTCGGATATTAAAACTGATTTTGGAATTAAAGATTTGAAATTCAAAATGGCGGATCCAATATGGCGAATATGCTTTTGTAATTCTTAGCTAATTGTACTTAAATTAGTAATTTTTGATGTATTTAGGGTCAGTAATTACGAATATGAGCTCCGATTTTTTAAATACAAAATGGCGCATCCAATATGGCGTCAAATAAAATATTAGGTTTTTTTCTATGTTGTCTGATTTTGATGGTTTTTGGAATGCCAAATCTGATTTAAGAATCAAATATTCAAAATAGCGGATCCAATATGGCGGACAAGATATTTAAATTATTGATTAAAGTTTCAAAATATCACTAGGAAATGATTGCACAACACGAATACGAACTCAGCTTTTTGAAAACAAAATGGCGGATCCAAAATTTAGGATATAGCTTTTTAAAAAAATGTACAATGTTTAAATTTCGAAGTTTTTATAAATCCCTCTTTTTGCTTTTATCAGAAGATTTTAATAAAATATTTCTCTTTTAAATGCGTCAAAAAGTTCATATATTCAGTGGCTCATTTAAGAGAGAACTTTTTTATTTCCAATAAGCATTTGCCATCCTAAATGTACAAATAATGCTACAAGCTTACAATTTCGTAAAAAATATTAAAAATGCTATTGCCAAAATATGCCCGCTTAAATGCGTTACCAGCTTTAATGTTTAGCACTAGAGATGGACGCTGGTCACGTGAATTACTCGTGATCGAAAGTGAGCGTGATTAAAATTTTTTGTTCGTGAGTGATAAGTGAGTGAGACAATTTTTTGCGTGAGTGATTCGTAGTGAGTGCAATTTTTTTGCGTGAGTCAAAACTATTTAATTGTATTGATTCAGTTATTTAAATTTGTTTCGTGTTTTAAATGTTTAGCGTGAGTTACGAGTGAGCGTGAGTCACACGTGAGTGGTGTTTTGTTTACTCACGTAAATAATGAGTAAGTGTGAGAAAAAAAACGGTGGAGTAAATTATGTTTTTTTTTGTGAGCGTGAGTCAACGTGAGTCAAAATTCACTCACGTGCCCATCAGCAGTTATCACGCCAATGTTGTCAAAGTGAGGCATTTTTTATTAGAAATCAATAGAAACAAAAATATCGAAAAATGTTGAAGTTCCATTTTAGGGCATTTCTAAACGTCATATTTTGGTTTATTGCCTCTAGATCAAAAGTTTATGAACGGTCGCACAGGGTCGCAAAAATGTGAATAGAATACATTGTCAGAGACAGATCGTAGTTCGAGGTTTGTCAATATCGTTTGGACTTTCTTGGACTTTGGTGTTGAAAAAAGGCGGATTTCAACAAAAGTATGAATTTCCATAATTTATTTAAATAAAAAATGCTTATATCTTACTTTTTGGCAGTTTATATCATGTATTGAACAAACAGGTATGTCTTTAGGAGAACTTCACCGAAAATTTGAAAAAATATTGTGTCGAAGTACAAAAAAAAAATATTTGTTTCATAAATAAAAAATATAAAAAAAATCCCAAACATTGACTTTAACCTCATGCAAAAAAAAAAATTTTAAGCTGTAATAAAAAGATATTGAAGGGGAAATTCCCCCCCCCCCCATACCAAATTTAAAAAAGAAAAAAAAGAAGAAAAAAGAAAGAAAAAAAAAGGAAAAAAGAAGAAAAATTAAAAGAAGAAGGAAATTTTTTTAAAAAAATTTCCAAAGGAAAAAAAATCTTAAAATCCAAAAATTTTTAATGGAAAAAAATTTAAATTTTTTGAAGGAAAAATCTAAAAAATTTATAGGGAAAATCTGAAAATTTTTAAAGGAAAAATGTGACTAAATTTGGTACAAAAAAATGACTTAGACTTTTTCTATAGGAAAATGTCTCAGAATCTGAGTCTTTTTCTATAGGCAAAATGTCTAAGAATCTGAGACCTTTTCTATAGCAAAACTGTCTCAGAATGTGGGACTTTTTCTGTAGGAAAAATGGCTCAAAATCTGAGACTTTTTCTATAGGAAAAGTGTCTCAGAATTTAGGACTTTTTCTATAGGAAAAATGGCTCAGAATTTGAGACTTTTTCGGTAAGAAAAATGTCTCAGAATCTGAGACCTTCCTATAAGAAAAATGTCTCAGAATCTGAGACTTTTCCTATAAGCAATATGTCTCAGAATCTGAGACTTTTTCTATAGGAAAAATGTCTCAGACTCTGAGTCTTTTTCAATAGAAAAAATGTATATGAATCTGAGTCTTTTTCTATAGGAAAAACGCCTCAGATTCTGATACTTTTTTTAAAAAATCGGCTGCAGTTTTTCAGAAAAAACTGCTAAATAATTTGATTTTATAGCTTTCCCATTACTTTTTTTGGAAAAAAGTATTTTTGTTGGTTGTCCGACAACGGTGAACTGATAATTTTTTTTTATTCGAAGTTAAAAAAAAATTTCCCCCTCCAGACTCAAAAGCTGTACCCGACACTGTACTCTCCACAATGTAAAAAAAGTTTATTTAAAAAAAAAAAAAAAAAAATTTTGAAAAAAAAGTCCGCGAAAAATTTTTTTAGTGAAAAAAAAATCGGCGAAATTTTTTTTTGTTCTTGTTTAAATACCATTCGGTGATCAATTCTGTTCACTTGTGACAACCAGCAGCTTAATTAAAGCATTTTGTATATTTTTAGGTTATGTTGAATTTACCTAAATTTTCGAGGTCTCCTTACATTTTCTTTCATAACTTTTGAACCGCTTAACCGATTTGGCTCAAATGCAATACCAAACTACTTAGGGCAAGAACAAGTAAATATGCTAAGTCTTATGGTGATTTCTTTTCTGAAAAAAAATGTTTGCCTTTTAAGGGTATACATTTTTAAAATGTTTAACTCACACCTTCAAAAAATTGCATTTTATTTGACTGGAATAGAACACAACATACAAAAATACTCTGCCCTGTATTTTTTAACAGCTGTTTTTAGAAAACAACACAGGAAAAGTCAGCTGTTGTATAAGGCAATTTCAACCCCGTGATTTTTTACGGGGTAAAAAGTGCAACTTTTTTGCACTTTATAAGGCAGACATTTTTAGAAAAGAACACGATATTCTTTAAAATGGTTGGCATTTTTTAGAAAAGAACACAAAACCATAATTTTTGGGGCGAAATGCAAAAAAAAGGCACATTATTTTCCAGAAAAGAAAACACCATTAGTCATACATATCTTATAAATACTTTGGCCTTGATCACGGGCGAGATGTACTTTTTTTTGTCAGAATTACTCTACAGCCCTCAATTCTTAACCGATTTTATTTTCTGCTTGTAGCTTATTAAATTTCGCATCGACTTATGCAGCCCGAATTTTTAATTTAATTTTTTAATCTGTTCAAATTAGATTGCGAAAGTCAAAAAAACGTGTTTTTGTTTAGTATTTTGGCTGTAAAACGCTGAAAAGCTTAAGGATCAAAATGATTATTGGCTTAACTTAAAGGTATTTATAATCGCTTTCATAGCTTCACGAGTCATATTTGCAATAACCTACTTCTTTTGTTGCAAAAATTTTAATAATTTATGGCAGTATCGATTTTGTTAATAGCTATAGCTCTATAAAGTTTTCTTAGTACTTACCGAATGGTAATGGTATTAATCGCAAAATAATGCTACGAAAGTCTTTTTGTATATTTAGTAAGAAGAAGAAAAAGTTGTGAATGAAATATGCATTTTAAATGCACTTTTAAACTGCATTTTTCAAAAATGCATTTTTTTCAATTAAATTTTTTTTAGTGAAGAAATTCAAAGAAATTGATATAACAATTATTTTAAGCCAAAATTCACTTGAATCCGTATACTTTTGAACGTTTTACAGCCAAAAAACTAAAAAAATATTTTTTTTTACTTTCGCAATAAAAATTAAGGGGATTAAAATAATGAGCTTTAAAATCGGGCTTCATAAGTCGATGCGAAATTTATAAAGCTACAAGCAGCAAAAAACAAAATTATAATCGGTTAAGAATTGAGGGCTCTAGAGTAATTCTGACAAAAAAAAGTACATCTCGCCCCACTGTGTGGCGTGCGAACCATTTTATTCAAATTCTGACTAATTTTTTTTTATCAATTTGATCATTAACGATTTGTCACTAAATTCACTTTGTTTCTTGTAGTATAAGGTTTCTATATTTGCTAAATAATCTTGAAAAAGGCATCTGACAAATTCCGAAACACGCACTGTGGGAAAAATTACCAATCTAGCTTATAAAAAATATTTTTTTTTTTTTTACAAATTTATAACCCTATAGCATATAATAATTCAATGATAGTTGATACTTAAAACTGCATTCAACATTTTTCGATTTATATGTTAGTTATGAAAATACAGGGCTGTAAATGTATGCAATGGATAAGTAGCACGTTCATGAGTGATTTTGGTTTCACGTTTTCCCCAATGTATTATGAAAAGTTTTATTGCGCTATTGAACCTATATTTTTTTTGTGATAAAACAAGTCCTAAAGAGTACGTGGACACGATGTATTGTATAGAAAATTATTTTAGTAATACCCCTTGCGAGTAAGTACATAAAAGTATTTTTTTGTCAAAATTCCTTAATGTGTAAAGAGATTAGAAAAAAGTACCGCTAAGTACCGCCAAACTAATTTTTGAATTTGAAACTAGACCTAATGAGGTAAGTCTGGAGAAAAATTTGGGTGCCACAAACCGCCACAAAGTAGAGTTTTAAGGACTTGTTTAAACATTTATTACTTGTGGGCGATGAATAAATTAAAACTTACAAGGGAAGTATCTCAACCCTTATGAACCGATTTGCCTGAAACTTAAAATATATATCAAAGAGACAATTCTAAGGTTGGGGTGTCTCGGCTTATCGGCCATATCGGGGATTTAGGGGTTCAAAACATGGGTCAAAAAATGGCGAAAAAATCGTTTTTTGGATTTTTCAGCCATTTCTTTTTAAGAAACTATATGATGTTTTCATATGAGAAGAAAGGTTTTTTTAATGCCTATCCATTAGTGACATAACCTTGTAAAAATTCGGCTTCTTAAAATATTTTTTTTTTTCAGTAAAATGTGTAAATTTTGAGGGGTACTTATGTGAAGACATAGACCTACGATATCCGTATGGATAAGAAATAATCTATATTAAATTTAAGTCTACCCGTATTTTTGCCATAGAGATTATTCCTGTTAGTTCGGAAGTTATCAAAATTTTCCCGAAGGTCGACATGGTTTCATAAGGGGACAACGAAATTTTTAAACACCGATATGGCCGATAAGCCGAGACACCCCAACCTTAAAATCGTCTCTTTAATATATATTTTAAGTTTCATGCAAATCGGTTTATAAGGGTTGAGAGACTCCCTTGTTAGTACTACTAACTTAGTAGTTAGTTTCATTTATAATGTCAACTTAAATGTTATTTTCTCTAATTTTAAAAAAAGAAGGTTTGTTCCGTTTTTTGTTACGAATAAATAAAATTGTATAAGTTAGGTAAAAATACGAAAAGTTTATTTTTTAAAGTTTAACTCATATCCATATTTGATGACAGTAATGTTTGATATAAATATATATTGCAAAATACTATTTATGTGATTTTATTTACATATAAAAAGGCTTTTAATTGAGTTTTGCTTAACAAAAAATTTTAATTTATTTTGTATAACTGAATACATTGCTCTTTGGAGCTACATCGTATTTGAAATATTACTAAATATATTAACAGCAACCCCTATCGGTGAATGATTAAATCTAGCAAATTACTTAAATGCAACATAGGGCAATACTTTCGGAAAATTTTCATACCAATTTTAAAGAGATACTAAATTTCAGTGTAATTTCCACTAAAATCTTCCTTTTGGTGTACCCTGTAATTAAACAGGGTGCCTACAAATACAATATATTTAAAGAAGACTCCATTCGCTACAATCGCTCCATACATTTCAAACTTCTAAGATCAATAGTTTAACAGATACGATTTTTTATAAGCTAGATTGGTGATTTTTCCCACTGTGACACGTGTCGATTAAGTCTTGCAAAAATTACCAACACAAACAATTTTAAAACAGAAAAATAATTTTCTTTAAACTTATTCTATGAGAATATCTTAGTTTTAATTAGTAAAGAAAATAATGACCTCGAGCTAGAATAAACCTACTCAAATTATAATATTTTAAAGGTCGAATGAAAAAAATTTTTGGGGATTTTAAAAATTCATATTTAAAATTCATTTTTTTACTTAAGTTATACACCTTTTACCATTATTCAAATTATTTAATTTTATATCCCCGCCCACAAATTTGGGCTGGCTGGCAAAATGGCTTTTTTCTAATTCTCTTGGTACAAGTAAATGACTTTGAACACCATCTGACATAAAAATGTTTCATTTGGTAAGCGAAAATAAAAAAACTTATGCAAAAAAAAAAAACTTTTCAGAGGTTTTTTAGTTCTTCAAGGGGACACTTTTTTCCCCAGTCTGATATTTGGAGCATATTTTCGTGTTTTCGTATGTCAAAAATGTTGGGTCGGAAAAGTGGCCTTTTTTTGATTTGTTATTTTTTTTTAATTTTTTTGCGTAAAATATGAGTTATTATTCAAACATTACTGGAAAAGTGTTTTTGAGATACATTTTTTTTTGTTTCTCTTATCTTTTGCTCAAAAAATTGCTCTACCCTAATGACTATATATTTATACACTCATAGAAATCCTACAGTAAGAATTACAGGAAAACGGTTAGTACTTGAATTACACTACTTTTTTTTACTAATTTACAGTATACATTTAAATTTACAGTATAAATTTAAATTTTTTTGGAACTTAGAACTTACTAAATACAGAATTCTTACCGTTTTTTTTTCAAATTCCTCTATCAAAAGTTTAAACTGGCAACATATTGCTTTGGTGGAAATTGAAAGCACAAATTCCACACTCATAGATGAGCACTCTTTTAACATGCTGCATCTTTAATTCAATTTATTATTCTTTAAAAATTTATAAATTTGTTTAAAAAAACTTTAATTTCTTAACATTTTTTCTTGACTTTGTTTTTATCCCTTGTTTATGTTTTAACCCTTTATTAACAAGTTATTTTTTTCAAAAGTTCAATGTTCCATCTAAATTACATTTATGTAGTTAAAAAAAACACCAAACAAAAACATACACCAATCTAAAAAAAAACTTTATCTTCTTTAAAAACCATTACTCACAGACATTTTTTTCTAAAAAATAAAAAAAAAAAAAAAAAACAAATTGTGTCCCACATTTTTTTGTAAGTCAAAAAAAAAAAAAAAACTATTGGTCTGCAGCAAAAGACCAAACAAACAATTAACCACAACCTAGGTTACCAAAGACTTTAAGAAAAAAATACTAGATAAACCTTTTTAAAACAACACCGCACGTACCTTTAGTTTTGGATGAAAGAACAAAAAACCAGTTAAACTATTGTTGATAAAAAAAAATCATACAGGAAGAGAGAATGGAATTTTTTTGTTATCACAAAGGAAAATATTCCTAACTAAGCTACAAGGTATGAAAAAAAAAAAAAAACGCCGGCATTTTTTTTTTGTTAAAAATACAAGCATTTTTTGAGATTATAAAAAGCTAAGGGACGGGAATCATTTCTATATAAAATAAAAATCAATTTTCGTTCGTTGGTAACCGCATCAGTTGAGAACGGCTGAACCGATTTGGATGATTTTTTTTTAAATGTTCGTCATAGTCCAACTTAAGTTTTTACGACCACGCCCACTTTTTGATTTATCTAAAATCGGAAAACGGCTGCACCGATTAGGGTAATTTTTTATTTAAATGTTCATAGTAGTCCAATTTATGTTTTTACTGAAATTAATCACGCATACTTTTACGCCTCCTTTGATCGATTTGACTAAACTTTATTTTTTAAATGTTCGTCATAGTCCAGTTTAGGTTTAAACGGAAATAAAAAATGTTCACGTCCACTTTTATTTCAATATATCTAAAATAGAAGAACGGCAGGACCGATTTGGCGGCTATTAGTAGTATTTGTTGACGTTCGTTATAGTACAAATTGTCCACTCCCACTTTTTCCAATACATCTAAAATCGGAGAACGACTGGCCTGATTTGGTAAATTTTTTTCTTTAATGATACTTTTTGCCATCCCACACTTTTGGCAATTTTTTTTGTTTTAAATGTTCGTAATAGTCCATATAATTGTTCGGAAAGAAAAATTTTCCTCACCACTTTTTTCGATATATCTAAAATTCATGTTTACTCTAATTCGATCTATTAAAAAAATATTTCTTATATACAAATGATTTTAAGTCCTTGGGTATTGTTAACATATGTTCAAGTTTAACTTATCACGCCCACTTTTGTATACTTAGTTCGACTACTAATGACCGGACCGATCTTTTTTATTATAATTATAGTTCTAATTGGGTTTTTAAGGAAATGAGAAAAATGTCCCGAGAAGTGGAAAATTCGGGAAAACTATGACAATAGCTCACGATAAGAACGAAGAATATGCGTAATTTATTTTTGTGTTGTTCGTAATGATACTAAAGAAGTTTTAAATTTGAACAGTTCGCAAATTCGAAGATATGGTATTTTTTTAGTTCCTAAAATATATTTTGAAGATTATTATCTGCCTAATCGGGTCTTTAAAACCACGCCTACACATTTTTCTAAGCCAAGAAATTCATTACTTTTTTTGCAGGGCTATATATATGAAGCGAGACGAAATATAATACTTATCTTATATTTGGGCCAGCTAGTGTTTAATAAAAATGATTATAATTTTTTTTTTCAATTTTTATTAAAAATGTTTATTTTTGTTCCAGGTATTTTTTTCATTATAAAATAACATAACAAGCACTTATGTTTATTCACAATGGGGAAAATAAATAACCTTGAATTAGAAAAAAATATTTTTCTATTATTTTTTATACCCTCCACTCTAGTGAATGAGGGTATATATAAGTTTGTAATTTCATTTGTAACACCTCGAGATATTGGTATAGGACCCCATAAAGTATATATATTCATGATCCTCAATCGATTTTAAGGCGACCTAGCGATGTTCGTCCGTCCGTCTGTCTGTGTGTCTGTTGAAAACACGCTAACTTTTGAAAGACTTTACGTAGGCTCCTGAAGATTGACATATATGTTGGGCATTTACCTGGTCAGGTTGCTATTGCAATCCAGCTAAATCGGTTCAGTGGTTAAGAAGACTGAATTTCAGCAAGGGTTTTTCGTGAAATTCTGAGGAAATTCTGAGGATGCTGACGCTTTGCACGTATATTTGTCGTTCTCCTGGCCTATTTCGTTTTGAGTTTCAGGGAGATTGGTCTAGTGGTTCAAAAGTTATTAGCAAAACCGTGAATTTCAGATTACCCGGGTAAAAATGAAATATATATGATCATATATGAAGATATATGGATCATATATGGATTTATATAACCATATATTATCATATATGCCTCCATATATGTTTATATATGATCTGATCCGTAAATTGGCCCGATATGGGCTCATATATGATCATATATATTTCATTTTTACCCGGGTAGTTTCACCTTAAATTCATGAGTTTAAAACCCGGTAAACATGTTTTAAAAACATTGGTAAGTCACAAAAATATTTTACAACGTATTTTTTTGTCACTCAAAAATATTTTTACACTAAAAAAAATACACTCGAAAAAAATATTTCACAATTAAAAAAAAAATTAGTAAATTATTTTTTTTTTGTTCAAAAATTACTTAATAAAAAGTGTTTTTACACAAAATAAAAACTAATCAAAAATTTTATTTTTGCACGTTAGAAAATTTACTACACTCAAAAAAAAAACGTGGGTATTCATAACTAAAAATTTAACTAAAGTACTAATTTTTTAGTCCAAAATGATCTAGTGCAGGCGTTGGTAATCAATACTAAAATTTTTTACTAATATTATTCAAAACCAGTAAAAATTACTAATTTTAGTACTTTGAAGATACTAAACAAGTAAAAAGTTAAATTCGGCCTTGCCGAATGTAGTGATACCCTCCACAATTTCAAAAAGATTATTGCAAACAACTTTATTTAAAAGGATATTACTTTTGAAAAAAAAAAAAATTTGAAAAAAAATTTCCGCGAAAAAAAATTTTGGTAAAAAAAAAAATCCGCGATTTTTTTCTTTTTTTGTCAAAAAATATGTTCGTACTTGTTTAAATACCATTTGGTGCTCAATTATGTTCACATATGTCAACCAGAAGCCGAATTAAAGCATTTTGTATTTTTAGGTTATGTTGAATGTACTGAAATTTTTGAGGTGTGCTTACATTTTCGTTCATAACTTTTGAACCGCTGAACCGATATCGCTCAAATGCAATACCAAACTTCTCGGGAGAACTTCCAATATATATGTTAAGTTTCAGTCATCTCTGTGCAATATTTTGTCCGCGAGAGCATTTTCCACAGACAGACAGACAGACAGACAGACGGACAGACGGACATCGCTAGAATGTCTTAAAATCGATCAGGAATCATGAATATATATACTTTATGGGGTCCCAGACCGATATTTCGATGAGTTACAAACGGAATGACAAACTTATATATACCCTCTATCACTAAGTGGAGGGTATAAAAACTACTGTACTACTGGTAATTAGTAAATTATTAGTAGATTTAAGTACAAAATCACTTACTAAACCTTTTACTGTAGAATTATTTTGAGTGTATCACTTAAAAGGGCATTGTGGAGGGTATTCATACACTCAAAATAATTCTACAGTAAAAGGTTTAGTAAGTGATTTTGTACTTAAATCTACTAATAATTTACTAATTACCAGTAGTACAGTAGTTTTTTAGTATCTTCAAAGTACTAAAATTAGTAATTTTTACTGGTTTTGAATAATATTAGTAAAAAATTTTAGTATTGATTACCAACGCCTGCACTAGATCATTTTGGACTAAAAAATTAGTACTTTAGTTAAATTTTTAGTTATGAATACCCACGTTTTTTTTGAGTGTAGATTCGGCCAAGTCGAATTGAACTTTTCTACTTGTTTTTGAATAATTTCATCATACAATACACGTTTTAATACTAATTTTTGGATGCTGAACTTGAATTTGTCAACCAAATTCCAGAACCACGATTTTGGTCCACTGATGCTGTTTTTTTCTTAAAATTATTGTTTTACTTTTTTGAAAAATATGGTTCAAAATTTGGATGGCTTGTGCACATAATGAAACAAAATATTTAATCTTAAAAATTGCGATCTCTGGATCAAAATTGCGTTTTTTATTTTTTTACTATTGTTTTACATAACATACTTCGGAAAAAAAATAATTTTAGTCTTAAAAATCAGCACCTGCCTACCAAAACCGCGATTTCGGAATTTTTTATGAGCCGTTATAATTAATAAATCACGTTTAAAATTTACCGATGTCGTAAATGAAATAAAAATAATTCATATTTATTAAAATGCAAATTTTAAAAATGAATTATATGTGAGTTAATTCAAAAACATATTGTAGAATATCGAATTCTAATTACTAACAATACGCAAAATAAACAGTTTTTTGGCTCTCCTGAAAAGTCGTGTTTTTTTAGATAGAAGGTTTTGAATACAGGCCCTCGATATATAAAATATACCGAAGTACTCTTTTTTATCCGACTGTAATCAAAATTTCCATAAGATACTTTTTTATTTCTTCATGAGTTAGAAAAAGTACAAAAGTAATCGATTTTACTCCTTTTTGCCCCCATATAATAGGAATTTCTAAGTTTCTAGGACAATTATGTAAAGATATATTAAAAGTATCAAAGTACTTTTTTTGACTCCATTGAAATTGAAATTTTCAAAAGGTACTTTATCATATTTTCAAGCGTGAGGAAAAATAACAAAGTACATTATTTTATTGCTATCCCAGTCGGCAAAAAAATCATCCCTAACATACTGCTGGCTCTCCCTTTTTAAAATTGCTGACATCTTCATACATTTTTTTAATATGTCCCTGCTGACATGTCAGCAGTTGGTCAGCGGTTGTTTAAAGGAATTGTTGGTGGCCACCGATACCGGTGAACACTGCTGATCGACTGCTGACATGTCATTGGGGACATTTTGAAAAATTGTATGATGATGTCAGCGATTTCATATAGGGAAAGTCAGCATTATGACAGGTGTGATTTTATTTTGCCAACTGGGATTTGCCCACTAAGAATCGGAATGTCCAAAAAGTTTTTTTTTTTTGAAAAGTTTTTATGATAAAAAATTCTACATTCCCAATTTCAAGTTTCTATTACCATTTTTAAGAAAAATTAAAAGAACTAAATTACTACTAGTTACCCTTTTTACCCCTTTGAATTGACATTTACAAAAAGCCAGTCTTAGGGGATCTGTTTCCGGCCGGTAATTTTAGAATATGCGAGATTTATACAGTTTCTGGTCCAAAACAACATTTTCTATTAATTTTGAACTTTAATTTTTTTTTGGAAATGTTGCATTACGCAGAGTTTCTTCTGTTCCAACAAATCGCGTAAACTGTAGGTTACCTGTACCTTCAAAATTCAAAAATATATAAAAAATTAAAAATTTAAATACATCGTAAAAATTATTCTATTGTGACCACTAAAGCTATGTTTACACCATACCACTGAGTCGTATGATTTTCGTGAAAAAGCAAGATTTTTTTATAGCATAATTTTAGGCAAAAACTTTACATATTGCCAAATTTATAAACTTAAGATTAAATAAATTGTTATATTTTTTTATAAATTTAGCAAAATGTAGAGCTTTTGACGCTTTTTAATAACAATCTAATATATTTACTACATGCCTAAAATTATGCTATAAAAAACATTGCTTTTTCATAAAAGCCATACGACTCAGTGGTATGATATATGATTGTTATTTAAAAGCGACAAGAAACTCTGCATATTGCTTATTTATAAACAAATTTAACAATTAAATAATTTAGTCTTAAGGCGATCTATTAAAAAAATCATAAATGTCACTATTTTGCTGGGATGTAATTTTCGGATCATATCCCAACAAAACTTAGATTACCAAATAAGGTATAAAATAAGGCGTAGGATCTCTTATTTTATACATTGCAGCATTGATGATTTTAACAGGCGATGAGACTCAGAGTAATGCATCCACATTATCACAAAGAATACCAGTAAGGTATAAAATAAGTCATAAATTTATAACGAAGAATACGAGTAAGGTGTAAAATATATGATATTTTATAGGTTACGAGAAATGAAATAATATAGCATACCAGAAGATAATATATAAGGTGTTACGAGTAGTGAAAAAGTAATTTTGTATTAAATTTACTCATGTGATTGTAAGTGACCCAGCAAAACTTAGATTACCAAATAAGGTATAAAATAAGGTATAGGATCTCTTATTTTATACATTGCAGCATTGATGATTTTAACAGGCGATGAGACTCAAAGTAATGCATCCACATTATCACAAAGAATACCAGTAAGGTATAAAATAAGTCATAAATTTATAACGATGAATACGAGTAAGGTGTAAAATATATGATATTTTATAGGTTACAAGAAATGAAATAATATAGCATACCAGAAGATAATATATAAGGTGTTACGAGTAGTGAAAAAGTAATTTTGTCTTAAATTTACTCACGTTGGATAATTTATGAGCAAGTGAAATTTTTACTTATATTAGTTTTAAGACTTGAACACTTATTGTTAGTTCACAGTTTAAGTGAAGATTCAATAAAAAATTAATGAAAAAAAAAAAAAAAATTACTCACGTGATTGTAAGTGAGTGTAAGTAGATAAAATATGCTCGTGAGTGTGTGTCGTTAGAAATTTCCTGTCGTGAGCCCATCTCTAGTTTAAACTTATGCATTTTTTTATAAAATAATTATTTTTTATGCATTTTGCATCCAATTATAAATAATACATTATTTCAAACTTTCAAATAATACATAATGTAACCAAATATAAGTCATCCATGATTTAATGTTTAGAAATAACAAATATGAAATACATTTTTTACAATAATCATGCATTACGTAGCAAATTATTAGTAATGCATTATTTTTCACTTGAAAATAATACGTAGTGGAACAAATGTTTGGTAAGACATCATAAAATAATGCTACAAATAAGTTATATGCATTACCTGGTAATGTGTTATATAATCACTACCCATTACCAAAGTTTTGCTGGGGAGTGTAAGTAGATAAAATATGCTCGTGATTGTGTATCGTTAGAAATTTCCTGTCGTGAGCCCATCTCTAGTTTAAACTTATGCATTTTTTTATAAAATAATTATTTTTTATGTTACTGTAATGCATTATGCATCCAATTATAAATAATGCATTATTTCAAACTTTCAAATAATACATAATGTAAGCAAATATAAGTCATCCATGATTTAATGTTTAGAAATAATAAATATGAAATACATTTTTTCCAATAATCATGCATTACGTAGCAAATTATTAGTAATGCATTATTTTTCACTTTAAAATAATACGTTGTGGAACAAATGTTTGGTAAGACATCCTAAAATAATGCTACTAATAAGGTATATACATTACCTGGTAATGTGTTATATAATCACTACCCATTACCAAAGTTTTGCTGGGATATTTACAAAATGCCTAAAATTATGCTAAAATGACTCAGACCCATAGTGTTACCTACCATGAAAAAATGCCTTAAACAAAAAAGTACATATGGAAAAAATCACTTTGAAGAAAAATTTCAAAAAGTACAACAACTCTATCAAAAAAAAAAATTGTCAATTCACTGGCTTCATAAAGTAATACAGCATCAGATGTGGAGGTTATTAAAGCCTTCTACAACACAAAAATGGATAAACAATGTGGATATTGACCTAGTGAAATAGTAATGAAAAATTCCTACACTTTAAAGTTAATAAATGAAAAGAAACTTGACAGTTTACAATCCACAAAAGAGAACTGGAGAGAAATAATCTGCAATTTTCTCTTTTTAAATGAGTTGTATTTTCGAAAAACAGATTCAGCTGAAAAAATCTCACTTTTAAGATTTTGTTTATTTATACACCCTTAAAGTCCACAATTCATTTGCGGCTTTTTCAAAAATTTGTTTTCGTATAGATTTGACGTAAGTGGATGGTATTTTGTGTTATATGGCTGGAGTAGTGTGTTTTTTGTAAATTAAGGATGCTGTTTATGAATTTTGTGGATGTTAAACATAATTTATGGTCTTTGTTGCCGACTTTTAGAAGATTTTATTTGTCGGTGATGCTGTTAGTTCTTTCGTGTCTGCGGAAACGTGCGGTTGTTTTCAAAATAAAAACGGTACATTAAAACGGTTAACGTGGCAAAAAAAGAAAAAAAAATATTTCAATTTGAATAAAGCTAGAAAAAGTAAGGAAGTGCAAAGAAAAAATAAACAAAATTTTATGAAACAAAAAAAAGGTGCACAAAATTAGGCTTCAAAAAATATTATTAAAAAATCCTAAAAATAGGCTACAAATTTTTTTCAAAAATTAAGAAAAATAATTGAAAAAATTTAAAAAATTAAAAAAATATTTGAGTGTAAAGAAATATAATTACTTCGAGTGTAAATAAATTCAATTTATTAAATCGACTTTACTGATATTAAAAAAAAAATCCTAAAAATATGCTACATTTTTGTTAAATAAGGAAATATTGATTTAACGAGAATAAAAATAAATATACCAAAATAAAAAAGTGCTTAAAAAATCACAAAAACTGAATAAATAAAAATACGCCGCCTAAAAATAGGCTCTGAAATAATTTAACAAAAGGATCCTTAAAATAGGCTTTATTAAAAAATTTTAAAAATAATTTTTCAATTCAAAAAATATAAAATTTTATTAGACAAGAATATGTTAAAATAACATTTATACATTAATTATTTAAAAGGCTCTTAAAATTGTCTTTATAAATTATTAAAAAGGCTTTATTAAAAATTTAAAACCAATCTTTATTGAAAACCAAGTGCAGTGAAAAATATCCTTATATCTTATCAAAAATAAATCAAATTGGATAAAAAATAAAAACTAAATAAAAATAACCGTTTTTCACATTTCGTGCTCAAGCCCCTAAAAATAGTCTTTAAAAAATTCATCTTAATACCAAAAACAAAAGTCCATATTACTTTTCTCTATAAAAATCAGTGTTTAATACCAAAAACGATTTTAACTATCTTTAAAAATCTATCTCAATTTATTTTATTAACTTTGACCTTTATCGTAATATTTTTTAGCAAACGCCTAACTGTTAGGCCACGTTTTTTTCGCGTTGTCTTTTTATAAGTGCTTTTAATGTAACGCGTGTGTCGTTTCGTTAGTGTGTGCTATTTTATTTTTTTTTTTTCAAAAAAAGTTTTGCTGTGTTGATGTCACCAATTTGTTCGTGTTTGTAAAAGTATGTTTTTTGATAAAAAGTTTTTATGTTGTGTATTGTTGTGACTTTTAACACCAATTTTTTTGTGCCTTAACTTTTTAGTTAAATTTTTAAACATACTTTGGGGGGAAGCTGTAATTGAAGTGTGGATTATTGGGTTATACAAAAAAATTTAAATAAATATAATTAAATTTAAAATTTGCTTTAAAGGCCGAGTTTTAAATAAAAATTAAAGCATACTTTTTGGGGATTAATGTGTATTATAAAAATGTTTAAATAAATTACTGTTTAAATCAAATTTCGGCGCAAACTTAAATTATACTAACACCTCAGCAATGAATTTAAGGCGATGAGTAAGGAATCAGAAAACTAGCAGTTAAGTATTTATTTTGAGGCCTAAAACTATGCAACTACATATTTGAAACAGTAGTCAGAAATCAGATATATTTTTATTGAAATTTGATTAAAACAATTAGGAATTATGAAATATTGTCCTAATTTCCTTCTCTGGAAGAATTTAGGATGTGTTACTTCAACTAACAACATTTGCTTTCATTTATTTAATTTTACGATAAACTTATTTTGTATAGCATAGTTTTAGGGCTCAAAATAAATAAAGTGATGAGGTTTTAAAAATCTATAAATAATAGAATGGAACGAATTTTTCCTTTTTTGGATTTTCAAACTGTCAAAACAACTGAAAAAAACATTTCACTTCTTTTGAAACTTTCTGATTTTTAAGTCAAAAAAAGGCACCCAAATTCCCCACAGATCCAATAGTTTTGTCAAAATATTGACCTCAAAACTCAACTATTCCGACCGCGATGATTTTTGGTTTTAAAATTTTTCAAACCCTGGACTAAGGATGCGTGGCTAAATATTGTACCAATTTGTGTCGAGTTGCAAAAATGTTTTACAAAAATGTTACTCATACGCTATGTTGAAATAAGAAAATACTAGAAAATTTAAAATTTTTTATATAAAATTTCTTATTCAAATGTGATTTTCGTGAAATAGGCTAACAATACTTGTCTGATTTTTGTTTTGTGTGGGTAGACAAACATCTTAACTTAAAAAAAAATTAAAAAAGAAAAAAAAAAATTTGGTGATTTTTAAAAAATTTACTTTTTTTAAAAAATGGTAAAATTCAGAAAGTGTTCTGAAAATTTTTCAAAATAATTTTTTTATCGATAGCCTTTAAAAAAATATACAAGAATGCAAATTTTTGAGATTATGGTTGCATTCCGTATTAATTTAAAAAAAATTAATCAAGGCAACCCGACAAAAACTTAACAATTTTTTTCAATATTTGCACGCCTTCTAAGCCCAAAACCGCAACTTTGTTAGTTCCATATAGGGCAATCAATATAACAAATTGAGAAATTCATGGAAGATATATTTTTCTGTAGCGGAGTGGAATGCCTCTTTACTGAAAAAGTGTTTTCTTGATAAAAACTATTTTTTTTTTTGGTCTGAAAATTTTTTATTTTTGTATCTGTTTTGGCAAAAAAAAAAACATATTTTTATAGTAATATTCAAATAATAACTAATATTTTAAATTAAAAAAATTTTTTTTTTTTGTAATTTTGTTTAGATTAAAATGTTTTTTTAAAATAATTTTTGTAAAAAAAAATTTGGTTGTAATTTTTTTATTGTTAAAAAATTTTCAAAGTTTTTCGGTAAAAGCATTTTATTTGGATTAAATTTTTTTTTAATAATTTTTGTAAAAATATATTGTTTGATTGTAAAATTTTTTAAAGTTTTTTTTATTGATTAGCGTATTTTTCAACACGTGAATTCCAAAATACCCATCTTAAATTCTGAATTTTGCTCATAATCCGTTAGACTGGCATTTTTTTGTAAAACAAAAAAGTTTTTTTCTCGATTTTAAAAGTCCGGGTAAATTTAAATTCTCCTATGCCTAAAACTTTAGGGGTAAAAAATTGATGCCAATCGGATTAAATTATCCCGTGGCGCCCGGCAATCAACGTTTTAAATTTTTAAAAATTAAAATAAAAAAAAATAAGAAATGTCTATAGCTTTTAGAAATTAAATTTTTCTTCTACATTTTTCAACTCAAACCCTTATAACAAATTGAATTAGAGACCGTGCTCGATCTGTACTAACAGAAAAATCAACAAATAAAAATACTGACAGAAATGTCGCCATTAGGCATGTCTCCCAGAAAAATGCAATCCCCTGCATGTGTCTGAAAAATCCAGACCATGTGGCAACACGATTGCAAAAAACTATAAATAGAGACAATGTTGAATAAATGGATGTGGTGAAGTTTGAATTGCTAGCGGCTGAACTGTTGTTGTTATAATTGTCAATCTCTCTGTAGAAAAAACTATTAATATGCAATGCAAGCAGTAATGAATAGAAAACGAATATTTATCCAACACATATCTAATCAATGCTTTGGCGGTGATGTCTAGAGTGCCATCCCACCAGTATTGTTAATGGTATGAAAATATTCATGGTTCGATTCTGGACTGGGCATTGATATTAATAAAATTCACATATTAGAAAAACAATTACCATTAACAAAAACAAACTGGCATTTAAATCCTACTGATGAAGACAGTTAACTGGAACTGTCCGAAACCGGTATAGGAATACCAGAAATGTCTATAGCTTTTAGAAATTAAATTTTTCTTCTACATTTTTCAACTCAAACCCTTATAACAAATAGAATTAGAGCCCGTGCTCGATCTGTACTAACAGAAAAATTAACACATAAAAAAAAGTCTTTCAACACATCATATTAATTATATTTATTTTAATATGCTGACAACGAATATCAAAAAAAAAAATTAAAATCGGTTCGTTCAAGAAATTTAAACATTTTTTTCCCCTAGACCCTTTCATAGAGCTTGAGACGGTATTTCGTATAAACTTGATTTTAGCCAAATCCGACAAACTTTCATTTCAAATTAATTTGAGCCTTAACCGATCATTGTAACTCGCGGCTTCCTTCGATAAAATTTATGTAGTTTTTGAAAATTTCCACTTATATTATGAATTTTTCAAAACTAAAAAAAAATCGGTTGGCAATATATCGCCGTTTCAAATTTGTCAAAATATTTCTAAAAATGGATTGTTTTTCTTACGGTCAAGAAATAAAAAAAAAAAAAAATCTCAAAATTTCTTTTCTTATATAGAGCTTGAGACAGTCTTTCATTTAAACTTAAAACTTGGATCAAATCCGATCATTTTTATCAGTGACGCCCTTCAATCAAAATTTTGTTTTTTTGAAATATTTCCACCCATATTAGGGATTTTTGAAAATTAAATAAAAAAAATTCTGCGATATAGGTATTATTATTCATTATTATATTAAAAAAAAAAAAATCTAAAATCGGTCGTGCGGTTTTCAAAATATCACCATATGAAATTTGTCAAGATATTTCTTAAAATGGAATATTTTTCCTACGATCAAAATTAAAAAAAAAAAATATAAAAATTTGTTTCCCTCCAAAGAAATTGAGACAGTCTTTCATTTAAACTTAAGTTGAGAAAAATTCGATCATTTTAATCAGTGGCATCCTTCGATCAAAATTTTGAATTTTGTGAAAATTACCACCAATATTTTGGATTTTTGAAAAATAAAAACATAAAAAAATAAATCCTGAGAAACATAATATTTGGCATTCTTAATATCGAAAAATTTCTGAAATCAGTCGAGCGTTTTTCAAGATATCGACATTTGAAATTTGTCAAAACATTTAAAAAAATGGAGGGGTTTTCATATGTTTAAGAAATTAAAAATAAAATCTCAAAATTTCTTTCCCTTAATATAGCTTGAGACAGTCTTGCATTTAAAATTAATTTTAATCAAATCCGAATATTTTAGCCCGAGTCGCACTTCAATCAAAGTGTTGGATTTTTGATAAATTTTAACCAAAATTATTTTCGAAAAATAAAAAAAATATTTCCTGCTAAGTATTATTTTTTTATTAATTTTGGCATGCTAAATATCAAAAAATGTTTTAAATCGGTCCAGCGGTTTTCAAGATATCGCCATTTGAAATTTGTCAAAATATTTCTAAAAATGGCGGGTTTTCCCTATGTTCAAGAAATTAAAAAAAAACAAATCTCTAAATTTTTTCCACTGAAAATTTAAAAAAATAGCGGGTTTTTCCTACGTTCAAGAATTAAAAAAAAAAAGTCCACAAATTGTTTTCCACTGACTATATCATAGAGCTTAAGACAAAATTTTATTTAAACATAATTTCAGGCAAATCACAAAAATTAAAAAAATTAAATTGGACAAATCAAAAAAAAAAAAAAAATTAAAAAAAAAATCAAAAATGGCGATGTTTTATTTTTGCAATTTTGCAACATTCACGTTCATTAGAGGCAAACTATTAAAATTTTCCTTAAGTTCTTCTTCAAATCCAAAAGTTAAACTACAAAAAAAATAAAATCGGTCCAAATATGTAAACAAAATTCTACACTGAAAAAAACAAAAATTTTAGGTTAGAATAAGAAAAAGTTCTTTAAAAAAGTATGAACAGAAAACTAAAGGTGTTTATGTCCTCTTTAATTTCCATGTAGATTTTATACCCATTTTCTTAAACCCCGCCGAAATATTTTACGCTTAAAATTTTAGAGTAATTTTTTTCAGTGTATTTTTTACCAAATTTGGAAATAGTGTAAGTCAAATTATAAAGACAGATGATATTTATAATTTTTATAAAGCTTTAAAACCTATCATTTCTATTTTTCGCATTATGTCGAGTTTTGTGAATTTTGTTATCCGCGCATTTTTTTGCAAACCAAGCATGCAATGTTTTAAAAAAAATTCCCTGTTATCATATTAGCATAAAAAAATAACAATAAATTACACATTTTCTATGCAAAATTATATAAAATCTAAAAAAATCCAAAAATAAAAAAATTTGGACCCCAATATCTCGTAAACCGTTACAAATTTAAAAATTTGAGAGCACACGTGAATTCAGCGACCCAAAATCCATATAGGACAAAAATTTCAATGAGTTTGGATGGTTAGTTTTACCCTTTGACCGGGACTTTCGATTTTCGATCCACTGTGCTGCGGAGTGAACAAATTTTATGTAAGGAGGGTATAAAACATTAAAAACATCGCAATTGCAAAATGTGCAGTATTATTGCATTTTTTCCCGAGGAATAATTTTAGTCTTAAGTCATTTTTAAAATGTCAATTTTTTGACGTTTGACGGCGATTTTTTTTTAAAATGGTTTTTGCGAAGATTGTAATTTTTGTCGAAATGTGTGGAACCCCATATTCATATCAAGAAAGACATTTACTTTGTGAGGATGTTTATTCTGGCTCGAGGTCATTATTTTCTTTACTAATTAAAACCATGATATTCTCATAGTATAATTTTCAAGAAAATTATTTTTTGTTTTAAATTTATTTATGTTGGTCATTTTTGCAAGACTTAATCGACACGTGTTTCGGAATTTGTCAAGATTCCATTGTCAAGATTATTTAGCAAAAATAGAAACGATATACTACAAAGTAGCAAACGAGTCTAATGACAAATCGTTTTTGCACAAACTAAAACATTAATACATATTCGACTCTATCCACAATGTGAATTAGAAAGACGAAGAAATTGTACTATGCTAGTAAGTAACAATTGTCAATAACCAACAAAAATATTTAAAACATTTTACATACGATAGTCCATTGGACTACAACAATATGTTTTTGTTGCTGTGAATGAAATTATACCATTATTAGGGCTATTCATCACTATGGCGTGCCAACCATTATGTTCAAATTCTGATTAATTTTTATTAATAAATAAAAATTGTTTTATTCGACCTTTAAAATATTATATTTTGTGAGGATGTTTATTCTGGCTCGAGGTCATTATTTTCTTTACTAATTAAAACCATGATATTCTCATAGTATAATTTTCAAGAAAATTATTTTTTGTTTTAAATTTATTTATGTTGGTCATTTTTGCAAGACTTAATCGACACGTGTTTCGGAATTTGTCAAGATTCCATTGTCAAGATTATTTAGCAAAAATAGAAACGATATACTACAAAGTAGCAAACGAGTCTAATGACAAATCGTTTTTGCACAAACTAAAACATTAATACATATTCGACTCTATCCACAATGTGAATTAGAAAGACGAAGAAATTGTACTATGCTAGTAAGTAACAATTGTCAATAACCAACAAAAATATTTAAAACATTTTACATACGATAGTCCAATAATTTTTATTTATTAATAAAAATTAATCAGAATTTGAACATAATGGTTGGCACGCCATAGTGATGAATAGCCCTAATAATGGTATAATTTCATTCACAGCAACAAAAACATATTGTTGTAGTCCAATGGACTATCGTATGTAAAATGTTTTAAATATTTTTGTTGGTTATTGACAATTGTTACTTACTAGCATAGTACAATTTCTTTGTCTTTCTAATTCACATTGTGGATAGAGTCGAATATGTATTAATGTTTTAGTTTGTGCAAAAACGATTTGTCATTAGACTCGTTTGCTACTTTGTAGTATATCGTTTCTATTTTTGCTAAATAATCTTGACAATGGAATCTTGACAAATTCCGAAACACGTGTCGATTTAGTCTTGCAAAAATGACCAACATAAATAAATTTAAAACAAAAAATAATTTTCTTGAAAATTATACTATGAGAATATCATGGTTTTAATTAGTAAAGAAAATAATGACCTCGAGCCAGAAAAAACATCCTCACAAAATATAATATTTTAAAGGTCGAATAAAACAATTTTTATTTATTAATAAAAATTAATCAGAATTTGAAAGACATTTACAGTATTCGCAACTTGAGGTTAAAGTTGGTTCGTCCTAGGCTTGCGATAAGTTTTTCTGACAATGAAATATTTTGGCTAATAATATGTGTCAAAGGTCATCAAAATATTTGACCTAAATTGTTGCATACTTTTAAGGCTATAGTTTATTTTATTACTGTCCGCTCGTGGTTGGCTTAATCAAAACTTAAAAATATTTTTAAACTATTTTGAATGCAGATGAATTTAAGTAGATAAAAAGTCACAGATTAGTAACTGTATTTTTTTTAACGAAAAAAAAGTTGTGTACAAATTTTGACTACAAAAATTTTATTTTGAGTTAATAAAAAAAAAAATTTTTTTTAGTGTAAATTTTTTTTTTGTGATTGACAAAATCACTTTGTAAGACTTTTAAGGTTTCCGAATACATTTTAAAGCGTGTTTTTTCAATATGTGATTCGCGAAAAATATTTATCCAAAATTCACTGGTTTACTTATAAACTCCTAACGCCAAGACCACTTTCGCTTTACTAGTCTCAGATTTGACATTCGAAAGTAATCGTGTTTTTAATAGACAGATAGAAAGACGAACGGACATCGCTAGATCGTCTTAAAGCTGTGTTTACACCATACCACTGAGTCGTATAATTTTTATGAAAAAGCAATATTTTTTATAGCATAATTTTAGGCATGTAGTAAATTAATGATTGTTATTTATTTAAGTTGTGTTTACACCACAGCACTGAGTCGTTTTATTTGCGAGTATTTGTTTTTAAAGTAAGATTTGGTTGTAGCATCATTTTAGGTATTTTGTAAATATATGATCCGAAAATTAAATCCCAGCAAAACAGTGACATTTATGTTTTTTTTTTAATAAATCGACTTAAGATTAAATAAATTGTTATATTTGTTTATAAATTTAGCAATATGTAGAGATTTTAGTCAATTTTAAAAAACAATCATAAATTTACTTCATGCCTAAAATTGTGCTATAAAAAATATTGCTTTTTCATAAAAATCATACGACTCAGTGGTATGGTGTAAACATAGATTAACATCGATCGAGGATCATGGGGTTTTTATTATAATTTTTGAATTTATTTATTAAAATCCAATCAAAAGATAATTGTTTACTAATTATACTGAGTCAAATGATTTATAACATTTTTACAAACATTTCTAAAAATGCCGAAAGTTATACGTAATATTGTTTTTTCTTCGAGCCTTAAAGTGTTCACATATTTTTTACACAAAAATCAAAAGTCGTTTGACTTGGTGACACAATTGGCTTAAGTGGAGCGCATAAAAATATTTATTGAGAAACAATACAAAATTTTTGCTGTATACATTTAAGTACTAAATTTAATTTAAAATGCTTTTCTTTGTTTGGCTTTGTCATTTGTAGGGAAACCAATATATGCATTGATAAATAAAATAATAGACCTTGAAATATACAATACAAATTGTATACAATTCAAAATTGAACTTTGTTGCATATTTTAAGGATGTGTTTAAAATTCGAAAAGTCTAAAACCTTGACATGTTTATAAATTATTGCGCTAATTAAATTTTTTTTTTATAAAAAATACTGTTTGCTGTTCGTAGAACTTATCAGAAAATAAAAATATTACAGACTTCTAAAAAACAAACATTTTCTTAAATTTCTCCTTAAAATATACTACTTATGTGTTTGTTCTAAAACATAAAAATCTATTCTTTAAATTATACGGAATTGTTTTTATTTCCAACTAAATTTAACGTTGTTGGGTAAAACTTTTTTTTTTCATTTTCTCTTTAGTTGTTTGTTTTCATTTATTATTTTTGTTTTAAAAAGTTGCTAGACTATGTATGCTTCAAAGTAGGCAGTTATTTTTTTTTTTATTATTTGGTAGTGCTTAAGTAAGACTGAAAAGTTATATGCTAACCTAAATGTATACTGTATTTATTTTGATTTTAAACTTAAAAATTGTATTTATTTGAAATATATATACACTAGGGTGGGGCGAAATTTTCTTGGAATTTCAAAATCATCAGGGGCGGAATAGTTGCTTGTTAGGGTCAATATTATTACAAACAAGTGAGAGAGTTAAATTTGGCTGTGCCGAATCTTTGATACCCTTCAACATTAAAATAAATCTAAAAGAATCAAATAAAAACCAAACTGGCAGGGATATTTTTTTATTTTAGGGGAAAGGTAGCCTCAACTGATAAGTCGAAAGTTTTGGTTCATTCAACATAACCTAAAAATACAAAATCCTTTAATTCGGCTGCTAGTTGATATTTGTAAACAGAATTCGATGCATGTTGGTATTTAAACAAGAACAAACATATCTTTTAACAAATAGAAATGGCGGACTTTTTTTCCGCGGATTTTTTTTCAAAATTTTTTTTGCAAATAATCTTGTTTACCTTGTGGAGGGTAGCAGTACATTCGGCAATGCAGAATTTAACTTTTTTACATGTTTTTAATTAATTTACAAGTACGTTAAAGACAAAAAAGTTATAATTTTCATGAAAAACTTATTAAAAATAAATAATTTTTACATACAAAAAAACAAAAAAAATCCATAGAAATATTTTTTTTAGTTATGACCGAATATCATATTTTAAGCTAAAAAAAAAATTGAAACATGTTTTATTTATTTATTCAGTCTATAGAACAATATTACTTGCAGACAATAGCTTTTACTAATTAAAATATATATATGGGGCATTCCATGTGAAATCGGACACTTTGAAAAACTTTTTTTTTAGATTTTCCCAATTTGTTTACAGATTTTAGTACCCTTCGAAAACTCCTTCGTGGTAAATTCTCAGATTTTTTTGATGACCAGTTCAAAAGATATCGAATTTTTAAAAATCGGTAGTTTGTTCCTTTACTCAAATTTCTTTTAATCATAACTTCTTCAATAATGGTCCAAATTTCAAATTTTTTTCTTCAAAATTTTTGTTTTTTTACGTACTTTTTGAAAAAAAATCTCAAAAAATTCTTAAAAGCGCTCTAGTATGCGATTTTTAAGTTTTAAAATTTAAATCTCATTTTTGAAAATGTTTGTACTCTTCGATTTTTTTGAAATTTTTTTGTGTAAAACTTTTAACAATTCTACAAATTTTTTGCCCAGGAAGATCGTGGGATAGCGATTATTACTATTTTTTAAAATTTTTTGAAAAAATTTTATTGTAATTTTCCAATCTTAAAATCATTTCTACTGCTCCAATGGTGCGTCATAGAGGGGTCCTTTATAAAAACGACCCCCATTATTTTTTACGTCTTAACATTTCTTTGGAACAAACTAATACCCTATCTCCAATTTCTAAGGGGGCTCCCACACAAAACGACATTTTTTAAAATTTGTTCCAACCGCTCTAACTATCCTAATAGTGCCCTTAGAGCAACAAAATGTATGACTGACCCACAGTATTTTTTTAGTCCAAACATTTTCTCTGAACACACCTACCCTCTATCTTTAACTGTTAAGGCGGTCCCCATACAATTTTTTTTATTTTTTGTAAATTTGTTTTATTTAATCAGCTTCTACCGGTCTAATGGTGCGTCCGAAAGGGGTCATTACTGAGACCGACCCCCATTTATTTTTACCCTACAACATTTTTTCAAAACATACCTACGCCCTATCTCCACTCCCTAAGTAGGCTACCATACAAAATTAAATTTTTATAAAATTTGCTCCAACTGTTATTTGTATGGGAGCCTACTTAGGGAGTGGAGATAGGGCATAGGTATGTTTTAAAAAAATGTTGTAGGGTAAAAATAAATGGGGGTCGGTCTCACTAATGACCCCTTTCGGACGCACCATTGGACCGGTAGAAGCTGATTAAATAAAACAAATTTACAAAAAATAAAAAAAATTGTATGGGGACCGCCTTAACAGTTAAAGATAGAGGGTAGGTGTGTTCAGAGAAAATGTTTGGACTAAAAAAATATTGTCAGTCGATCATACATTTTGTTGCTCTAAGGGCACTATGTCGTTTTGTGTGGGAGCCACCTTAGAAATTGGAGATAGGGTATTAGTTTGTTCCAGAGAAATATTAAGACGTAAAAATTAATGGGGGTCGTTTTTATAAAGGACCCGTCTATGACGCACCATTGGAGCAGTAGAAATGATTTTAAGATTGGAAAATTACAATAAAATTTTTTCAAAAAATTTTAAAAAATAGTAATAATCGTTATCCCACGACCTTCCTGGGCAAAAAATTTGTAGAATTGTTAGAAGTTTTACACAAAAAAATTTCAAAAAAATCGAAGAGTACAAACATTTTTAAAAATGAGATTTAAATTTTAAAACTTAAAAATCGCATACTAAAGCGCTTTTAAGAATTTTTTGGGATTTTTTTTTAGAAAGTACGTAAAAAAACAAAAATTAAAAAAAAAAAAAATTGAAATTTGGACCATTATTGAAGAAGTTATGATTAAAAGAAGTTTGAGTAAAGGAACAAACTACCAATTTTTAAAAATTCGATATCTTTTGAACGGGTCATCAAAAAAATCTGAAAATTTACCACGAAGGAGTTTTTGAAGGGTACTAAAAACTGTAAACAAATTGGGAAAATCTAAAAAAAAAGTTTTTCAAAGTGTCCGATTTCACATGGAATGCCCCATATATAAAAAATATTTTTTAAATATTAATATTATGTTCACAACTTTCCGATTTTCAAGTCAAAAAACGATCCCCAGGATATTTTCCTACAGGTCCATTATTTTTTGTTTTTTTTTTTTGTTTTACTATTAACCGTAAAAGGAAACTATTCCGACATCGACGATTTGAAATCCAAAAAACGAGAAAAATTTCTTCCACCCTAGTATACATATGAACGCATACATACATTTTTTTGTTGGCACAACAACAACTTAATATTGAGGACATTTCTTTAAAGTGCCTTAAAGTAGGCAACAATTTATAAAATGTTTTTAGTTTCTAATGTATAGAAACATCTTTAAGAATTTTACATAAAACTTTCAGATTTGAGCAATTTTTTACGATAGAAAAGTTTTAAAATGTGATAATAAAAATTCTTAGATTCTGATATATTTTTAGGTAAAAAATTTTAAATAAAATTCTTTATGACACTTTTTATGAAAATCTCGCACCTTAAGTTGTGTTAACACCATACCACTGTGTTCTTTTATTTTCGACGATTTTTATAAAAAAGTAAGATTTTTCTGTAGCATAATTTTAGACATTTTGTTAATACACCGTCCGACAGCCAATAATTAACATGAACCGGAATTCAAAGTTTTAAAGGATACATGTATCAGTTTGTATACAGTTTGTAGAATATTTTTGAACAATTTTTACATGTCCTAGGATGCCACTGGTGATAGCAAATGAAAGAGGGGAATCTCCCCTAATTTTTTATACCCTCCACTATAGTGATAAAGGGGATATATAAGTTTGTCATTCCGTTTGTAACACCTCGAAATATTGGTCTAAGACCCCATAAAGTATATGGGGCATTCCAATCCAAATCACTCACTTTTAGACCCGACCCCTTTCGATTTATTTTATTTTTGGATATGTTTTAGTACTTATTAAATGCAACTTGGACACCAATTTTCAGCCTTTTATTTCAAGATGGTGTTGAGTAATCAATTTTTCAAAATGGCGATTTTCTCGAAAAAATTAAAAAATTGAAATTTTTAATTAATTTTGACCATTAAAAAACATAGATATTTTAAAAAAAAGTTGGACAACGTTTTGTTGGTATTTAAATGTAGTTTTAGAAAAATAATATGAAAAAATTATTCGATGTAATTATAACCCTAACTTACCCCAGATATATTTATTTCGAGGTAAAAATACGTCTCACAAAAATTTAGAACGATCGGAAATGGTTAAGGCGTTTAGCATGGTCCTTGAAGTTTAAAAAACGGATTACAAGGAAAAATATGAATTTTTTTCTGTTTTCGCAATATTTTTGGTATTTTAAGTTAATTTTTATTTCATGCAATTACAGAACTATGATGTAGAGTAAAATGCCTTTCAAATAAGGTACTAAAAACTAAAATCGGTTGAAAATCAGCCAAGTTATTACAACTTCCCCAGGCATCTAACTTGATTTTAATTTTTAAACGTCAAAAAAATAAGTGATAATTACTTCGAATAATTTTTTCATATTTTTTTTCTAAGACCACATTGAAATACCAACAAAACGTTGTCCAAATTTTTTTAAAATATTTTTATTTTTTAATGGTTAAAATTAATTAAAAATTTCAATTTCTTAATTTTTTTGAGAAAATCGCCATTTTGAAACACCGTCTTGGAATAAAAGGCTGAAAATCGGTGTCCAAGTTGCATTTAATAAGGACTAAAACATATCCAAAAATAAAATAAATCGTAAGGGGTCGGGTCTAAAAGTGAGTGATTTGGCTTGGAATGCCCCATATATATTCATGATCCTCAATCGATTTTAAGACGATCTAGCGATGTCTGTCCATCTATATGTCTGTCTGTTGAAAACACGCTAACTTTTCAAAGACATAACGGAGGCTCCTGAAATTTGGCATATATGTTGGGCATTTACCTGGTCAGGTTTGTATTGCAATCCAGCGAAATCGGTCCAGTGGTTCAAAAGTTATGAGCAAAAGACTGAATTTCGGCAAGGGTTTTTCGTGAATTTACTAGATAAAATACACGCTAACTTTCGAAAGGCAATTCTGAGGATGCTGAAGCTTGGCATATATATTTTTCGTTCCCCGGGCCTGGTTCGATTTGAATTTCAGCCAAATCGGTCAAGTAGTTCAAAAGTTATTAGCAAAACCGTGAATTTCAGATTGGTTTCACCTTAAATTCATGAGTTGAAAACCCGTTAAACATGTTTTAAAAACATTGGTAAGTCAAAAAAATATTTTACAAAGTATTTTTGTCTCTCAAAAATATTTTTACACTAAAAAAAGTACACTCAAAAAAAATTTTACACTCAAAAAAATTTAGTATTTTTTTTTTCAAAAATTACTTAAAAAAAAAAGTTTTTTTTTCACAAAATAAAAACTAATCAAAAATTTTATTTTTTCACGTTGGAAAATTTACTATCACTTAGGGCGGATTACTCAATGAAAAGTTAGCTGCTAACTGCCGCTTTAACGGAGCCTTACGTCAAAATTTGTATGAAAAAGTTAAATTTAAATGCGAGTTATTTTATAACGGGACATTGAGTAATCCAGCCTTAAAAGGGCATTGTGGAGGGTATTCATAGATTCTGCCAAGTCGAATTTAAGTTTTCTACTTGTTAATTTTTTTTTATTTTGCCATATCAGAATAAAAGGATGTGAATAAAATCATTTGAAAACTTTATCAAAATATTTTGTTGAAAATTTGGAGGATATTAAAGGAAACATTTTGGAAAGAACGTAAATACTTTATAAAATGTAATCCTCTAAGACTTTGAAGTCCTTTTAAAAGGAAACAGGATCACGAAATGAAAAATTGTAAATGCAGTTTTACTACATTTAGTCTCTAGTTTCAAACGTATATTAGCCAGTTCATGTTAAACATCTAAGAATTTGAAGTCCTTTTAAAAGGAAACAGGATCACGAAATGAGAAACTGTAAATGCAGTTTTACTACATTTAGTCTCTAGTTTCAAACACGTATATTATCCAGTTCATGTTAAACATTTTTTTTCATTTTTGTCGAACGGTGATATATGATCCGAAAATTAAATCCCAGCAAAACAATGACATTTATGATTTTTTTTAATAAATCGTCTTGAGATTAAATAAATTTTAATAGTTGTTTAGAAATTTAGCAATAGCTAGAGTTTTTTGTCGCAATCACATTTTTACTACATGCCTAAAATTATGCTATAAAAATTCTTGCAAAAAAACTCTTATGGTCAATAGTCGCAGTATTACTTAGTCAAACAGTTTTCTATGTTTTGTGTAAAAAATTAATGTATACTTTAAGGCTTAAAGAAAGAAAAAATATAACATGTGCAATTTTAGAAATTTTTAGTAAAATATTTGCCTATGGCTCTAGAGTGAAGTTTTTTTTCTTCAAATTTTGATTTTCCTTAGTGACCGATCAAATTTTTAATCTATCCTGAACCGGGGAGCAAACTTATGAATTTTTAAAAATTTAAAAAAAATTAAAAAATATGTCTTGCGACACGTCATATTTTTTAATTTCAAACGAATATCAAACAAAAATCTAACAAACGGTATTCGAGATATCGCTAATTGAAATTTTCAAAAAGTGGGCTTTTTTTTATATTCAGGAAATTGAAAAAAAAAAAACAATATACCAAAATTTATTTTTCTTGAGCATTTCATAGAGCTTGGAACAAACCTTTATAAAATATTAATTTGAGCCAAATCCGATCATTTTACGCCATGGAGCCCTTAGGTCAAAGTTTTGGCTTTTTAGAAAATTTCCACCAAAAATTCAAAATTTTGGTGGAAGAGCAACACCGTAAAATGGTCAGATTTACTCAAATTAAGTTTAAATGAAAGTTTGTTTTAAGTTTTACAAAAAGCTCAAAAATAATCAACATCAAATATCATCAAATATCATCGAAGATCGTTACAATTGGCCCCAAAGACCAACTGTCATGATACCACTGAATCAAACGGTTTTTGTTGTTTTGTATAAAAAATTAGTGCATATTTTTGGGCTGAAAAAAAAAAAATGATTTTGCATATCGCTCATTTACTTGCTTAGTGTCATAACTAGGGCAACAGAAAACTAGCATTTATGAATTTATTTTGAAGCCTAAACCTATGCTATACAAAATCAGTGTATCGTATAATTAAATAAATAAAAGCAAATATTTTTAGTTGAAGTAACACATCATAAAACCTTCAAGAGGAGGAACAATCCAGGACAAGCCTTCATAAGTTTTTATTGTTTTAAATCAAATTTTAATAAAAATATGTATAATTTCTGACCATTCTCCTTCTGATTTCCTTACTCGTTCTAATATTTATTTGTTCATCTTTCACTTTCCAAAACATCCACCGTCCTTATGTTAATTTATTTTAATTAAACAAATTTTTTTTTTATTTCGTTACTTACGCCTGCTATATATATATTTCAAGCCTCCTCTTATACATGCCACTTCCATTAGCTTTAATTAATAACGCCTTAAATTATGCAATAAATATATGTATGTATGTTTCCTTTTCTTACATACAACTACTTACTGCTTATCCTAACAACATGTAGTAAACTTGACCTAAATGTAGTTTTAACCTTCTGCATAAACTTACATTGTAAAAGATACTTAATTAAAAGTAACATAATATGCTAGCATGTATACACAGAAAACCCTTTTCAACTGTTATTTATGTTAAGCATACATTTAGGTGCTTTGCTTTGCTAAGCATACATTTAGGTGTTTGTTGATGCTGCAATGAAACCATGGAAAACAAAAAGTTCCTACAATGTGTATTTATAAAGAAGAAGAAAAAAAAAAACTACTAAAACTGCTGAAAGAAAGTATGAAAACCAGCATGACTGTGAAGAAAAAAAAATTTTATGAAAAAGAGGCATATGTTAAGGGATTTTAAATGAGACTAAGCAGTAACACATTATAAAACCCAGCAATATTTTTTTTATAAGTTTTTGTAATTAAAACATTAGTTTTATTTATTATTTAAATCATTTTTTTAAATTTTGTTGCATACTTTTAGGGAAGATTTTTTAGTAAGGAGTAAGGCAACATTTATGAATCCTAAAACTATGCTATACAAAATAAGTATATCGTAAAATTAAATAAATGAAAGCAAAAGTTTTGTAGTTCAAGTTACACATCCTAAAAACTTCAAGTATACGAAATCAGGGCAATCATTCATAATTATTTATTGTTTTAAATCAAATTTCAATAAAAACATGTTTAATTTTTAAATTTAAGAGCAGGAAATCAGGGGGCTAATTCCCAGAGTCGATAGCGATCGAAATTCTACTCGAACGTGCGATTTTTCAATTTGTCTGTGTGCCTTAAATTATGCTCTGATAAATACAAGCTTTTTATATTTTTCTTTTACTGCACTTAAACATAAAAACATATAAAAAGCGTATATTTATCAAAGCATAATTTTAGGGATACAGCAAAATTGACAAATCGCATGTTTGAGTAGAATTTCGATCGCTATCGACTCCGATAAGTAGCCCCCAGGACAATCATTCATATTTATTTATTGTTTTAAATCAAATTTCAATAAAAACATGCCTGATTTCTGACAACTGCTTCAAATATGTTGTTGCATAGTTTTAGGACTCAAAATAAATTTATAACTGCGAGTTTTCTGTTGCCTTAGATATAATTAAGGCAACCGAAAACCAGCAGTTATGAATTTATTTTTGGGCCTAAAATTATACACCAACATATTTTAAACAGTAGTCAGAAATCAGATATATTTTTATTGAAATTTGATTTAAAACAATAAAGAATTATTACGGGTTATCCTGATTTTCTCCTCTTGCAGGTTTTAGGATGTGTTACTTCAATTAAAAACATTTGTTTTCTTTATTTGATTTTACGAAAAACTCATTTTGTATAGCATAGTTTTAGGCCTCAAAATAAATTTATAAATGCTAGTTTACTGTTGCCCTACTTATATGTAATTATTTCGAGTTTATTTAACGTTTAAAAAATTTTGTTGCATATTTTTAGGCTGATTTTTTAAATTTATTTTATGTATTTTTATAAAGTTCCAAATAAGATTTTACAACTCATTTTTTGAAAATTATCAGTTTATCTTTTTGCTGGGTTAAATTGCGTAGTCTTACAAACAAAAAATAAAAAAAGACAAACATAATTTCACATTAGCATAATTAAAACGTGCAAATACTCTAAGCAGCCACTTTTCTGTTAAAAAAGGATAAATGCAAACAATTTTATACACTTGTTTAACTTTTCTTTAGTTTTTTTTTTTTTGCAAAATTCTCGTATATAGACAGAAAAAATTTAGGTTTTCTTTTTTTTTTTTCATTACAAAAAAAGAAAATTAAACACAACAAGCTGTTGCATACTTTTAGGTTTTATGTATTTAGTTTCTTTATTTTTTTCTCTTCAAACAGAGAAGAAAAAATTTGTTTAAAATGGCTTGAGAAAAAAAAGTTGAATATGAACTAAACTGATAAAAAAAAGTGTAAATAAAAATATGAGTGTGTGTGTTAAAAAAAAAATTATGCAATTATAAAACAAACTTTGCATAAAAAGTTTACTTTACTATTATGGAAAGTAAAAATATATTTATAATACTATCCTTGAACTTTAATTATAGTATATTTTATTTAAGCGATTTTTATTGGTTAAGGGAAAAATTTTTAAAGATTTTAAAAAAATCTTTACAGGTTTTTTTTATTTAAAAATCTTGAGGACTTGCATTACTACACCTTCCGACAAAAATGAAAAAAATTCATTAAACACGAACTGGATAGTAAACGTTTAAAACTAGAGACTAAATATAATAAAAGTGCATTTACAGTTTTTCTTTATGTGATCCTGTTTCCTTTTAAAAGGTCTTCAAAGTTTTAAAGGATTTAATTTTATAAAATATTTTTTTATTATTAATACTTGCCCCAGGATGTCACTTGTGATAGCAAATGAAAGAATTTCTAATTTTCCTTTTTATTATTTTTACTTACATATCAAGAAAAAGGAGGTAAGTTACGTCCTTTAAAAAAATATATCCTTTAATATCATTCAAAATTTTCAAAAAAATATTTCGATAAAGCTTTCAAATGACTTTATCCATATCATTTTATCCTAATATGCAAAATAAAAAATGGATAAATTAGGGGAGATGCTCTTTTTTCATTTCCCATCACCAGTGGTATCCTAGAACAAGTACAAATATATCAAAAATATTTTACAAAGTTTATCCTTTAAAATTTTGAAGTCCTTTTAAAAGGAAACAGCATCACGAAATGAAAAACTGTAATGTTTTTTTATTGCGATTTTTTCCAAATTTTAAAAATGTGTTCCTAAAGAAAAGGTTTAAGAAATTCTCAGGTTCTAAAGAATTTTTTGACAACAACAGACCCAGATCCTGAAAAATTCTCCATTATAAAATATATCATGACATGTTTTTTCCAAAAAGGTTTCCTGGTTTTGAAATTTTTCTGAGTCATTTTCTTAAAGAGAAATGTAATGATTATGAGACATTGTAATAATAGAAAAATTCTAAGGTTTTGAGGCATTTTCCTACAGAAAAGCTTTAAGAATTTATGAAATTCTTGCTATAGAAAAATTTTTAGATTCTGATACACTTTCATACACAGAACAAATTTGAAACGAATTTCAATCAATTTTTTGATTAAAATTCCTATAATTAAAAAAATTGTTACACCAATCATCAAATTGGAAGTGATTGATTGAAAAGTTTTTCAATCAAAAGTTTTTTCGATTTTTGATAAAAAATTTGATCAATTTTTTTTTTATAGTCAATCAAAATATTGGTTGATTTAACAAATGAATTGTAAGCTTATGACAAAATTATCAAAAAATTATTCTTTTTTGCTTTCCAATATGTTGCCAAAAATAAAAAAGTAAAATTATTTTGTATATTTTTGAATTTATCTATTCAAATAAATTAAAAAAAATCTGGTATGTTGAAATTTGTAATTCGACAATTAAAATAAAATAACAAAAATTTTAATCAAAGCATTGATTGACTCATTTAAATTTTGTTGTTCAATAGATTTAATTGAAATTTTTTAGCCAATAATTTTTTTGTGTGTATAGATAATTTTGGGATACTTAGGCAATTTTACCACCAAAAATTCCTATATTAAAAAATATTTTTCGACTTTTTCCCCATAGAAAACTTCTTAGGTTCTGAAATGTTTTGTTCTACTTTTCTACAAAAAAGTCTAAGATACCGAAACGTTCTTTCTACACCCAAATTTTCAGGTTTTTAATGCTTTAAAATTTTTTTTGTAGAAATTCACTTTTTCTCAGACATATTTCCAATTGAAAATCTGTGAATCTAAAACATTTTTACTACAACACAATCTTAGATTTTGAGATATTTTTGCTATAGAAAAGGTCTTAAATACATATTTTCTATAGAAAGTCTCAGAGTCTGAGTCTCACACTTTTTCTACAGAAAAAGTCTTAGATTCTGAGATATTTTTCAAATTGAAAAAAATTTCAGAGTCAGAGAAGTTTTCTCAGATTCTGGGAAATTTTTCCTAAAAGTCTCAGATTCTGGGACATTTATCCAAAAAGTCTCAGATTCTGTGAGATTTTTCCTAAAAGTCTCAGATTCTGGGACATTTTTCCTAAAAGTCTCAGTTCGGACGAATTTTTTCTAAAGAAAAAGTTTCAGACTCCGAGTCATTTTTCAGAAAAAGTGAAATTTCAAGGAATTTATTCCTTTGAAAAAGGGTCAGCTTTTCCCATTAAAAAAGTCTTAGATTCTGAGACATCTATCAAATAGAAAAAAACTCAGATTTTGAGAAATTTTTGTCTAAAAAAAAGTCAGATTCTGATACATTTTTAAAAAGAAAAACTCAGTTTCCGAGATATTTTTTTTTATTGGAAAAATTACACTGAATCTGTGATTCTTCTGTTTTCTATAGAAAAATTGTCAAATTCTTCCTGAAAAAATTTGTTTTTCTTTTTCCTATATACAAATTTTAAGATTCCAAAACTTTTTTCTTATAAAAAATTCTGAGACTCAAAAACATTTTAGTAATAGAAAAATTTTGAGATTCTTGGTAAATTTTCCTAAAAAAAATGTTCACATTATTTAATTTCCTTTTTACACATCATTTTTTCAAATATTTTCGAAAGAAACATTATTAGGGTTTACCTACACTCAAAGAACTGTAAAACAATTTGTCATAAAAGTTCATCCAATGAAACTTTTTAATGAAGTTTTCATAAATATTATGAACATTTTCATAAATATAATGAAATGTTTTATAAATACTATGAATATTAATGAAAGATTTCTTAAATATAATGAAACAGTTTCATTGGACGAACTTTTATGAGTTTCATTATATTAATGAATCTTTTTCTTTGTGTGTACAGAAAATTCCCAGATTTTTCCTATAAAAATATTCTATAGAAAAAATTGTCAAATTTTTCTTTAAAAACTTGTCAAATTTTTCCAATAGAAATTTTAAGAAAAATTTGCAAATTATTTATATAGAAAAATTTTTAATTTTTTTCTATAGAAAAATTCTTAATTTTTCCTTTAAAAAAAATACCGAAATTGTTCGAAATTTTTTATCAAGAAAAATTCCAAAATTTTTCGTCTATATGTTTTTCTATAGAAAAGTTTTAATATTCCGAGACTATTTCATATAGAAAAATTCTAACATTTCGACACATTTTTCCTTTAGAAAAATTTTAAGATTAAAAGACATTTTTCATATAAATATTTCTATAAAAAATTTCTTCTATAGAAAAATTCTCAGATTTTTCCCATAGAAAAATAACAAGGTTTTTGTTATAGAAAAATTCGCAAATTATTCCTATTATTCTCAATTTTTTCCTTAAGAAAAATTTTTAAATCTTCATTTAGAAAAATTTTAACATTCCGAGACATTATTCCTTTAGAACAATTTTAAAATTCTTAGACTTTTTCATAAAAAAATATCTCAGATTATATCCCTTTATTTTTATACCTCTCACTCTACTGATAGAGGGTATATATGAGTTTGTCATTCCGTTTGTAACACTGTGAAATATTGATCTAGGACCCCACAAAGTATATATATTCATGATCCTCGATCGATTTTAAGTCGATCTAGCGATGTTCGTCCGTCCGTCTGTCTGTCTGTTGAAAACACGCTAACTTTTGAAAGACTTAACATAGGCTGCTGAAGTTTGACATATATGTTGGTCATTTACCGGGTCAGTTGGTATTGCAATCCAGCCAAATCGGTCCAGTGGTTCAAAAGTTATGAGCAAAAGACTGAATTTCGGCAAGGATTTTTCGTGAATTTACGAGATAAAAAGCAGGCTAACTTTTTAAAGGCAATTCTGACGATGCTTCAGCTTGATATATATATTTTTCGTTCCCTTGGCCTGGCTCGTGTTGAATTTTAGCCAAATCGGTCCAGTGGTTCAAAAGATATTAGCAAAACCGTGAATTTAATTTTACAAAAAAATCTAGTAAATTCCCGAGAATTTCTTGTAAGTTTTATTGCGTTAAAAAAAATTTTAAAATTATATTTATTTTGGTAAAAAAATTTTAAAATTATATTTTTTTTTGGTACAAAGCTTTTAAAATTACAAAAAAGCTCGTAATTTTGATTAGAAATTTTAGGAGGTAACAAAGAATCTAGTAAATTCACGAGAATTCATTGTAAGTTTTATCGCGTCAAAAAAGTTGTAATATTGAATTGTCCAGACCATATAAATTGTCATATCAAAAGCAGAGCCCTTAAAAATAAATTCCTAACTTTTTTCTTTATCCAATATAAATAATACCATGGTGTGACAGTCCTTTCATATTTTTATTTTCACTTATTAAAAAAAAATGCTGAACTAGAGAAAAACCTTGAAAACACAAAATTTACTACTGATTTTACATTCCTTTGAATGAAATGTTTAGCATACAAGTGTATAACCTCTTGTAATATTTATTAAGCTCTTTACTATTTTTTAAAGGTAAAATAAATATGATGTGTGGGTATGTTTTAGAAAGAATCACTGAATTCTTTAGAGGTTTTCCTTTTTTTTTTTCAAAAACGCCCCATTTCAGTTACTTTTTAGTTCACATCACTACACATTGGTAACTTTTTAAATTATTATGCTGACCGACTTTCTTTTGTACTTCAATCCATATTTGTGTTTCATTTAGTTTTATTTTGCCTTTTCTGCCTCAGATTCTAGTTTTCCTTTTTTATTTCTGAATATGATGATTTGTTTTTCATTTTTATTACATACACATTCCTTGGAAAAAGATTTCTATAAACTTTATTATACTTGCGATGGTGCTCTTGTTGTTTTTTTTCTGTTCTTACTCCACAATTGTGGGTTTTTTGCAGTAGTAATATTGACTGAAATGGTTAGTGCACTTAAAAAAAAAAACTTGTCAAATTACTAGAAAAAAGTCTCGTAATCCAATTTTACAGTTTTCCTTGTTTTTTAACAAAAAATTTTCGATCGAAACTTAAATTTTTTTTTGTAATTTTACAATTTTTTTTTTTTTGTAATTTTACAATTTTTTTTTGTAATTTTACATTTTTTTTTGTAATTTTACATTTTTTTTGTAAATTTAAACTTTTAAAGGAAATTTTGCAAACAAATGTATTTTTATCTAAAATCTATATTTTACAGTTTTCCTTGTTTTTTAACAAAAAAATTTTTGATCCAAGCGTAAATTTTTTTTTTTTGTAATTTTACAAATTTTTTTTTGTAATTTTACAATTTTTTTTGTAATTTTAGAATTTTTTTTTTAATTCTACAATTTTTTTTTGTAATTTTACAATTTTTTTTGTAAATTTAAACTTTTAAAGGCAATTTTACAAAAAAATCTATTAAAGTTACAAGAATTCCTTGTTTTATTGCATCAAAAAAGTTGAAAATTTACAATTTTGTTGGTAAAAAACTTGTAAAATTACAAAAAATATCGTTTTTTTTTAATAGAAATCCTCGTAAAATAGTAGGTAGCAAAAAATCTGGTAAAGTCACCAGAACTCTTTGTAAGTTTTGTGGCTTCAAAAAGTTTTAAATTTACAATTTTTTTTGTAAAAATCTTGTCAAAAATTTGTAAAATTACAAAAAAGCTTGTTATTTTCACTAGAAACTCTCCTAAAATAGGAGGCAGAAAAAAAGTAAAACTAACAAGTTTTTCTTGTCATTTTACAAGTTTTTTTTTTGAGTGCGTATGTTGTATGGATGGGCGTATGGAAAAACTGCTTAACCTGGTTTAGTTTTTATAGTCTTTTAAAGTCCTTATCGTTTGCTTAACATTATTTATAGATGATGACATATAACTGCATTGTATTGTGGGAGGAGAATAACGATGTTGACGATAATGATGATGTTGTTAGTTAAAAGAATTGAAGTGAAATTGAAAGTTAGAAAGTTGATTGGAAGAATGAAAAAAAAAACAAATATTAAACAGAGAAGAAGAAAAAGTTGGAATGTATAAAAATAGTTTTATAATGCTTAAAATATGTTAAGAGTTTTTAAATTTAAAATATCCTTAAGATATGCTACAGCTTTTTTTCTTTAAGAAATTTTTTTAAAGTTTATAAGGGTGGCAGTTTTTTTGGCATATATTTTTAGGAACTGGTCCTAAGCTACCTGTCGCGGACCTCAAATGTAAAATGTTAATGCTTACGAACAGTGACGACCAAATACTGGTAGATCTAGTACGAAGATTTATCAGCTTTTTACACGTTTACAACTCGAACATCAACAAAACGAACTACAGAGAGCGAAAAAAAACTTATTCAGTTGCTTGTCAGCATTAAACGAAGCAGGTTTATGTCACTTTGCTTATTAAAAAAAGTAATCTGATAATATTTAACAACAACCAATGACAATTGTTTATAAATTTAATAAAGGCAGACGTATTATGTCTTAAATAATTGTATTTATTATCAGGTGACATGACATAATCCCCACGGACATAATCCCCATTGTCGTTATGGTCATATCTCCATAATTGTAGTGGGGACTATGACCGAACATAATTTGGACATAGTCCCAATAAATAGCGGACATAATTCCCAGATTTATGGGGATAATGACCACGTAACAAATAGCCATAATCCCCATTACAGGGATTATGTCCACTATACTAGTTGGTCATAAACCCAAAAAAAAATTTGTTTTGTCCTAAAAGTTATTCTGCGTTATTTAAAAAAAAATATATTTTTGTTGTTTATAAAGCTTTAATTTAAGCATGATATCATCCAGATTGAGTGAATAATAAATATGAAACGAGGGTCGATATGGAAAATGAAAATATTTATTGACATTTTTCAGAACATTTTTTCAAATATTTTTAATTAGATTTTAAACAAGTTCAAACATTAGAAATTTTAAAAATTGTCCAATTATTTTTTTTAGTAATCAAGTAAAAGTATTGCTAATTGTGGGCGTGGCATGCTGTCAAACTCAACTGTTTTTTTAATTTCAGAAAAGGTGATTATTTTTTGTTTTTTATCAAAAATAAATGTTTACAACTCGCAAGTTGTCATCGATAATAACTTACGACCTTTTTTAGAAGTTTGGTAGGATTGTAGTCTTTAGTTGTTATAAGTGGCCACAGCCCTACCGTTTATTTTTAGGGGTGTTCTGAAATATTTACTAAAATACTATATTTTGTCAAATTTTAATTTAGTGGAATAGAACTTCTGTGGAACAAAAGGGAACAAAAAACGTATACTACCCAGAGAAAGCCGAAAGTGTCCTATTTAATCCTATATATACTTTTGCACCCACCACGATTCGCCAGTAGAACACTTTTTTCATTTAAATGAAATTACTAAAAAAAAAAATTACGAATTTCGGTCATTTACGGTGTGTAATGTTTCGAAATATTGGGGTAGGACCCCAAAAAGTGCATATATTATTGATAGTTGATCGATTCTAAGTCATTTTAGTGATTTCCGTCCATCCGTACGTGTGCCCGTTTGTATGTCCGTCCGTCCGTCAGTCTTTGGAAGACACAATACAGTCCAAAGTAAAAGAGCTAGACTCCTGAAGTTTGGTACGAATATGCCTTATGGTATTGGGCTGATTAAGTTCAGAAATCTGGACATTAAGATCAGGGGGAAAAAAGTTCCCCCTGATTAAAGAACTTAGCCAACTACTGAAAATAAAGTAATTTTTAACTGTTTTTGTACTTTTGCATAGCAAATAAAACTTTTTTATGCGAGAAGAAGCTCAAATTCCTGGAGTTGGATCCAGAGGACTGGAAAATGTCATTTGTTTTGGTCCGCCCCCTTTTATAATTATAGTGCAAAAAGCATAATAAATGACTTACAATTAGTAATTTTGACGACATTGTGGCCCCGCCGAAACGACGCAGCCCCCCCCCAAAAAAAAAGAAGCCCTGCTAATTTTTTTAGTAAATTAGAAAATTGGAAGCAAAAAATAAAAAAAAAATTTGTGGTAATTGCAAAATTTTTAGTTACTATTACTAACTTTTTTTTTGAGTGTAAACAAATTAGCAAATTTGAGAAAATAATTTGATAAATGGTTAATTTTTCAGTAATAAAGCAAAATTATCAGTTGATTTTACCATTTTATTTTTGAGTGTAAACATTTTTTTGAGTGTAAACAATAAAAAAATTCCAATTATTACAAAAAATATTTAAAATTATTATAAAAATCCACATATGATTTTTTTTAATAAATAAAAAATATATTTTCACGCTAAAAACTAAAAAAATTCTAAAGTTCAACTTTGACCTTCAATTCCTTAAAAAGTATTAATCAATTTTAATCGTTTTAACCGTTACCCTTTCAATACCGTTACCGATTAAAACCCCTTTAATATTGACTACCGTTACCAATACCGAAATAAAAATTTTTAAATACCGTTACCGATAAAAAACCGTTACCCTTATTCGGATTTTTACCGGTATTATATCGGTTTTGTTTCGGTTGTATTTATATTTCTTATTTTATTTTTTGTGAATTAAAAACATCCCGTGTAAAAAAATAATTATATCAAATCATATCTTCTTTGATAAAAACATATATGGATCATATCTAAATGGATGTAATCAGATCTACTCCACACATATATTCATATCTGCTTCAGATATTTTTTGATCCGTAAATTGATCGTAAATTGATCGTAAAATTTAGGGAAAGGTGTCCCTCCGGTACCGCCAGCCCTCCCCCTTAAAAAACATCCCTGAAACATCCTTGCCAAGTTTTTTATCGATGCAAATTTTTTTTAACAACAGGACACACAATTTTGATGTTAAGGATGTTTATTAGAAACCTGCTGATTTTTCTACTGTCTTGACGGTTTTTATTTTATTCATAATACCGGTACGTACCGGTATTTATGTTTCGGTAACGGTTCACCGTTACCAAAATAATCGAAAATACCGTTACCTTTACCGTTACCGATATAAAAAATATGTAATACCAATACCGTTATTCGTTTCGGTTGCCAACCCTGATTTTAATGAAACTAAAATTGAGACAAATTTAACTCATTATCTGTCAATTAAAAAAAAAAACTAAAATATTCTGATCCGTTCAAAAGTTACAGAACTTTGGCCAATGAAAAGTGATTTTAAGTCACTGTGAGGCGTAAATTCTTAAAAAACTGAAAAAGTTCAATTTTCCCCCGTAAAATCGACCCCCCTTAAAATGAATTTGGGCCGCTAAAAAATACGTGTTGAATTAATTTTCATTCTAAACAACATAACCAAATATCAAGAAGATCGGAGGGCGACAAAAGGGAGACTTGCCTTGTAAGTCGTTTTACTTTCGACGATTTTTATGAATAAGTAAGATTTTTGCTGTAGCATAATTTTTGGCATTTTGTAAATATATGATCCGAAAATTAAATCCCAGGAGAACAATGACATTTATTATTTTTTTTAATAAATCGACTTTAGATTAAATAAATTGCTAAATTTGTTTATAAATTTAGCAATATGTAGAGATTTTTGTCGCTTTTAAATAACAGTCATATACTTACCACTTGCCTAAAACTATGCTATAAAAAATTTCCCTTTTTCATAAAAAAATATTTACAAATTTTTAGAAGAGTAAATTTTATAAAATATTTTTTTAACATTTGTACTTGTCCTAGAATGCCACTAGTGACAACAAATGAAAGAGGAGGATCTGCCCTTATTTGCCCATTTTATTATTTTTACATATCAGGAAGAAGGAGGTAAGTTACGTCCTTTCAAAAATGTATCCTTCCATATTATTCAAAATTTTGTTGATAAAGTTTCCAAATGACTTTGTTCACATCCTTTTGTTCTGATATGGCAAAACAAAAAATGTAGAAATTCGGCGAGATCCTCTTCTTTCATTTTCCAGTACCAGTGTCATCTTAGGGCAAGTACAAATATTTCAAAAATATTTTACAAAATGTGTCCTTTAAAACTTTGAAGTCCTTTTAAAATGAAACAGGAACACGAAATGAAAAACTGTAAATGCAGTTTTACTCCAATTGATCTCTACTTTCAGATGTATATCATCTGGTTTAATATTGGCTGTCGGAAGGTGTTATATATAAATATTCAAAAGTAGCTAACATAATTTGTAAAAGCGCCAAAAAGTATGCTTTAAAATTAATAATTCTTTTAGCCTTAAATCAGACAACTACTTTACATAATTTGTAAGGCAACAAAAAACTAGCAGTTATGAATTTATTTTGATGCCTTAAACTATGCAATAACATATTCAAAACAGTAGCCAGAAATCAAATATATTTGTATTGAAATTTGATATAAAACAATAAAGAATATTGAAGCTTTGTTTTGATTTCCTCCTCTTTAAGGTTTAAGGATGTGTTACTTCAATTAAAAATATTTGATTTCATTTATTTAATTTTACGATACACTAAGTTTTTATAGCACAGTTTTAGGCCTCAAAATAAATTCATAAATGATATTTTTCTGTTGCCCTAATAATTTGAATCATTTATCTCCTATACATATATTCGAAAAATTTTTTTAAAACAAAACTCTTAATATTAAAAAATATTTTCTTTACAGATTGTTTCCTGCCTAAAATGTATAAATAAATAACTAATTCGTAAAACGTGTTGTTAAAAAATCAAAAGAAAAACAATTTTATAATAACCATAAATGAAGAATATAAAAATCTTGAAAAAAGTAAAATTTGTAACAAAAGAAATACAAAAAAATATATAAATGAACAAATCAACAGAAGAAATCATTAATTAAATCTGTTTCCTTTGAAAAGTCATAAATTAGTGAAAACATACAAAAAATCAGCGCCCAAAGAAAAAACAACAACCATAAATCATTAAATGGCCGAAAAAACAAAACAACACAGTTTTTTTTTCTTATAAATTTATAAAACTCATTGAAAAACCTAAAAACAAAGTTAAAAACAACCATTTGGTGTTTTATAAAAAAAAGCCTAAAAGTAGGCTATAAAAACTGTTAAAACAAAAAAAATATATAAAAATTCATAATAAACAAAAATTTATAAATAAAAAAAAAAAAAAAACAAAAACCATCACAACGGAAGATGTTAAACATTGTATAATTTTATGTAAAATAATGACCAAAACAGAAAACATGACTAATTTTCCACTTGACTTAAACTAAACAGACCTTTTTGTGGAATATAAAAAAAACAAAAAAAAAATTTAAATATTATAAAAAAAATTTAAATACATAAAATTTATGTACTTATAATAATATAATATTTTAAAATTAAATATTTTTAACTTACTAGTGTTTTTTTTTTTGTGGTTCAGGTGAATAAATGTTTTGTTTTTCCTAACAAAAAAAAAAAACTACAAGGCCAAACTTAAAAAAAAAAAAAATAGTTGTTCATTACGAAAAAATTGTAAGCTTAAATAAAGTTTAGCCAAAATTGAAATACGAAAAAAAGAATTCCAGTTAACACAGTAACTTGTGTATAGTTTTCGTGTTTTTCCTCTTTTTTTTGTGTTTGAATTTTTTACTTCAATGAAATCAGAAGTATACTTTCAAAAGTGAAAATTAACAAGTGAAAAAAAGGTATTAGGGCAAATCCACCTCAAACCACACAGCATTCGGATTTGTCACCTTCGATTTAAATAAAATTTGCCAAATATATTGCAAATGGATAGTGTTCCTAAAATCATTACCTTTCTGGCTCCAAAACCTTTCGGTTTTCGAAATATGGCGGCTTAAAAATTGGCAAAAACGTCAAATTTTCAATAAGGTGCACATACAAAGTCACCCATAACTTTAAAACTATAAAACCCACAATTACCAAATAGGTACCATTTGAAAGCTGAAAGGATTACGTTAAAAGTGACATGCACAATTTTTTCTTGTAATGAAAGGTCAAAGGTCATATTTCAAGGTCTAATGTTCAAAGAACTATATCTCAAAATCCGATATTTTTAAAATTCTCAAAAAAATATATGATAACAATCAAGTCTTTCCCTACATTTGTATCAAAATTTCAGGGTGGACACTCATATGGTTCCAAAGTTACAGAGGAAAACGTGCTCGAAGTCAAGATTTTCTCTACGAGTTCATATGTATGCAAAAGCTTACACACACGAAGCAGCATAGCAGTAAACAATCAATGGGACGGACCTAAAAACTAAACTCATTATTTATTAATATTTCGACCTCCTGAATTTGATTTCACTATCAAAACTGAATTTTATCGTAGGGTTTTCTTGTTTTCTTACAAGGAAAATCTTCAAAGTGAACATACGAAATTTCTTTGAAATTTATGCCCATGAAAGACAACAAATATCTAACATCGACCTGTCTGAGCTTATTGGTATTAATTTAGTTTTAAAGGGTTAAACGGGAGTCAAAAATGAGCGATTTTTTGTAATTTTAACTTTTAGGTACATTGATGCCACATATATCAGATCCGTTTCATTTTAAAAAAAAAAAAATTTGGCGTCTGTTTGAGACATTTTATTTGTTGCATAATTGTTTTTGTTAAAAATTAATAGTTTTTGTTAAACTATAAAGTTTTTGTAAAACAAGTTCATTGTTGGTATTATTTTCTATTTAAATTAAGCAATCACACGAATTGTTTATTGGCAGTTTTTCTTACAGGTTGAGTTTCATCCGAATTTAAAAAAAAAAATATCTTTATTAGTGTGTCCAACATGAAATAAGGCAAAAATTCAAAGAAGTTCGAAACATTAGTGTTTTCATTTCTAAACCATTTTTATGCTTGTTTATATTCTTGTTTATGAGCTTTATTCCGCTTTGAACATACGGTTTCCCACCCCATTCCTATTTCCCTACTATGGAAGAATATAGGTTTCGAATGAAACCGATCTGTGATATGTGGCATCAATATAAAGTACCTAAACTTTAAAATAACTGAAAATGGGTAATTTTTAACCCCGTTTAACCTGAATTTAGGCCGACAAGCTCAGACTGGTTGATTTAGATTTATTTTTTCTAGCTTGTGTCGAGGACTTTCCTTGTAAAAGAACAAGAAAACCCCTACAATATAACTCAAAATACATAAAAAGTATTAACCCTTGTTCTAGGCCCGCACCTTTGTTTACGACTATGTATATTGTTTTGTTTGTGCAATATTTTTCATATGAACTCGTAGAAAAAACCTTGCCTTCGAGCACGTTTTCCTCTGTAACTTTGGAACCATATGAGTGTCCACCCTGAAATTTTGATACAAATGTAGGGAAAGACTTGATTGTTATCATATATTTTTTTGAGAATTTTAAAAATATCGGATTTTGAGATATAGGTCTTTGAACATTAGACCTTGAAATATGACCTTTGACCTTTCATTACAAGAAAAAATTGTGCATGTCACTTTTAAGGTAATCCTTTCAGCTTTCAAATGGTACCAATTTGGTAATTGTGGGTTTTATAGTTTTAAAGTTATGGGTGTCTTTGTATGTGCACCTTATTGAAAATTTGACATTTTTGCCAATTTTCAAGACGCCATATTTCGAAAACTAAAAATTTTTGGAGCCTGTAAGGTAATCATTTTATGACAACAATGCATATGAAATATTTTTTGCCAATTTCATTAAAATCGGAGATGACAAATCCGAAAATGACAGTTTTCTGTGCGGTTTGACCTGGAATCACCCATTAAAACCCAGGAGTAGAAAAGTTATTTTTTGGTGCATAAGACTATAAAGCTATGGAAGGTTTAATATTCTGTATACTGCCAGTGAGCATTTTTTAAGGTAAGTTTTCACACTTTACTGTTTAAGAAAGTGGAAAAAATTTATATTTTGTTTTAGTTTTTTCTATGCCTTAAAGTAGGTTATGGGGTTTTAAACATTAATGGGACTTAAAAATATGCTATAAATTTGTTTGCTATATTTTTATAATTTAAAAATTGCAATGGCAATTTAATAAGTTATTATAAATTCCAGGGCATCCTGTAGATTAGTTGGTAGCGTGCTTGCCCATTAAACAGAGGGTCGTGGATTCGAATATCATCAAAATCCTTAAAATGTTCAGTTCAGTTGGGCAGAAGATTAAAGGTGGTTTAAATACAGTTTACAAAAGTTAGAAAAAAATTTGCTAAAACAAAAATTTTATGCAAAATATAAACCAAAAATATTAATTAATAGCAAAATATGCAAAAACATGCATTTTTTTTTTTAAAAATATGCAAAAAAATATGCACTTACGAATCGATGCCATTTTAAAGTACATTATTTGATTCACGAAAAAACATGCATTTGTATGAAAGTCCTCTCCTGAGTAATTACAAATATCAGCTCAGCTTTTTAAAATTAAAAAGTAAACAAGTTTAATTCGGCCTTGCCGAAAGTAGTGATACCCTCCACAATTTCAAATGATTATTGTGAAAACTTTATTTAAAAGGAAATTACTTAAAAAAAAATTTTTTTGAAAAAAAATTTCCGCGAAAAAAAATCCGCGATTTTTTTCTGTCAAAAAATATGTTCGTATTTGTTTAAATTCCATTTGGTGTTGAATTATGTTCATATATGTCAACCAGCGCACTATGGTTCCAAATCCATTTTTTTTGGCAGAAATTAAAAAAAAACGAGTAAGAAAATTATAGTCGGTCAAGACCGACCATATAATACCCTACACCAGAGTTTCCCGGAAAATGGGTCCCAAGTTCAAACATGGACTGATTAGATCTCTATTTTGTCAAATCTTTAATAAGTGTAAAAAGAACTCACCAATCAAATTTGAGTGGAATAGGCTTCTTTTTTTGACAATAAATCGCTTCAACTGAATATCGGGCGAAATTTTCACATGGGACCTAAGTTCAAAAATGGTCCGATGATAATCAGATTTAATAAGGTTATTAAAGTACGCGTTTAACATACACAAACAGAATTTTAATTAAATATTTTCTATTTTCATGAAATTTGAGAGATTTATGTAAAAATCGGGAAGGTGGTTTGTATGGGGGCTGCAAGAAGAACTGGTCCGATTTCTTTAAAATTTGGAATGGTGGATGAAACATGATCACCTGCCAAATTTCAAAAAGATACCTATTAAAACGCGGCTATTAGAGTCATTTGAGCCAAAACTAAAGAGGACCTTTGTATGGGGGCTAGGTCTAAGTATGGACCGATTTTCACCAATTTCAATAGGCTTCGTCCTTGGGCCAAAAGAGGCTTAAGTTTCAAATTTAAAGTCAATTGATTAAAAATTGCGACCTGTATCGTGTTTACACCGTTTACATGGACAGACGGACGGACGGACATCGCTTAATCGACTCAAAAAGTGATTCTAAGTCGATCGGTATACTTAAAAGTGGGTCTAGGACCAATATTTCGGGTAGTTACAAACATCTGCACAAACTCATTATACCCTGTACCACAGTGTGGTGTAGGGTATAAAAAATTTGGTGTCAATACTGTCAGTTTGCTAGGCTTTCAAAGTTGAAAGTTTTAAGACGTATAATAAAACCGGAGTGAAATCAATATTACAATAATACAAACGGCAAGTGGAAAAAAATAAAATTATAAAGAGGCTAAAGGGACAAATTGAAACCTTAGGATACTAGTTCTTTTTAAAAATTCCTATTTTACAATTAGTGCATCCTTGGCGTTATTCTTGGGTGTTTTGATTATGAGGATTTTGGAGCCAAAAATAGCCTATATCTTTCGTGGACAAAAAGTTGTGTTTGGGCACGAACTTGCATGAGTCTTTAAACGTGAAATTGTTTTCAATATTTTATATCTTCTATATAAATAAAAATCAATTGTCGTTCGTTGGTAACAGCATCAGTTGAGAACGGCTGGACCGATTGGGACAATTTTTTTTTTTGAAATGTTCGTCATAGCCCAACTTAGGTTTTTACGTAAAGAAAAATTGACCACGCCCACTTTTACGCCCACTTTTTTCGATTTATCTAAAATCGGAAAACGGCTGCACCGATTTGGGTAATTTTTTATTTAAATGTTCGTAATAATCCAATTTAAGTTTGTACTGAAAGGAAAATCGACCATGCCCACTTTTACGCCCACTTTTTCAATTTATTATAAATCTGAGAATGTCTGGACCAATTTGACAATTTTTTTATATGCATTTTCATCATATTCCAACTTTGGTTTTTACGAAAAAAAAAAAATTACCACTCCCACTTTGGCTAATTTTTGTTGAAAATGTTCGTCATAATTCAACTAAGGGTTTTATGGGTAGTAGAATTTCCCACGCCCACTTTTTGCTATGTATCGAAAGAACTAAAACCGCTAGACCGATATGGTTATAGCCCGCAAAAGATTTTTAAGGAAAGAAAAATTGTGCACACCGCTCACTTTTCCCGATATACATATATCATGGAATGGGTGGATCAATTTATCTAATTTTGTTTTTAATGTTCGTCATAGTCCAGCAAAGGTTTTTCGGAAAGAACAATTTTACACTTCTATGCCCACTTTTGAATGGATGGGCCGAGTTAGTTAAATTCAAATAAGGTTTTACGGTAAGATAAGTTGTCTACCCTCTCCTTTTTTTCGATATATATAAAATTTACTTCATAGAAAAATAAAATATAGAATAATAAAATATAAATAAAAATCATATGAAGTTCGTTGGTAATATCATCACTTGAGAACTGACCGATTGATAAAATTTTTCTTTAAGTTCGTCTTATTTTTTTTAATGTTTTTCTTTGGTTTTTTCGGAAAAAAAATTAATTACGCCCACTTTTTCGCCTCCTTTTTTTGATATATCTGAAATCGGAGAACGGCTGGACTTAACTTTTTTTAAATTTTCGTCATAGTCCAATTTAGGTTAAAACGGAAATAAAATTTGTTCACGCCACTTATATTTCGATATATCTAAAATAGTAGAACGGCAGGGCCGATTTGGCTATTAGTAGTATTTGTTGACGTTCGTGATAGTACAACTAAGGTTTTTACGGAAAGATAAATTGTCCACTCCCACATCGAAGAAAGACTGTCCTGATTTGTTAAATTTTTTCATTAATGATCATTATAGTCCAAGTAAGGATTTTGAAATAATTACACTGCGTGACAAATCTAACCACTATTTTAGAAAACAAGAGGTACGACCATCATTTCAATATATTTCGGACATGCTGAATCGATTGGCGTACTACGTTTTTCGATGTATGGTACAGTTTTCTTGTAAAATGTCATTAAAGATTGGCTGATTTTCAGCTGCTTTTTTAACAAAAAAAATTCCAAAGCTAATGATTTTTAAATTTTATGGCATGGAAAACAAAGATATAACTTGTAGCAATATTTCTAATATAAATTTGGTTTAAAGCTTTTCATCTTAAGCCATTAAATTCGCGGATTTCTTAATTTTTTTAAGTTTTCGCGAAATTAACCGCTAAATTGGTCTCTGATAAAAAACTTGCATTTTGTGGACCATAAAGGCGTCCATGACACTACGAATAGTGGGCAAAAAACATCTATGTTATATGGACCATCATGATGAAAATCGCGAAAAACCGTTTTTTTGTATATGGCAGCATCACTTTTGGAGATGATTTGAGGCTTCATCTTTTAGTATATAATGTGGGAATCTTAAACAACTAACTGACCAAAAATTTGGCCAAAAAAGTTTTCATTTGCAAAAGTTATCTTAACAAAAACTATTATTTCAGTGTTTGCCATACAATAATTATAGTTTTTGTTAAGATAATTTTTGCAAATGAAAACTTTTTTGGACAAATTTTGGGTTAGTTCATTGTTTAAGGTTCCCACATTATATACTAAAAGATGAAGCCTCAAATCATCTCCTAAAGTGATGCTGGCATATACAAAAAAACGGTTTTTCGCGATTTTCATCATGATGGTCCATATAACATAGCTGTTTTTTGTCCACTATTCGTATTGTTAAGGATGCATTTGTGATTCATTAAAAGCAAGTTTTTTATCAAAGACCAATTTGGCTGTTAATTTCGCGAAAACCTTAAAAAATGAAGAAATTCGCGAATTTAAGGGCTTAAATTGAAAAGCTTTAAACAAAGTTTGCATAAGAAATGTTGCTACAAGTCATATCTTTGTTTTCCATGTCATAAAGTTTATAAACCATTTACTTTGCAAATTTTTTTGTTAAAAAACTGGCTCGAAATCAGCAAATCTTTAACGACATTTTGCAAGAAAACTGTACCATACATCGAAAAACGGAGTACGCCATTCGAATCAGCATGTCCGAAATATATAGAAATTATGGTCGTTACTCTTGTTTATTTTTAAGTGTTCCGCAGTGTTATTGGCCTTGGCCTCCCCCACTTAAAAGCCCACATTTTTCAACATCCTTAAGATTTGCAACACTTGAGAATGCCTGGGCCGATGTGGCTAATTGTTTTAAATGTTTGTAATATTCCATATAATTGTTTGGAAAGAAAAATTGTCCTCGGCCACTTTTTTTGGATATATCTAAAATTCGTTTTTACTCTAATTCGATCTATTAAAAAAAATATTTCTTAATATATTCCGCTTAAACTTAGTGAAAATGATTTTAAATCCTTTGGGATTTTTACCATATGTACAATTTTAACTTACCACACAAATTTAACGCCTACTTTTGTCTAAATAAGTATGTCGACTACTAATGACCGGACTGATTTTTTTATATTGATTATAGTTTTAATTTAAGGAAATTTAAATGAGAAGTGTTCCGAAAAAATTAAAAATTCGGGAAAACTATAAAGGTTTGTTTGAACTCAAGACGATAAGATAAGGAATATGCGTAATTTATTTTTGTGTTGTTCGTAATGATACTAAAGAAGTTTTGAATTTGTACAGTACGCAAAGTCGAAGACATGGTTATTTTTTTTTTAGTTCCTAAAATATAATTTGAAGATGATTATCTGCCTAATCGGGTCTTTAAAACCACGCCTACAATTTTTTCTAAGCCAAGAAATTCATTACCCTTTTTTGCAGGGCTATATATTCGAAGCGATACGAAATATAACACTGATCTTATATTTGGGCCAGCAACGCGGACCGGGCCAGCTAGTTTAATATTAAAGTTTACATCTCGCCAGCATTTTTTGGCAAACTCCCACAATTTCCATTTTAGTTGAGCTCAAATTTCGGCCAAATTTCCTGTTTTTAGCGTGACACGTTTTCAAATTATTTTTTTTTTATATTTTTTTTACCTTCCGTCAAGCTAATTAATTAAGAAAATTATTTTTGTTTCAAATTTTTTTTTTTTTTAAAAAAAAAAAATCGAAAATTTTTTTTAAAAAAAAAAATTTTTTTTTTGACAATCGATTTTTTATTGCGCTAAGAGATAAAAACCATTCCAGAATTAATCCAAGAATTACTTCATTTTTTGAATTTTTGCCAAAAAAATGCATTTGGAACGATAGTGCAGCGGCCGAATTAAAGCATTTTGTATTTTTAGGTTATGTTGAATGTACTAAAATTTTTAAGGTGTCCTTACATTTTCGTTAATAACTTTTTAACCGCTGAACCGATATCGCTCAAATGCAATGTCAAACTTTTCGGGAGAACTTCCAATAAATATGATAAGTTTCAGTCATCTCAGTGTAAAATTTTGTCCGTGATCACCATTTCCACAGTCAGACAGACGAACATCGCTAGAATATCTTAAAATCGATCGGGGATCATGAATTTATATACTTTATGGGGTCCCAGACCGATATTTCGATGAGTTACAAACGGAATGACATACTTATATACCCACTAGCTGTAAGTAGAGGGTGTAAACAATTATGTTGACAAGTTTAGTTTTAAGTTTTTTCAATGTTGTCTGTTTTAGCCAAAATCTTTGATTTTTTTGGTGTTTCGGAAGCAAAATCTAAATTTTTTTTATTGGAAAAATTATTACAACTCTATCAATTATAATCCAATTTTTCAGGATAAAGCTCATCGCATTCAAAATTAAATTTTCTTTAAGAAAACGTTTATAAACATAAAGTTTGTAGGACGAACTATAACAGAAAAAAATCGATAAACTCGAACATTTTTCAAAAAATAATAAAAAAATAGATATTATAGAAAAAAAACAATAGATATATTTCTTATATTTGTAGACCAATTCACACACATGAAAAGCCCTGTCTTTCTTCTATCCAAAACAGTTAAAAAAATTTTAAATTGGTTAAAATGCTTCTGAATTACACAAGGTTTAGTAGGAAAAGTCTCAAAAAAACATTTTTTGACAATACCTCCAACATTTGAGGATGTTTTTGCTGTTAAGAAAGATTATTGCAACTAAAAAATGAATTTCTTTTTGAAATTTTTAAAAAAGTAAGTTTAAAGTAATTTTTTTTTTGTAAAAACTAAAAAAAAAATTGGGTTTTTCCCTTATAAAATTTTTAACCGATTTTCGGCACGTGTTCCCCTGATCCGAAATTTTAATTTTCAGTTTTTAGATACCCTTTTAAATGCGTCAAAAAGTTCACATAACCAGCGGCAAATTTAAAAGTGAACTGATAAAACCTTATTCAAGTGCTTGCAAACCAAAGATATAATAAAATCTAAATTACCTTATTGAAAAACATATATTTTTTTCTGAAATAAAAAAATATGTTGGTACCCAGCAAAAACTTGCATTACCAAGTAATGAAATGTGTAATGGGAAATTCAAAAGTTATAACTACTTCTGATTCGAATTACCTTTCCCATTACATTTACAAGCAAATGTGCCAAATGTAATGATTATCAAAACAGTATTAATAACTAATTACGTATGTACTTATAGGTAATGAAAAAATTATTTAAAAAAAAAATTTAAAAAATTAAAAAAATATTTAATTTAATTTTATTTTTATTTAAAATAATGTACAGTGAGTCAAAAAGTGAAAATCTTGTCACGAAATTTTTTTAGTTTATTATAATGACTTATGTAAGTCATTATTAATAAGTCCTTATTTTACATTTCAAAATAATGCTAAAGGTAATTTTCTGTCATTACTAAGTAATTCGAATGGTAATGATGTGTCATTACCAAGTTTTTGCTGGGTAGTGTCTTACTTAAACCAATTTCATCAAAATATGCTAAATTTTAGTTTCATTGAATTACAAATTGTTTTATTATTTTTAAAATAACATAACCTTTTAAAGTGTATTATTAATAAATTACCAATTAAAAATCACAAAAATAACTAGAAATATTTTATAACATTTGATTCAAAAATCTAATAATTTGATTGCCTAATTATCTTAATTGTTTAATATTTCTTAAGGTAAAATACTTTAAAACAAATATTCTTATGTCTTATTAATTTAGAAGAAAATACTTAAAATTCATTAACTTTATTAAGGCTTAAAAATATAAATTTCAATAACTATTATTGAGTAGTTTCTTAGCAATGTAGTAAATTACTTAAAATCTTAACAATGGCCAACAATTATAAAATTCTTTTGAAATTAAAATCTTTAATTAGAAAACAATTTTAATAAAAAATTTAGAAAATTACTACAAGAGTAAATTAAAGTTTTGGGGAAGAAATTTAAGCCCAGCACAATGTTTGTCAAATTTAATTTTTTCTTTTAATTCTCAATGAATGTAGAGTTGAATAAGTTTTATTTTGTTTTTTGAATATTAGCAATTTGTCATTTAAATTTCCTGTGCTACTTGTAGTATAGGGTTTTTATATTTGCTAAATAATCTTGACAATGAAATCTGACAAATTGCAAAACACGTGAGGATTAAGTCTTGCAAGAATTACCATCATAGATAGATTTAAAATGGAAAAACAATTTTCTGGAAAATTTTTCTATAAGAATATCATAGTTTTAAACCTACTCAAAATATAATATTTTAAAGATCGAATAAAACAATTTTTATTTTTGAATAAAAATTTCAACAAAAAAAACAAACATTTTAAAAAAGCTCTATTCCTAAGACTAGAGCTTTTAATTCTCTACAAACTGGACAAAAGAGATCCAAAAAATAGCTTACTGGGGCGCCTAAAAAAAGTACTGATATACTTTTTTCTACATTTTACTGTGTTAACCTCTCTCAAAATGTTTACTGGTTCTTCTTTAAAAAAAAAAAAAACTTTTTCCAAATATTTATGTATATTTTATAAATGTCTTATAATATCTGAGACAATAGCATATTGTATAGAAAGATATTTCATCTTATCTCAAAACCACAAAATATTTTTGCCTTAAACATGTTTTCTATATGTTGTTTTTCTTAAAAAACATTTTCTCTTTCAGTACTTTACGGTTGTGTAGGCTTTATAAATAACATTTTTCTTGTCTGTCTGTATTAAAAAGTTTAGTTTTCTACTAACCCAAGTTAAGCCCAAAGAATTTTAATATGTTTTTTCTATTTGGTTTAGGTTTTTTTGGAATTTTCTTTATTTTTGTTTATGTTTTTTTCTGAGTACAACACCTGACATAATAAATTTACATATTTCAATAAAATAATTTTGCATGAGAGGCAAACGTGTTAAATAACACTTGTTGTTAAATGTTTTTGACATATTGTTTTTGTTGATTTTTCTAAAAAAACAAAAAGAAAAGGTATTTAAATGGAAAAAATAATTGAATAAAAAAATAAAGAATTTAAGGATTTTAAATTTAAATTTTTAAGTAAACTTAAGAAAGAAATTTTTTTATAAAAATTTAAAGCATATTTGAAGGGGGTTTTAAATTTAATTCATAATTATTTCCTGGGCACTAATTCTCGAAGTCGATAGCGATCGAAATTCTATTCGAACGTGAGATTTTTAAATTTTTCTGTGTGCCTAAAATTATGCTATGATAAATTCTAGCTTTTTATATTTTTTCTCTTACTACACTGACACATGAAAAATATAAAAAGTTAGGATTTATCAAAGCATATTTTTAGTCATACAGAAAAATTGACAAATCGTGAGTTTCAGTAGAATTTCGATCGCCATCGCCTTCTAGAATTAGCCCCCTTTTCCAATTATTTGAATATAATTAGAACGTAGTTTCTTACAAATAGCATCAAATATAATACAAACAATTAAAAAACATAAATTTGGTCAAGCTAAATGTATTTATAATGACAAAATGTTTATTTGAAAAAAAAAAAAAATTTTTGAAAAAAAAAAAAATTTAAAAAAAAAAATATTGAAAAAAAATTTTTGAAAAAAAATATTTTTGAAACAAAAAATTTTTTGTGAAAAAAACTCCTCAAAATTATTTTTTGTGAAAAAAAATTCCACGAAATTATTTTTTTTTTAAATATTCATGTAAATTTTCAAATATCATTCGGAATCCTATTCTGTTAACATATGAGGCATTCCACACCAAATGTCCAGCGAAAAAAACATGTATACCGTAAACTTCTGAATAGGTTGTATGGATAGCCGTATATGAAACTTAGAAAATTTCGTTTTTGGTTTTTCATTTTTTCAAAAACTGGTCTTAGGAGGCGTGGTCCAATATTGGAAAAATGGTAAAATTTGTGGCAAGTTGCCTTGATTAAATATTTATCACATTAAAACGGAATGCACCACAATCTTAAAAATTTACATTCTTATATAGTTTTGTATGAGTTATCGATTAAAGTTTTTTTTTTGAAAAATTTTCAGAACCCGTTCTGAAACTTTCCATTTTTAAAAAAAGTCAATTTATCAAAAATCCGGCCACTTTATTTTTTCTTTAATTTTTTTTTTGAAAGTTTATATGTTTGTCTATCCACACAAAAAAAAAATTAGACACGCGTTTTTCGTTTTTTTCGAGAAAATCGCATTTGAATTTAAAATTAATAACAATTTTGTAATTTTCTTGTTTTAACGTTGCGAATGAGTATTATTAATTGCATAAATATTACTTATACGCTCTGTTGAAACATGAAAACACAAGAAAATTACCAAATTATTATGAAATTTAAAATTCAAATGCGATTTTCTCGAAAAAAAATCGAAAAACGCGTGTCTGAATTTTTTGTGTGGATGGACAAACATCTAAAAAATTGAAAATTTCAGAACATATCGATAGTCCATACAAAACTATATAAGAATGTAAATTTTTGAGATTGTGGTGCATTCCGTTTTAATGTGATAAATATTTAATCATGGCAACTCGCCACAGATTTGACCATTTTTCCAATATTTGACCACGCCTCCTAAGCCCAGTTTTTGAAAAATTGAAAAACCAAAAACGCAATTTTCTAAGTTCCATATAGGGCTATCCATACAACCTATTCAGAAGTTTACGGTGCACATTTTTTTTCGCTGGACATTTGGTGTGGAATGCCTCATATGTCCTCAAGCAGCATGTTGTATTTTTAGGTTAAATGAAATATATCAAAATTTTTTAGGCGTACATTTTGTCCACAACTTTTGAATCTCTAATGCGATATCGTGCAAAAACAAACTGATGCACAGTGGATCGAAAATCGAAAGTCCCGCTCAAAGGGTAAAACTAATCATCCAAACTCATTGAAATTTGGATTTTTGGCTATATGGATTTTGGCTCGCTGAATTCATGTGTGCTCTCAAACTTTTAAAATTTGTAATATTTTAGGAGATATTTTGGTCCAAATTTTTTAATTTTTGGATTTTTTCAGTTTTTATATAATTTTTTATAGAAGATGTGTAATTTATTGTTATTTTTTTACGCTAATATGATAATAGGGAATCGTTTTAAAACATTGCATGCTTGGTTTGCAAAAAAATTGCGCGGAAAGCTAAATTCACAAAACGCGACATAACGCGAAAAAAAGAAATGAAAAGTTATAAAGCTTTATATAAATCATAAATATCATCTTTCCTTATAATTTGACTAACACTATTTTCAAATTTGGCAATTAATACACGGAAAAAAAAATACTCTGATATTTTAACCGTCAAATATTTTGGCGGGGTTCAAGAAAATGGGTATAAAACTGATGTAGAAATTAAAGAGGACGTAAACACCTTTAGTTTTCTGTGCATACCTTTTTTGAAGAACTTGGGCATTTTTTTTATTCTAACCTAAAATTTTTGTTTTTTTCAGTGTAGATTTTTTTTTACATATTTGGACCGATTTTATTTTTTTTGTAGTTTAACCCTTCTGCACTCCTTGGGTCAATTTGACCCAATTTTGGTTTTCAAACGCAAAATTTTTCCCTTTAGTTATACGATATCAACGTGAAACTTTAATTTATCCATTACAGGGACAAAAATTATGGTTTTAAAAGAAAATAATAAAATTTAAATTTTTCCTCCCCCCTCCACATTTAAAAACACGATTTACACACATTTAATATCCTTTGGGTCAATATGACCCAACAAGCAATAATGCAAGTTTAGTTCTACTTTACCATTTTTTTTTCTTCTGAATATAATTGAATTGGGTTCATTTTCATTCAGAATTATAGATCAATAATTTTGTCGGTCAAAGAATCAATAAAATCGCTTTCATTGAATAGTTTTTCATTCTAAATTTTATTATTCTCGTTAATTATTTTATCATTCAAAATTTTATTATTCTCGTACTGTGGGTGGGATTTTGAGAAACCCGCAAAGGTCCCGCCAGCCCCAAAAAAGGGTGAGGTAACAAACCCAGAAAACTAACGCCCAATAGCAATTTTCTTTACACTCTCGCAGGTCATGAAGAGCATGATCAATCACCACTTGGTAAATTATCTGGAGTCCGATTCACTCTTGTTTCGTAGAGTCGTTCTACAGGGGACTTGTTAGCATGATCTTACGACAATCTCCTAGTGGGGTCTTGCAAAAAGGATAGATTTTAATGCTCGTAAGGCCCAATGTTTTGTGTTGACCCTCAGACGGCTTGTGGAATAAGCATCATCTGTATCAATGGTGGCATAGCTATTGAGGAATCAGAAACTCTTGATGTTCTAGGCATGAAAATCCAATGTGATGTTCATTGGCACAAACATGTTTTTCAAGTGTCGAAAGAAGCATTCAAGTGTCTTGATTTCCTAAAACGGTGCAAGAATTTCTTCACTCCGTCTGATCTCACTATTTATGCCGCCTATATCCGACCGAAAATGGAATACAACTCACATATCTGGGCAGGTGCTTCAAAGTCTATCTGATCAGGTGCAAAGGAGTGCGTTGAAGCTCATCAATGACAGTAGGGTATCCAGCTCTATTGACTCATTGGAGCATAGTCGGGATGAGTGTTGTGCGTCATTGTTATATAGATATAACCACGGTAAGTGTTCTGCTGAGATGTTCGCCTTTCCAGCAGATCACATCATTTCGTTGTCTACTGTCCAATGTCTTGAACAACGAATTACAGAGAAAATCCGTTTCTCATCAGTCAAACTAGCCCTATGTGGAATTAAATCCCTGCAGAAGTTTACCCAGTCAGCTACACTCAAAAAAAAAAAAATACCTTGTAAAATTACAAGAAAAAATTTTACTTTTTTAGCTATCTCCTATTTTACAAGAATTCCTAGTAATTTTACAAGCTTTTAACCAATAATTTTGTAATTTTACAAGGTTTTCACCAATAAAATTGTAAATTTGCAAATTTTTGGACACTATCAAATTTACAAGGAGATTTTGTAACTTTACTAGATTTTTAGCTAATTCCTATTTTACGAGAATTTCTAGTAATTTTACAATATTTTACCAACTTTTTACCAATAAAATTGTAAATTTACAGTTTTTTGGCGCAAATAAAATTACAAGGAATTCTCGTGAATTTACTAGATTTTTTTGTAAATTTTTTTTGGAAATTTGTAAAATTTAAAAAAAAAAAAATGTAAATTTTGATCCAAATTTGTTTGTTAAAAACGAGGAAAACTGTCTTATATTGGTAAAATTTTCCTAGTAATTTTAAAAAGTTTTTTTGTATTTGTATAATTTGAAAAAAATCAAATTAAATGTCCACAAACACTACTCCCTCATTCCTTCTCCTCATAACCCATTTTCTAATACCAACACAATGCATTACACTAAGTGTTTGCTCAAAGTAAATAAAGGTTGAATTTCAAATTTGATTTTATTTTTTTAATAATTGCTCTGGAAGGGCTTATGTAATTAAGTTTTCATTATTTTTGATTATACTAAATCATGGAATTTTGTTTACATTTTAATGTTGGGTCATATTGACCCAAAGGATCATAGGAAGGGCACATATACAAGGGATGCAGAAGGGTTAACTTTTGGATTTGAAGCTGAACTAAAGAAAAATTATAATGGTATGCCTTTAATGAACGCGAATTTTGCAAAATTGCAAAATAAAAAATCGCCATTTTTGATTTTTTTGATTTTTTTTTTTGTTTTCGTCAAATTCGGAGTCAGAGCCCCCTAAAACATATAAAAATACTTTTTTCATTAATAAAAACAGCGAAAAAATAATGACCGGGTGTTTCTTCTACACGATCCACTGTGTGATGGGGACAACTGCAAGTAAATATATTTCAACAGACATATCGATCACTGATCAATTATAAACGATATGGCCTTTAGTGGATGGTATAAATATCATATTTTGGGGCTACTCTCAAGCTTAGGTGCTATTAAAAAAAAAACTTAAAAAACTGCTATTACTTATAAAAATATTGCATACCTGCAGGCTAGTGTTAAACATTAAATAATCTAAAGTAAACTTTCATGTTACAATAGTGCAAACAATTTATTGCCTACCTTAAGGCTTTAAAACCTACTTTAAAAATTTAATTTATTTTCTTAAGTTCCATAAAAGTTTTTTTTTCACCACTTTCTTTTTTTTTTTTGTAAAATTTAATAAGCTCATTCTTTGTTCACTTCAAATCACATCTACTAGTTTTCCACTTAATGTCAATACCAAATGTTTCAAAAAAAAAAAAAAAAAAATGTAATCTCTATTAAATCTAAAGTCTTCTTATGAAATTATATATTCTGAGCCAAGTACTCTACACCACGAAATTTTCATTTTCTGGAACGTAAAAGTATTTTTAACAGAGAAACCATTAATTTTAACAAAACAAATCTCTTTCGAAATAAAACAAGTATCTTGAATTACAAAAAGAAAAGAAGAAATAAATCTTTATAGCCTCACACAGAGTGTGGTTTTTTTTAACAAACTATCAAACTTAATAAAAAAAAATTACTTGGCCGAATTCATAAATACCCTCTAGAAAGTTGAATAAAAATTTTGAAAATAAATGAATACATCTTTTCAGTGACAATAAAAATTGTAAAAATTTTTAATACAAAAATTAGATTTTGAACATTTTTTTTATTAGTTAACGTTTTAGTTTACAATATATTTAACAATATAAAACAAGTGAGAGTGTTAAATTCGGTTGTGCCGAATCTTTTATACCCTCCAAAATGTAAAAAAAAAAAAAAAACATAAAAAAAAAATTTCAGGGGCGTTTTTTTTTTTTTGGGGGGGGGGGGGGTTGGGGTTGTGTGAGGGAAATTGCGACACCTTCCCCTTGCGATAGATGTTATCAAATGGATTTATTATGATTCATGCAATTAGTTAATCCAATTAATCATTATTAGAAAAAAAATTTTATACCCACGCCCACAAAAGGGGCGGGTTAAACTTTCTATTTAATTTTTTTTATCCGCTGGGTTTTAATTATTTTTTATCCGCTGGGTCCTCATGCAGGGTTTTGAGCTTCCTCCGACATGAAATTGTTGCATTTGCTTGAAAAAGTACAAAAAACCCTGCAAAAAATACCGTTTTTCAGAGGTTGGTTTAGTTCTCCATGGGGGAACTTTTTTCCCCTTAGTCCGATTTTGCACATTTCCGAACTTAACCTGCCTAGGAATATAAGACATATTCGTGCCAAACTTCGAAAGCCTAGATCTTTTATTTTGGACTGTATCGTGTCCTCTACAGACGGACAGACGGACAGACGGACGGACGGACGGACATCGCTAGAATGTCTTAGAATCGATCACTGAACAATAATATATATACTTTATGGGGTCCTAGACCGATATTTCGATGCGTTACACACGGAATGACAAAGTGAGTAAACCCCCATACTGTACACTCAAAAAAAAAACGTGGGTATTTAATACTAAAAATTTAGCTACGAGTACTAATGTTTTAGTCCAAAATGATCTAGTGCAGGCGTTGCTAATCATTACTAAAATTTGTTACTAATATCTAGTACATGAGAAATACTAACAAAACAGTAAATATTACTGCAATTTACTACTAAAAAAATCATAAATATTTAAAATTTTTGTCCTATTTAGTAAATAAAACTACTAATTTTAGTAAATAAAATTACTAATTTTAGTGATTAAAATTACTACCTAAATCAATTTTAATAAATAAAAGTCAGAAAAATATTATATATAAATGATTTTATTTCACTTCGGTTTTTTATTTTATTATTTCACTTCGGTTATAAGATATACTTAATTACATGTCTTCTTAAGCTGTTTAAAAAAATGTAGCGTTCATTGTACCACGTAAACGATTGCTAAAAATATAAGAAAGAAATAATATATTCTCAATACATGTTCAAATGTATATACAAACATTTTACTACAGAGGGCGCTTTTTTATACCTACATTTTTTTTTGTATTCGTGTGTGTATCCATATTCTTCTTCAGCTTGAATTTTTTTCTTAAACAATCATTGAAATAAAAAACGATTTAAAAAAAACTGACGTAGTTTTATTATTAATGCATATTAATTTTATTATAAACACATTTAAATAAAAAACATTTATATATAATTACTTTTACACAATTTAATTAAATAAATGTAACATATATTTTTTTATAAACACTCCGTGAGTGGGTATCGCGTTGTTACTTTTTCTAATTCTTTTTCGCACTAAACAAACAGAAAAAACAGTTGGTAGCACTGCAGTTAATGCGAGCACACGTAGTGTTCGCACACACTGCAGCAGCAAGCAGCAGACGGCAAAAAATATAAAGTGCCTGATTAATTATAAATTATAAATTTATAAAAGCTGTACTTATTGTATTTGGAACTTGATGTGTGCTTTTGCAATGTTAAGAAATAAAAAATATGGCATTTTAGTGAAATTATAATTAAATAGTCTACTCTTAATTTTTGCTGTCTGCTGCTTGCTGCTGAATTGTGAAGGAGCAAATGATCGCTAATAAAAACAGTGTTGCCATTATCAATATGAAAAAAAAACGCAAAAATCGTAGGAAAAGGGTAAAAATTTACCAAACAAAGAGAGAATATTAAAAAAAAATTTGAAAATGTGTTTTTAAGGTAAAAAGGATAAAAAGCAAAAAAAAAAAATAAAAATATTTGTTTTTATTATAAATTCAATAAATTAGCTGATACAATCAAAAGTAAAAATAATATTACATTCATATTACTCAAGTAATATTAAGATAATGGTTAACATTAAATTTTAAACAAACTTTTTTTATTACATTCAATTATCAAGCCACAGAACTGCTTTAATGGAATGCACAGAGGGCCAGACAGATCGATTTCCGGCCAAAAGTCCTTATTTGTAAATTCTCAAAAAAATGTTTACCAGTTTGTTGGGCATATAAAAAAAATATAAAAAATAAAAAAATATAAAAAGGGTCAAAAATGCCCTTTTTCGGCACTTTAACCGCGAATTACTCAAAATCCTGACGTGATAGACAAATTTGGTAGCCGGATTTGGATTTTGACAGTAAACAAAATTGTTTAAAAAAACAACAGTCATTAAACATTTAAAAAAATACGTAGTTGTAAAAAAAAAAATTAGAAAATATGTACCAAAAAGTTTTTACACAAATACAAGTAGGAAAGTCCAAACATGGACCGATTGGATATTTTTTTAAAATCTTTAATTACTGGAAAAAACACATATAAAACAATTTTGAGAGAAATATGCTTCTTTTAACTGAATATCGGCGACTAAATCTACAGGGAGTAACAGTATGCATTACCATGTAATGCATAGCCACAAAAAATGGAAAAATACGTACTAGTTGTTCCCTACCGCTTCCCATAGGCCATATTTTTTTTTTTTATTTTTCATGCATTACGAAGGTTCATGCATTATTTTTAGTCTTATCCCAAAAAAATCATTAATCCTGTATAGAGTAAGGCCACGTTCACACTACATGAACTTATACCTAATTCACACCTAATATGAAATCACATTCCATCACAACGCATAGCGTTGTTCAAAATTCTGTGTAAATTGGTTTTGTAAAAACAATAAATTGTATTGAAATTTTTACGAAAATAAACCCCAATTTTCTTTATTTAACTTTATCAAAAATACATATTTTGATTGCGTCATTACAAAAATACAACTCCATAACCAAAAATTTAAATAAGCCGACGATTGAGAGCAAACGCCGCCGTCTGTAAGCAAATGGGGCGAGTCGCCACCACCGTAAGTTCCTCTTCGGCACAATTTAAATTAATTGTTAGAGTCACTTAATTCAAATTTAAAGGGGTTGTTTGTATGAGGCCAAGGTCCAAACATGGATAAAATTTTCCAAATTTCATTAGGTCTGGGCTTAACTTTCAAATTTCAGCAAAATCTATTGATAATATAAAAATCACAAATTAAAAAAAATAGAAAAAAACACCATAAATACCTTATCTTTAAAAACGCGTATTTAAAAAACGGCAAAACCAAAAAAGCACCAGCACTTACCCAAAATGTAACATAATGGCAACACTGAATTCAAATTTAACGATTTTGCAGCAAAAACAGTTGGTAGCTCTGCTTGTAAACAAGCGCCCCCTTACGGAATTATTACTAACAAAAAAAAATTAAAAACCTAATAAATTACTGTATATTAGTACTTTTATGAACTAAAAATAGTAAAAAAATTAGTACAACCGACTACCAACAAAAATTACTCATAAACAGTAAGAAATACTAATTTTAGCACTTTTAAGATACTAAAAAAACTACTGTAATACTGGTAATTGGTAACTTATTAGTAGATTTGGATTACCAACGCACTTACTAATTTTTTTACTGTAGAATTATTTTGAGTGTAGTTGGATGGTATAAAAAAACAAATTAAAATGTAACTCCATAGTGGAGCTTCAGATTTTGAACATAACATAATAATTTTATATAAATTTTTTTTTACTTTTTCTTTTAATTTCTTTTTTCATCAATACCCTCCATTTATCCATTTATGAATACCCTACACAATGCCCTTTTAAAGTGATATAAAAATTTTCTATGGTGAAAAAATTGGAAATACTTTATTTTCAGTTAAAACCTTTTTTATAATCACTTTTGTAAAAAAAATCCTAATTTTCATAATGCCCTTTTTAAGTGATAGAAAAATATTCTAACGTGAAAAAATTAACAATTTCATCACTAGAATCACTAGAATGGAGAGTATAAAAAATTTTAATAACAATTTTTGAAAACAGTATTTTAGTTGCCTTTTTTTCTTGGCAAGGACATCATGGATTTCCAAAAACAAAATTTTGTTTTAAATTTTAGAATGTCCTTTTAACGCTATTAAATTTTTACAGATGTTTTTTTTCGTATTGTTGTATACAAACTTTTAAAGTTTGTTGGAGAGCCAAATATTTGATTTTTTTCAATATTTGTGCTAAAAATCTTAAATTTTGCTTTATCACAAATTTGAAAATTTATTGCTCGACAACACGAAAAAATACCTTACTAAAATGTTAACTGCGTTTAAAGGACATTCTTAACTTTAATACAAAATTTTGCTTTTGGAAATCCATCATGTCCTAGCCTTCCTGGCACCTTCCAATATTGCTTTCAAAAAAATTTGTTGAAATTTTTATAAAATTTTTTTTTTGTTTCTTACTTTTGTCTGCAATATTTTTTTACAAGTTTTTTTTTACTACTTACTGCCTCCGACTTCAAAAATTGTAAAAAACTGTCTAAACGTCAGTGTTGCAAAAATCCTTTTTTAAGCGCCAAAGTATTGATCCAAAAAAATAAAAAAATATGGGTTTTAATCATTTCGAAATCACTAACAATATGTGTAGGGTATATAAAAGTAAAAGTAGTAGAAGAAAAATGTAAAACCAAGAGAATGACAAACAAAATATACAAATTTATTATAAGGACTGTGCAGACATATTCAAAATCGTTCTAAAGATTCTAGCTGTGTTTTGCAATCACTGGATAAGGATTTATCATAAAAAATATGGAATTAAATATCAGTCGCATGAAAGCTTTAATATTAATAAGTCTACATTTTGTAAGATAAATCCTAATCCGAGTGATTGCAAAAACACAGCTGTTATTTAAAAATCTCAAATTTTATTTGTAACAGTCCTTATATCATTTGAAATTCGTTATAAGCCCTAACAGACAAACAAACAAAAAACAAAGTGAAAATATAGCAAAAATATATAGTAGTATATTTTATAAAGCATAAACCAAAACCACGGAAATAAATGTTGTAGTCTCACAAAAAAAAATATTAAGGACTAACAAAGTTTTCGTCTATAACTTGTTAAGGACAATAATGGAAAACAAGACAAAAAACTGTTAGACATAAACTGCATGTTGCGTGCTTTTTTGGCTAACAAAAGTTTTTTTTTTTTTTTGTTATGAAGGGGATTTTATGAATAAGCCAAAAAATATTTGACTTTTTGTGTTCTACTGCTGGGAGAGTTTTTGCTTTCTTTTGCTACAATACAAGACTGTTTTAAAGGTTTAATCATCTTAGAACAGTTTTTTTCTTGTTTTCTTCCTGCCTCAATTTCTTTATTTTGTTTTTTTCTATGTTCTTTCAACAATTGTGATGTAGATGCCAAAAATTGATAAGCATTAACAATAGATTGTAGGTTATACTACTATTGTTCATCTTGTTCTTTTAGTTGTTATTTGTTTTATAATTGCTTGCATACTTTTAGGCATTTAAAAGAAATTAGTTTTTTTTTCTTTTAACACTTTGTTATGGCTACAAAACGTTTTTCTAGTATTTTTTGAAGATAATATATCGCCTAAAAAGGGGAAGGAGAAGTTTTTTCGAGTTCTTTACTTTTTCTGCAAAGAAAAGTTGTCATATTATTTTTGAAACTTTAAATTGTTGAAATTCTTTATAGAAGTGTTTTAATAGAAAAAGTTTTTTTTTTCATTCCTTTGCTTAGCACATTAAAATATGCTTGAGAAATTTTTGAAAAAAGGAGGAATAATATAGAGAAGAGATATTAATCTATAATCTTAAACTGTAGACAATAGCAACATATTTGAAAAGGAATAGTGTTAAATATATAAAATTTAATTGAAAAATGTTGTTAAATTTTTTTAAGAAAAGAAAATTTTTAATTGATTTAGATCAATTTAGAAAGGGCTTTTATTTAATTTTCCATTAAAAACATGTTTTTATGCGCTTCAAATATTGATAAATGTATAACATTTTCTAAAGAAAACTGTTTGTTATCGATAACTATATAAATATTTCTTAAAACATTTGTTGCTATCGATAACTACAGAATTTTCTATAGAAAATTTTTTGCTATCGATAACTATAGAATTTTCTAAAGAAAATTTGTTGTTATCGATAACTATAGAATTTTTTATAGAAAATTTTTTTTTTGTCTATAACTATAGAATTTTTTATAGAAAATTTTTTGTTATCGATAACTATAGAATTTTCTTTAGAAAATTTTTTGTTATCGATAACTATTGAATTTTCTATAGAAAATTTTTTGCTATCGATATCGATAGAATTTTCTAAAGAAATTTTTTTGCTATCGATATCGATAGAATTTTCTATAGAAAATTTTTTGCTATCGATATCGATAGAATTTTCTATAGAAAATATTTTGCTATCGATAGAATTTTCTATAGAAAATTTTTTGCTATCGATATCGATAGAATTTTCTATAGAAAATTTTTTGCTATCGATATCGATAGAATTTTCTATAGAAAATTTTTTGCTAACGATATCGATAGAATTTTCTATAGCAAATTTTTTGCTATCGATATCGATAGAATTTTCTATAGAAAATTTTTTGCTATCGATATCGATAGAATTTTCTATAGAAAATTTTTTGCTATCGATATCGATAGAATTTTCTATAGAAAATTTTTTGCTATCGATATCGATAGAATTTTCTATAGAAAATTTTTTGCTATCGATATCGATAGAATTTTCTATAGAAAATTTTTTGCTATCGATATCGATAGAATTTTCTATAGAAAATTTTTTGCTATCGATATCGATAGAATTTTCTATAGAAAATTTTTTGCTATCGATATCGATAGAATTTTCTATAGAAAATTTTTTGCTACCGATATCGATAGAATTTTCTATAGAAAATTTTTTGCTATCGATATCGATAGAATTTTCTATAGAAAATTTTTTGCTATCGATATCGATAGAATTTTCTATAGAAAATTTTTTGCTATCGATATCGATAGAATTTTCTATAGAAAATTTTTTGCTATCGATATCGATAGAATTTTCTATAGAAAATTTTTTGCTATCGATATCGATAGAATTTTCTATAGAAAATTTTTTGCTATCGATATCGATAGAATTTTCTATAGAAAATTTTTTGCTATCGATATCGATAGAATTTTCTATAGAAAATTTTTTGCTATCGATATCGATAGAATTTTCTATAGAAAATTTTTTGCTATCGATATCGATAGAATTTTCTATAGAAAATTTTTTGCTATCGATATCGATAGAATTTTCTATAGAAAATTTTTTGCTATCGATATCGATAGAATTTTCTATAGAAAATTTTTTGCTATCGATATCGATAGAATTTTCTATAGAAAATTTTTTGCTATCGATATCGATAGAATTTTCTATAGAAAATTTTTTGCTATCGATATCGATAGAATTTTCTATAGAAAATTTTTTGCTATCGATATCGATAGAATTTTCTATAGAAAATTTTTTGCTATCGATATCGATAGAATTTTTTATAGAAAATTTTTTTGCTATCGATATCGATAGAATTTTCTATAGAAAATTTTTTGCTATCGATATCGATAGAATTTTCTATAGAAAATTTTTTGCTATCGATATCGATAGAATTTTCTATAGAAAATTTTTTGCTATCGATATCGATATAATTTTCTATAGAACATTTTTTGCTATCGATATCGATAGAATTTTCTATAGAAAATTTTTTGCTATCGATATCGATAGAATTTTCTATAGAAAATTTTTTGCTATCGATATCGATAGAATTTTCTATAGAAAATTTTTTGCTATCGATATCGATAGAATTTTCTATAGAAAATTTTTTGCTATCGATATCGATAGAATTTTCTATAGAAAATTTTTTGCTACCGATATCGATAGAATTTTCTATAGAAAATTTTTTGCTATCGATATCGATAGAATTTTCTATAGAAAATTTTTTGCTATCGATATCGATAGAATTTTCTATAGAAAATTTTTTGCTATCGATATCGATAGAATTTTCTATAGAAAATTTTTTGCTATCGATATCGATAGAATTTTCTATAGAAAATTTTTTGCTATCGATATCGATAGAATTTTCTATACGATATCGATAGAATTTTCTATAGAAAATTTTTTGCTATCGATATCGATAGAATTTTCTATAGAAAATTTTTTGCTATCGATATCGATAGAATTTTCTATAGAAAATTTTTTGCTATCGATATCGATAGAATTTTCTATAGAAAATTTTTTGCTATCGATATCGATAGAATTTTCTATAGAAAATTTTTTGCTATCGATATCGATAGAATTTTCTATAGAAAATTTTTTGCTATCGATATCGATAGAATTTTCTATAGAAAATTTTTTGCTATCGATATCGATAGAATTTTCTATAGAAAATTTTTTGCTATCGATATCGATAGAATTTTCTATAGAAAATTTTTTGCTATCGATATCGATAGAATTTTCTATAGAAAATTTTTTGCTATCGAAATCGGTCTAATCGAATTTAACTTTTTCACTTGTTTTTTTGTTTAGATGTCTCCTTTTTTTAGAGAAAACATTGTTAATATACTAAATTGTAGCATACCCTAAGGATCAGTTTTAAAAACATTTTTACATTTCAACACCCAAATATTAAAATTTAACCAAACAAAAAGCTATAAAATTTTCTTGTACTAAACAAAAAAAGTGCTGTTCAATTGCTTCCCCGGGGATAAAGAAAAACTTTTCAGTCATGTAATAAAAGCAAAAAAATAAATATAATAACAAAGAAACTTTAACAAAAAAAAAATCTTAAACATCATTGTTTAACCAAAAAATTACAATCTAAATGATTTTCATTTAAAAACCATAATTACAAAAAAAATTAAAATCGCTTTGTTAAAGCCAAACAATTATTGTTAAAACGTCAACAGTTTAAATGTTGATTTAACACAAAATCAATATTATTTTAACGCTTCGTTCCCATCTATTTTTGGATGCTTTGCTATTTACTTAAATTTTGTAGTCTGTTTTTAGGGGGGCGGAAAATTTATATAAAAATTCCAAGCACGTTTTTGGTGAAAAATTCCAAACAATGTTTTATGAATTTCTGTTACATTTCACATGATTTGTAATACCAACATGGTATTAGGAGTGGTTAAAACTAAATATGATTAACTTAGGCTAACAATTTCAATATCCAAAGCCTATAACTAGGCAATGTTTTGTATTTTAGGCACATAAAACAATTTGGTTAAAAAAAGCTATTCACACTTGATGTTTGACTGGGAATGAAAAAATCTATTAAATTTTGATTTATTATATAAAAAAAATTCTGCGTTAGACAGCTTTAAAAAAATGTAGTAGTAAAAGGCCTTAAAGTATGCCTTAGTTTAGGATTTATTAAAACCAATTCATTAAATATACTTACAAAAACAGGCCTGCTGTATTTTTCTTTTATAGAGTTTTTATATAATATGGCAATTTTTTCATTTTTTTATTCTTAAATTTGTTTTTGTATAAAAAATTTAAATTTTTTTATTATTTTAGCGCCATATTGCAGTATTTTTTTTTTTGTTTGTTACTAGTTTGAGTTTATTGTCGATTTTTATCTTATTTCGATTTTAGAAATACAAAAAAAAAAACTTTAGTGTGGTATTGTTAAGCTTTTTATTTGCTTTGTTTGCGGTCATGTTTTGTAATTTATTATTGTATTGGGTTTGTTTGTTTATTTTTTAAGTAGTTCCCCTTTGGTGTATGCAACATTTTTTTTGGTTATTGTATTTTTAAAACGTGGTTTTATATAAACTTTTTTTTTTAATACAAGCTTCGATTTAAAGAGGTTTTTCAAATCAGATTTTTAAAATGTGTAAATTTTCTTTTATATAGTATTAGAGGAGTATACAAAAATAGCAATTTTGAATTTTCAATAAAGCCCCTAAGATATGCAGCAATATTTTGAATATTTATAAATATATTTCGTTTTTTAATTGTATTTGTTTTATTGCATATTTCAGGGTTTTTAATTTTTAAATAATAAAAAAAATATATGGGCTATTTCACGTCAACGGGTGACACCCCCCCCCCCCCCCCGCCACTAAAATTTAATTGGTCGTAGAGAGTTGTATTATGTCTTAAAATTTAGCCAATGATCTCTACTTTTGAAAGATGAAAGGCGGAAGTTGAACCCAATGGTAAGTGAGCCAATATGGCGGCGCGAATCGGGATACCCCGATCGGAATATGCTGGAAACTAATGAAGGAGTTATCGGATTTTTCTGAAATTTGATATCGGGGGGTTTATTGGGACGCTAATTTCGAATTTTCATTCAGATTTCAAAAATTCAAAATGGCGAATCCAATATGGCGGATAATTTTTTCGAGGTTTTTGCATTCAAATAAAACTCGGTCCCGGGTGTATTATGGGTCATTAACCACGATTCTGAATTTAGATTTACAAAATTCAAAATGGCGGATCCAATATGGTGGTTTTTTTTTAATTTCGATTTCCTTGAAACTTGTTACCCGGGGGTTATTTGGGACGCTGATTTCGAATTTTTATTCAGATTTCAAAAATTAAAAATGGCGGACTCAGTATGGCCGATGGATTTTTTTTTTAAGTTGTCGCATTCAAATAAAACTCGGTTCCCGGGTGTATCATGGGTCACTAAACACGATTCTGAATTTAGATTTTCAAAATGGCGGATCCAATATGGTGTTTTTTTTTTTTTTTTAATTTCGATTTCCTTGAAACTTGTTACCCGGGGGTTATTTGGGACGCTGATTTCGAATTTTTATTCAGATTTCAAAAATTAAAAATGGCGGACTCAATATGGCCGATGGATTTTTTTTTTTTAGTTGTCGCATTCAAATAAAACTCGGTTCCCGGGTGTGTTATGGGTCACTAAACACGCTTCTGAATTTAGATTTCCAAAATTTAAAATGGCGGATCCAATATGACGTTTATTTTTTTTTAATTTCGATTTCCTTGAAACTTGTTATCCGGGGGTTATTTGGTACGCTGATTTTGAATTTTTATTCAGATTTCAAAAATTCAAAATGGCAGATCCAATATGGCAGATGATTTTTTTTTAAGTTGTCGCATTTAAGTTAAACTCGACACCATACCACTGACAAGGGAAGTCTCCCTAGTGTCACCAGCGGATCTTTCTGGAATTGGTTTTATTTTGTAGATCAGAATGAAAGGTCTTTTGAAAACCTATCTACGTGTGCTAAGAACGTGTCCAAACATGCACAACTTTTCGTCATATTGAGTAAAATACCAAAATTTTGGGACATTTTTGTTTATAAGTCGAAAAATATTAACTTCTTTGGCCCGTTGTTAGCATCACGGGAAAGGTATTTTTAATACCTTTAATTTGATACCACACATGCGTATACTAATTTTGTTTAAATAGGCGTAAACCGTAAAAAACTGAAAAAGGTCAATTTCCCCCCATACAAATCGACCCCCCCTAAAAATGAGTTTGGGCCGCTAAAAAAAATATGTGTCAAATTAATTTTCGTTCTTAACAACATATTCAAATTTCATGAAGATCGGAGGGTGACACCAGGGAGACTTCCCTTGTGAGTCGTATGATTTTCATGAAAAATCAAGATTTTTTTATAGCATAATTTTAGGCATGTAATATATGGGGCATTCCATGTCAAATCGGACACTTTGAAATTTTTTTTTTTAGATTTTTTCCAATTTGTTTACAGTTTTTAGTACACTTCGAAAACTCCTTCGTGGTAATTTTTCAAATTTTTTTGATGACCCGTTCAAATTTTTAAAAATTGGTAGTTTGTTCCTTTACTCAAACTTCTTTTACTCATAACTTATTCAATAATTGGTCCAAATTTAAATTTTTTTTTCAAAATTTTTGTTTTTTTTACGTACTTAAAAAAATCCCAAAAAATTCTTAAAAGCGCTCTAGAGTGCGCTTTTTAAGTTTTAAAATTTAAATCTCATTTTTGAAAATGTTTGTACTCTTCGATTTTTTTTAAATTTTTTGTGTAAAACTTCTATTGATTCTACAATTTTTTTTGTCCAGGAGGATCGTGGGATAACGATTACTACTTTTTTTTTAAATTTTTTGAAAAAATTTTATTGTAATTTTCCAATCTTAAAATCATTCCTAAAGCTCCAATGGTGCGTCATAGCGCGGTCCTTTATAAGAGCGACCCCCATTAATTTTTATGTCTTAACATTTCTTTGGAACCAACTAATACCCCATCTCCAATTTCTAAGGGGGCTCCCACACAAAACGACATTTTTAAAATTTGCTCCAACCGCTCTAACTGCCCTAATAGTGCCCTTAGAACAACTACATGTATGACCGACCCACAATATTTTTTTAGTCCAAACATTTTCTCTGAACACTCCTACACTCTATCTTTAACTGTTAATGCGGTCCTAATACATTTTTTTTATTTTTTGTAAATTTGTTTTATTTAATCAGCTTCTACCGGTCCAATGATGCGTCCGAGAGGGGTCATTAGTGAGATCGAACTTGATTGAACTTTTTCAGGTTTTTAATCAAAATTAGCGCAGGTATCAGATTAAAGGTATTTAAAATACCTATCTCGGGATGCTAACAATTTTTCAAAAAAGTTAATATTTTCGAATTATTAACAAAAATGTCTTAAAATTCTGGTATTTTATTCAATATGACGAAAAGTTGTACACATTTGAAAACATTGTTTACTCACTTAAGCTGTGTTTACACCATAACACTCAGTCGTATGATTTTTATGAAAAAGCAAGGTTTTTTTATAGCATAATTTTAGGCGTGTAGTAAATATATGATTGTTATTAAAAACAACAAAAAACTCTATATATTGCTAAATTTATAAACAAATATAACAATTTATTTAATCTTAAGTTTATAAATTTAGCAATATGTAAAGTTTTTTGTCGTTTTTTAATAACTATCATATATTTATTACATGCCTAGAATTATGCTATAAAAAACCTTGCTTTTTCATAAAAATCATATGACTCAGTGGTATGGTGTAAACATAGCTTTAGATAGGTTTGCTAAAGACCTTTTATTTGGTATGCAACATGACTAGGTTTCTTTGCGTAATATAGGAGATAAACGCAAAAAACTGAAAAATTACCGTTTCTTCCCTTATCGTTTTTACTCCTTAAATATAAATTTGGGTTGCTAAAAAAACACATGTCCCTTTATTTTTCCTGCTCTATTAAATAAAACCAACTCCATAAAGATCTGCAGGTGACACTAGGAGACTTTCCTTGTAAGTCGTATGATTTTTATGAAAATGCAAGATTTTTAAAGCATAATTTTAGGCATGTAGTAAATATATAATTGTTATTTAAAAGCGACAAAAAATTGCTAAATTTATAAACAAATACAACAATCTATTCAATCATTAGTCGATTTATCAAAAAAAAAAAAGTCATAAATGTCATTGTTTGGCTGGGTTTTAATTTTGGGATTAGATATTTACAAAATGCCTAAAATTATGCTACAGACAAATTTTACTTTTTTATAAAAATCGCTGAAAATAAAACGACTCAGTTTTTAGTACAAATACAGCTTTAATAATTATTTTTTTATGCACTCACCCTGCTAGAAATTTTTTCATTCCCACACAATTACTTTGAAAGAATTTAAGCTTAAAAATTACAACCTCAACAGATAATAAATAGTAAAATACTTTCTCCCAGCAATTATATTTATGGTTGCCTTTTTAGTGCTTCATCTGTTTTTTTTTTGCTCTTTTTTCATTTAGCGGCTTTTCCTTTTTCTGCGGCTTTTTATTTCCTTATTTTTTTAATCTTCTTCCACCTACAACTTTTTTTAAAGAATTTTCTTTGACATTTTATATATCAAGAAATCTTTTTTAAATTTCAACTCAGTGAAACTGAAATAAATGTTATAAAAAACCGGCAGTTTTTGGAATTAAGAAAAACTGTAAATGCAGTTGTGTAAACAAGACCTTGAACCATCACTGAGCAATGTTTAAGCATTACCCCACTTTATCCGTAAAAGTTACAGAGGGTTAAAGTTGAAAAATCGATAAAAATGGCTTGAAATAATCCATAGTTTTTACATTATTTCGCTTTTTTTTTAAGTTCTCCTTATATTTCAATCTTTTCCGGCATAACACAAAGTCAGTACATATAAGAGATTATTTTAATGTTGGTTTGATAGATGCTTCATCGCTTGGTAAGAAGTTATAAGACGGTTAAATTTTGAAACCAAAAATTACGAGTTTTTAAATTTTCGAGGTTTTTTGATCGGGGATTTCGGCCCCCTCTACAAAATGAAAAAAGTTGAACTAGAGTTGGTAACTGTTGTAATTCTTAACATTTTGGAATTAATCCCGTTAATGTGCCACGAATAGTTAAGGAGTTTCAGCAGATCAAAGTTCGTAAGAAAAAACGTAATTTTTTTAAAATACCAGTTTTTCGCGAGGCACATTCGCGGTTTCATTCGAAATTTGGTGGACTCTTGCGTAAACCGAGTTTTTTATGAGTTTACATAAAAAAATCACTGGCGGGTTTATAAAAAATAAATTGCAAAAATTTTATGGCATTTTTGAAAATTGTGCGAAATTTGCAAATCTGTTTCCTATTTTTTTTAGTAGCAATTAATGCATCATGTTCATTTTAATACACCAAAAGACGTGCCTTAACGAGTAGAACTGATTTGCTTTTTGACTTTTTACTTTAAGCCATTCTGAGCGGAAAGCGCGATGATTTTATCTAAACCTGTTTTGATCTGGCACATCCAAGGCTTAACACGAAATCGGATGAAATTTTTTTTAAATGAAAGCCCACTTGATGTGTCATCATAAAATCACAGGCGGGTTAAAAAATTTTGATGATTATAGATTTTTTGGACCATATTAAATTTTCTTGTTATAAAAAAGCATCACCGATTTCTTTTTAACTACTGGTACAATGATACGATTTTCCGTGATTTTCTTCAGTAATACCAACGCGTATTGCCTAAATATGTTATAAAAAATTGTGAAACTTTTCTTTTACCGCGAATTAATCGCGATTTTAGGTACTTAGATATTTTTTTTTTTAAATCGTTTGGTCATTAAAGGGTTAAATTTATATCATATATTTTAGAAGAAATGATATATCCTGGCATGTTTTAATAATGCATGCAACAAATGTGTAGAAAATAAAATCTTTAAAATATTTTTAAGATTTTTAAAACCGCTAAATCTTAAAACCGCCATAACTTTTGACCCCCTTGCGCGATTTAATTGACGCGAACGAATTTCTTATTCTTAAATAGCATCTAATATTTATGCCAACCTTCATCGATGTGCCATCAAAACAAAAATCACATCTTTTTTAACTCAAAATTTAAGTCTAAAACGGAACTCCTCATATATAAACTTTTTTATCATTGGTTTTATATACTATTTTTTTGTTTTTGTTGTATTTCATTTGTGTAAAGCCTCATTTTTCACACTTATAACTACTAGCTACTTCTTGCTCTTCCTTTCCAGAAAAAAAAAAATGAACCATAAAAAAACAAATAGTAAATGGAGCATAGTATGGTGGTAGTAGTAGTGGTAGAAGCAGCATCATATGTGTATGTTGTTTGTGTATAAGTAGCAGCGCCTAAAAGTATGTCACGCTTTAACACATACTCTATTCTTTGTTTCTTCCTTAGTTTTATAGACACTGACGACACCCCATACTCACACTTAACTTGATAGTACATTTTTGTTGGTTTCGAGGCAATTTTTTTGTCGGTTCGTTTTAATTTTTGTGTCACATACATAGAATATATAAATTGTCTATATGTTTTCTCACATTTTCATTTTCTTGTCTGTATTTTTTTTTTATTTTATTTTGATGTAAAATAAAAATTATTATTAAAATTTTAGAAAATTGAGAAATAACTTAAGTTTAATGGAAAATAAAAGGTCATATGATTTTAAGAAAGTTTATAAGAATTTTCTCATAATTTTTTTAAAGACAATGTGTAAGAATGTGTAGGATTGAAATAGGGTTTATGGTAGTAAAAGAGAAAAGTTTAATTAAAATTGATTTTTTTGGGGAGGTTAAGGAATTATGAAAATATCGAAGCATACTTTTGGGAGTCGATAAAAATTGGCTTAAATTTTAGAATTTAATTTTAAATTCTAACACATTTATAAAAAAAAAAAAACTTTAAAAACTATAAAGCCGAAAGTGGTGATTTTTTAAAAGCATAATTTTAGGAATGTAGTAAATATGAGATGCTTATTTAAAAGCGACAAAAACTCTACATATTGCTAATTTCATAAACAAATATAACAATTTCATTATTCTTGAGTCGATTTGTTAAAAAAAATAATAAATGTCATTGGTTTGCAGGGATTTAATTTTCGGATCATTAATTTACAAAATACCTAAAATTATGCTACAGCATAATCTTACTTTTTTATGAAAATCGTCGAAAATGAAATGACTCACAATCAGTGGTATGGTGTAAATACAGCTTAAGCGATGTTTACACCATACCACAGAGTCGTTGTTATACCCTACACCACTCTGTGGTACAGGGTATAATGAGTTTGTGCTGATGTTTGTAACTACCCGAAATATTGGTCTTAGACCTACCTTCAAGTATACCGTTCGAATCAGAATTACTTTTTGAGTCGATTCAGCGATGTCCGTCCGTCCGTCCGTCTGCCCATCTATCGGTTTAAGCACGATACAAGTCGAAATTTTCAATTAATTGACTTGAAATTTGAAACTTAAGCATCCTTTGGCCCAAGGACGAAGCCTATTGAAATTGGAAAAAATCGGTCCATGTTAAGACCTAGCCCCCACACAAACGCCCCCTTTGGATTAGGCTTAAATGATTCTAATAACCGTATTATAGTAGATATCGCTTTGAAATTTAACAGGTAATCAAATTTTGTATGCAAGAATCATCCTTCTAAATTTCAAAGGAATCGGATAAGTCCTTCTGGTAGTCCCCATACAAACCACCCTCCCGATATTCACATAATTCCCTCAAAATTTATAAATATGGAAATATTTGATAAAAATTTTGTTTTTAGCTGTTAAACGTGTACTTTAGTAACCTAATCAAATCAAAATAAAACATTTAAAATCCTACTGAAGATGACACTAACTGGGGTGTTTGAAACCGGTATAGGAAATACTAGAAATGTCTATAATTTTTAGAAATTCAATTTTTCTTCTGCATTTTTTCAACTTGAACCCTTATAAAATAAAATTGGACCATTTTTGGACTTACAATTAGTCCCCCATATAAAAATTTCGACCGATGTTCAGTTAAATCGGTCTATTGGAAAAAAAAAAACAATTCCACTAAAATTTGATCTGTGTGTGTTTTCAACTCTAAATAAATTTCTAACAAAAGATAGATCCAATGGGTCCATGTTTGGACTTGGGACACATTTTCCGGAAAACACGGGTGTAGGGTACCATATGGCCGGTCTTGACCGACTATAAATTGCTTACCTGTTTTTTTATGAAAAAGCAAAATTTTTTGTAGCACTATTTTAGGCATGTAGTAAATATATGATTGTTTTTTAAAAGCGACAAAAAACTATACATACCCGAGTAAAAAGACCTAAAAGTATGCTACAGCAAAATCTTACTTTTTTTGAAAATCGTCGAAAATAAAACGACTTACAAGGGGAAGTCTTCATAGTTTATTTTTTAAAAGGCCAACATTTATATGTTGGTGGTGAAAATGGGGGGGGGGGGGGTAGAAAGAGTATTTTTTCTTTTTTTTTGTATTTATCTCCTATATTATGCAATGAACCCTCGTCATGTTGTATACTAAATAAAAGGTCTTTAAATCCTATCTTCGTGCGCCAAGAATGTGTCCTAACATTCACAGCTTTTAGTCATATTGAGTAAAATACCAACATTTTAGGACATTTTTGTTAGTCGAAAAATATTAATTTTTTTGGCACGTTGTTAGCAGCGCGAGATTGGTATTTTTAATACCTTTAATCTGATATGACTATAGTAATTTGGTGTAAATAGGCGTAAATCGTAAAAAACTGAACAATTTCAACTTACCCTCCATACAAATCGACCCCCCCTAAAAATGAGTTTGGGCCGCAAAAAAAAAAAATACGTATCGAATTAATTTTCGTTCTTAACAACATATCCAAATTTCATGGAAATCGGAGGGTGACACCAGGGAGACTTCCCTTGTGAGTCGTATGATTTTTATGAAAAAGCAATATTTTTTATAGCATAATTTTAGGCATGTAATAACTTTATAATTTTTATTTAAAAGCAACAAAAAACTTTACATATTGCTAAATTTATAAACAAATTTAGCAATTTATTTAATCTGAAGATGATTTATTAAAAAAAAAAAAAAAACATAAATGTACTGTCCCTGATGATGTTATTCAATGAATAACGAAATATTGGAGGAATAAAAAAAAAACACTTTTAAATAAAAGAAAGCTCGAGGTTGATTATTTACTATTTTGTATTGTGTGAATTTTTTTTAAGTCCAGGCTTAAAACCCAAAGAACCAACCGAAGACCGATTCCAAAAAGATTTTGCAGGTATGCTTCTGGTATGGATGGGCCCCTTTCCCAGGTACCTGTTTTCGATTAGAGAAAAAGTGTAAAAGGACGTCCCATCTTAGTTAACACTTTAAAGGCCAATTGTCACCATGAGACTGCATAAAACGATTTTTTATGTGTTGTGTAAAAAGAGTGCATACTTTTAGGATTATAGGAAAAATTTAAATTACGTATGATTTTCAACATTTTTATAAATGTTTTTAAAAATGTTGAAAATCTTTAATTAGATGGTATAAGAAAACAGTTGTCCTTTAATGACGATAAATAAAAATGTCATATCACATTTTTATTTTTAATTTATACTGCTATTAATAGCAAACTTCCATTGAAAATTTTTTCTGATTATTTTACAATATTAATGAATTTCTGCTTAAATTTAAAATATTTAATGAATAAATTCATAACAATTAATTTCTGATAATACTCAATGATTACAAAATAATCATATTAATATTAGTGTTGTAAACATGCTGTAACCACATATTTGTTGTTATAATAATAATTAAATATTATTGTTTGTCACTATGCTGTTGATGTTTTTTTTTAAATACTCTACTGTTGGAAATGGAGGTTTTTCTATTGGTTTGTCAATGCGCTTGTGAGGTTTTCGAAATATGGATGTTGGACATCTAGTGATGTTTTTAGTAATCTTATCCATAGGATTTCAGAAATTTAAATTTAAATAATATTTTCATAATGCACGGTTTGTTAATGGTAAATCCTGGATCTCCTAGTCTCTGGGAATATCTAAGTAACAGAATTTTATTCACCATAACAAGTTTTCCTTCAATTTTTATATCAAGGTTTTTCTGTAAAAGATTTCAGAGTAAAATATTTTTACACAAAATGATTTTTGTAATCAAATTGAATAGTATATTAAGTTTTCGTTGAAACTGTTTATAATATATTACTTTTTTGCTTTCGTTTTGCTTTTAATTATCTAAAGCCTAAAAGCATACTTTATTATTGATATAAGTGTCAACAACTAAAAGTAGGCAACACGTTTTTTTATGGCAATTATTAATAAAATAATTATCTCTGGTTTAATATAAAATTTATATTAAACAAATTAAATTAAAAATGTAAATAAAATGTAAATGGCATAAAAAAGAAAATTAAATATATAAAAAAAATATTCTACCATACAACGTTGGTAGAGTTGTAAAAGTTTTAACAAAATCGGCAACAATGACTCTTACTTGTTTTATTTTCATATAATAACAGACTTTTTTTTCAGTTTTTATATATTTCTCTCAGTGTTGTTAGTATAATAATATTATTTTCTTTAATTTCTTTATTTTTATATTAATTTCTTTATTTATTACTCTATAATTACACAGCTCAACATGAAAATGCGTATTGGATTCTGGTAAGTGATTTAAGTAGTGTTTGTTGCGCTGATTCCAAATCTGCGACCCAAATATGTCTATCACATCAGGATTTTGAGTTATTCGCGGTTAAAGTGCCGAAAAAGGCCATTTTTTACCCTTTTTGGAAGCTTATAATATAAGATCCTGACATGCGATCGACTTTGTATCAAGATCATTCAAAAGTATGCAATTTTCTCTATAAGACAAGATAAAATGTTCTTAGAATTTATTTTTCTAAAATGGTAAAAAAATCATTAACAAAAAACCATCCATTTTTTAAATATTTAGTATATTTACACAGTGTTTTTTAACAAATTTCCATACAAATAAACACGTAAATACTAGAATCAAAGCACTTGGGGCTAATGATTTTTTCACCATCATAAAAAATTAAATTTCAACAAAATTTGATTTTGTCTTAAAGAGAAAATTACGCACTTTCGAATGAGCTCGATATCAAGTCATTCGCATGTCAGGATCTTATTTTATAAGCGCTAGAAAATGGCCGAAATGGGCCTTTTTTGACACTTTAACCGCGATTTTTTTTTTAAATTGTGACGTGATAGAAAAATTTTAGTGACCGTTTTGGAATCGGGAAACCAAAACCTACAAACTTTTTTAGTTTCATTCAAAACGCAGAGACAAACCTCAGATTTGTAGAGCGGTGTTATCCTTTCAATGCATAAATCCTTTCTTAAGCATTCTTGTTTCTTAAGACATTATTTATATTTTTATTATGTCTGATTTTAGAAATTTTCTATAGCGTTTATCTTTTATAGTTTTCTAAAGGATTTTATTTGATAATATCATGTCTCCTTTTAGTTGGTGCTATTATAATAAACCTTTTCTTCTTTTTAAGTGTTTTCCGGTAATAACTTTTACGGTCATTACGTTGTATAATAAAGATTTTATTTAATGATCTAATATTTTTTGTAAATTATATGGTCAAAATCATGAAATATAAAGAAAATACATAAAATATTATATTGTTTAAATGCAAGTAATTGTTAAGGTAATTTTTTGGAAAATAAGGTTTATTTATGGTAACAGTTTAAAATTTATAGCATACTTTTAAGGGTGTTGTAGAGGTAGAACATTTAGGGGTGATAGTCAGTAGTCAGTTAAACAATGTTTACACCATACCACTGAGGCGTATGACTTTTTATGAAAAAGCAAGATTTTTTATAGCATAGTTTTAGGCATGTAGTAAATATATGATTGTTATTTAAATCGACAAAAAAATCTAGATATTGCTAAATTTATAAACAAATATAACAATTTATTTAATCTTAAGTCGATTTTTTTTTTAAAAAATAATAAATGTCATTGTTTTGCTGGAAATTAATTTTCGGATCATATATTTAAAAAATGCCTAAAATTATGCTATAGCAAAATCTTACTTTTTTATAAAAATTGTCGAAATAAAACGACTCACAAGGGAAGTCTCCCTGGTGTCACTCGCCGATCTTAATGGAATTGGTTTTATTTTGTAGAGCAGGAAAAATAAAGGGACACGTATTTTTTTATAGCGGCCAAAATTCACATTTAGGGGGTGCAAATGAGGGGGGAAGAAACTGAAATTTTGTCAGTTTATTTCGTTTATCTTCTATATTATGCACAGAAACCTAGTCATGTTATATCATGAAATCTTTTTTAAATTTCAACTCAGTGAAACTGAAATAAATGTTTAAAAAAACCGACAGTTTTTGGAATTTAGAAAAACTGTAAATGCAGTTGTGTAAATAAGACCTTGAACCATCACTGATCAATGTTTAAAGGTTACCCCACTTTATCCGTAAAAGTTACAGAGGGTTAAAGTTGAAAAAGCGGTAAAAATTTCTTGAAATAATCCATAGTTTTTACCTTCTTTCGCATTTTTTTTTAAGTTCTCCTTATATTTCAATCTTTTCCGGCATAACACAAAGTCAGTACATATAAAAGATTATTTTAATGTTGGCTTGATAGATGCTTCATCGCTTGGTAAGAAGTTATAAGACGGTTAAGTTTCGAAACCAAAAATTAAGAGTTTTTAAATTTTCGAGGTTTTTTGATCAGGGATTTCGGCCCCCTCTATCAAATGAAAAAAGTTGAACTAGAGTTGGTAGCTGTTGTAATTCTTAACATTTTGGAATTAATCCCGTTAATGTGCCACGAATAGTTAAGGAGTTTCAGCAGATCAAAGTTCGAAAGATAAAACGAAATTTTTTTAAAATATCAGTTTTTCGAGAGGCACATTCGCGGTTTCATTCGAAATTTGGTGGACTCTTGCGTAAACCGAGCTTTTTAGGAGTTTACATAAAAAAATCACTGGCGGGTTTATAAAAAATAAATTGCAAAAATTTTATGGCATTTTTGAAAATTGAGCGAAATTTGCAAATCTGTTTCCATTTTTTTTTAGTAGCAATTAATACATCATGTTCATTTTAATACACCAAAAGACGTGCCTTAACGATTAGAACTGATTTGCTTTTCGACTTTTTACTTTAAGCCATTCTGAGCGGAAAGCGCGATGATTTTATCTAAACCTGTTTTGATCTGGCACATCCAAGGCTTTACACCAAATCGGATGAATTTTTTTTTAAATGAAAGCCCACTTGATGTGTCATCATAAAGTCAGAGGCGGGTTAAAAAATTTTGATGATTATAGATTTTTTGGACCATATTAAATTTTCTTGTTATAAAAAAGCATCACCGATTTTTTTAAACACCTGTACAATGATACGATTTTCCGTGATTTTTTTTTTCAGTAAAACCAACGCGCATTGCCTAAATATGTTATAAAAAATTGTGAAACTTTTCTTTTACTGCGAATTAATCGCGATTTTAGGTACTTAGATATTTTTTTTTAAATCGTTTGGTCATTAAAGGGTTAAGTTTATATCATGTATTTTAGAAGAAATGATATATCCTGGCATGTTTTAATAACGCATGCAACAAATGTGTAGAAAAAAAATATTTAAAATATTTTTAAGATTTTTTAAAACCGCTAAATCTTAAAACCGCCATAACTTTTGACCCCCTTGCGCGATTTAATTGACGCGAACGAATTTCTGATTCTTAAATAGCTTCTAATATTTATGCCAACTTTCATCGATGTGCCATCAAAACAAAAATCACATCTTTTTTACCTCAAAATTTAAGCCTTAGCCGGAGCTCCTCATATACCAAATGAAAGGTCCTAAAAAAAAATCCTTTCTACGTGTGCAAAGCACATGTCTAAACATGCACAACTTTTCGTCATATTGAGTAAAATACCAAAGATTTAGAACATTTTTTTAATAAGTCTAAAAATAATAACTTTTTTGGCACGTTGTTAGCACCAAGAGATAGGTATTTTAAATACCTTTAATCTGATATCACATATGCCAATATTATTTTTGTAAAAATAGAAGTAAATCGTAAAAAACTGTAAAAGATCAATTTCCCCCCATACAAATCGACCCCCCTTTTCGTTCTGAACAACATATCCAAATTTCATGAAGATCGGAGGGTGACACCAGGGAGACTCTCCTTGTCAGTGCTACGGTGTAAACCCAGCTTAAGACTGAATAAAACGATTTTCGATGTTTTGAGTAAAAAAGAAGGGCATGCTTTCGAGAAAAAATTTACATCATGTATGATTGTCGACAATTTTAGAAAGGTTTGTAAAAATGAATAAAATCAGTTGGGTCAGTAATCCAAAAAACAGTTATCTTTTAATTGCAAGAAAATGGAAAAGTTTAAAGTAAAAATATATCAATACTTGTCTCAGCCTAAATATATGCATTAAAAAGGATTTTTTTAAAAATAATTTCTAAAATAATATAGAAGATTGAAACCGGTATAGGAAATACCAGAAATGTCTATAATTTTTAGAAATTCAATTTTTCTTTTGCATTTTTTCAACTTGAACCCTTATAACAAATATAGAAGATCTTTAAGGCCAATTGCCACGATACGACTAAATAAAACGATTTTCAATGTTTTTATAAAAAAGGAGTGCATACATTTTGGATAAAATCAAAAATTTATAATGCGTATGATTTTTTAGCAATGTATTTAAAAATATCGAAAATCATTCGACTCAGTGGTAAGAAAAACAATTTTCTTTTGATTGCAAAAAAGTGGAATTTTTTTTTGTTTTTGCACAAATATAAGCAAGCAAAAAAGTTAAATTTCAAATTTTAAAATAGTTTAAAAAAATATAGAAATTTTTGTCGTGACAATTGGAACACTTAACGGAGACTTTTGGCAAAACTTGTGTGGAAATTTGAATTAATGCTTTGTCTGAATCGTTTTATTTTCGAGGATTTTTATAAAAAAGTAAGATTTTGCTGTAGCATAATTTTAGGCATTTTTTTTCAATACATGTTCTGAATATTAAATCCCAGCAAAACAATGACATTTTTGATTTTTTTTTTTTTAATAAATCGACTTAAGATTAAATAAATTGTTATATTTGTTTATAAATTAAGCAATATGTAGAGTTTTTAACGCTTTTAAATAACAATCATATTTACTATATGCCTAAAATTATACTATAAAAAATCTTGCTTTTTCGTAAAAATCATAAGACTCAGTGGTATGATGAAACATAGCTTACGACCAGAGAACGAAGCCGACCGGCTACGAGTCGGCCTACAGCCGACGCCGACAGTTTCTTAGTTGGCCAAGCCGCCGCCGATCCAGGCGGCTTTTGACGGCTCAAATTTTCAGCCGATTTTCTCAGCTTAGCCGACAGGATTTACAAATTATTAAAATATTTTTTTTATATGCATGATTTTTAAGATGATTTTTTTGATTTTCCTTTGAACTGTTTTCTATTTTGTTTAAATTAATCAAAAAAATAATAAAATATTTTTTTCTTATTTTTCGATTAGCGATTTCGCAAATTCCATGTTTTCAACTTTTGGCTATGAAAATCATTAGAATCAATTAAAACAAGTGAGAGTGTTATATACTGTGCCGAATATTTTATACCCTCCAACATGTTAAAAAAAAATTACAGGGGGAAGGGGGGTTTCGGCCTCTCGAAAAAATGTTAACTAATTTATTTATTATGCTTTTTGCACTAACATTATACAATTTTATCATCATTTAAACTATTTTTTTATATCCACGTCCTAAAAAGGGTAGGGGAGGGGGGGGGGGTAAAAAAAACAAAATTGTTTAGGCCCTCCGATCCAAGTGCAGGACTCTGAACTTTTTCTTGCATAAACATGTTCCATTTGTTCAACAAATATATAAAAAACACGTAAAGAAAATAGTGTTTTTCAGAGGTTGGTTTAGTTCTTTAGGGGGGGATTTTTTCCCCCTTGACCGATTTTGCTCATTTACGAACTTAACCTGCCTAGGACCATAAGACGTATTCGTGCCAAATTACAGGAGGCTATCTCATTTATTTTGGCCTGCATTGTGCCATCTACTGATAGACGGACGAACGGACAGACGGACATTAACAGAATGTCTTAGAATCGCTCATGGATCAATAATATATATACTTTATTTTTTTTAGAAACTGTCGGCTCTTTGCCGACTTTTAGCCGAATTTTTATATCGGCTTCGTTCTCTAGTTAAGATGTATAGAACAACTAGGTGAAGCGCCTGGCGTTGCTCGGTTTTACTTAAACATGACAGCACCATCTAACGGGTCCAAATTTGATCAGGAAGCTCATTTTTATTTAAAAAATATATCTTGTAAATTTTAGCCAAATTGTACAATAAATACAAAAAATGGAATTATGACGACAACAGCAGGGTTCACATTTTATCAGTAAACATATTTTTGTTTAAAAAATATATTTTTCGGTTATCAGCCAAATCGTATCATAAATAAAAAAATTTAGTTTTGCGACAACAGCGCGACCTGTCGGGATTAAACTTAAGAGAGACCTGGCTCCAGACTAAACTAATATATTTTCCAAGTTTTGTGGCAATCGGTCAAGCGGTTCTTAAGTTCTAGTAACACTAACCTGACCAACTGTTTTTGTCTGAAAAGCGGGATGGAAAGGTTGAAAAAGCGGGATTTTGGTCTAAAAAGCGGGACTTTTTTTATATCCTTCACTTACAACTAGGTATAGTAAGTTTGTTACAGTTTGAAAAAGTATAAACAAATCATGATTATCAATCGATTTAAATTTGACATAGTGATGTCCGTCCGTCGCTCTGTTTACTTTCGATAGAAAGTAGTTTGTAATATTCCGGTCAGGTTGATATTGAATTTCAGTGAAATCGGTTCAGTGGTTCAGAAGTTATGTGCAAACCATGAATTTTGGATTGGTTTCACCTCCAATTCAGGTGTTAAATAAGACGTTGAACACGCTTCTAAAGACCACAAAAATAGTTTTCAAATTATTGTTGTCTCTTCAAAAAAATTGTAATTACATAAAAAAATATGGATTTGGATCTTTTGCTGTTACTTAACCCCGATTTGTTAGACGAGCTGAAATACCAGGTAATTTTGTTTGAGGAAATTTGAAAAAAATAGTTTTGCCGATTTGAAAAATGTTTCAAATTCAAAAATTTTATTTTGTACTAAATTAATATGGGTTACCGATATCTCGAAAATTGTATATTTCTTATCTGAGAACGTCTGGGCAACGTTAAACAAAAATTATTTTATTATTTTGTGTTGATCATATTCATAAAATGGTTAATCGACCTTTTTTTTCTTAAATTTAGAGAATTTTTGCCCAAAACTCGAAACTTTGACTGATTTTTGCGAGGTCAAAAATTTAACCGAGTCGGCTCAAAATTTCACTAGGTTCTTATTTCAGATCATTTAAAAATTTTCAAAATAAGGACCACCCTATTAAATACGTCTCGAAAAAAAAATTAAAAAAAAAATAAAAATTAATTGAAATAAAAATTTGTTTCTGAACTATTTTTTTTTATACCCTCCAACCACAGTATGGGGTTATACTCACTTTGTCATTCCGTTTGTAACGCATTGAAATGTCGGTCTAGGACCCTATAAAGTATATATTTTATTGGTTAGTGATCGATTCTAAGACATTCTAGCTACGTTCGTCCGTTCGTCCGTTCGTCTGTAGAGGAAGTTTGGCACGAATATGTCTTATATTCCTAGGCAGGTTAAGTTCGGAAGTGGGCAAAATATATTGTTTTTAACATATTTGAGGGTATAAAAGATTCAGCACAGCCGAATGTAACACTCTTACTTGTTTTTTTTTTTAATTTTGAGATGAAAAGAATAATTTAAATAAAATCAAAATCAATTTATATTTTTTTCAAAAATAAGCGTTTAAAAAGTTATTGGATTTTTTTTCGAGTTTCAACACAATTTTAGGAGTAATTTTTTAACGAAATTCTAAATGTTACCATATTTATATGCTCAAAAATAGAAATAAACAGCTTAAAATTACTTCAGAACAATCATACCCAAAATATTTTTTAAACAATTTTAAATTGTACTTTGCTATTCCAAAAGTCAAAAAGCGGGATAAAGCGGGATGAAGCGGGACTTTTGTTTAAAAAGCGGGAAATTCAAGGCGGGATGAGACATCAAAAAGCGGGATAATCCCGCCAAAAGCGGGATGGTTGGTCAGGTTAAGTAACACGTAAGTTTTTATATATTAAGATAAAAAATCTAGAGTATCTATTGAGGAGGACGATATCAAAAAATTATGTAGCATAAGCCAAGGCACTATAATTAAAATCAATCTTTACAAATTTCAATTATAATTAAAAGTTAATGTTAAATATGTACTTTGTATTTAATGCTAAAAATCCAACATTTCTATTGTCTTTGAAATTATGCTTTTAATTATGCCCTTAAATTTATACTACAAAATTTTATGCATTTGAAAATAATACGCATATTATATAAAAACAATTCTAAGGCATATGTTGAGGATATAGAATTTTAATTTAAAAATTTTTATATTTTCTCTATTCAAATTAACATTCATTTATTTTCGTTTCCAAAAAAATACTCAAATAAAATAAAAAAAAGTTGCATATTTTAAGGCTTATACTGTTAATATTGTTCTTTGTATACAACAATATTTTAACAAAAAGTAAAATGAAAAATATGTTACAATAGAAAAAAAAAAAACAATGAAAAATAAAACAAAATTTCATAAAATTCAAAAAAAAAGATGGGTGGTGCAAACATTAGCTGTGTTTTTTATATTTTGGGCTCATGTAAACTTTTGTAAATATTATGATTATGTAAATATTATGCTTTAAAAATACTGTTAATTATAAAAACTCAAACTGCAACTGCAAAATACAAAAGATGGCGTTTTTATAATCTGGCATTAATGGTACGCACTTTAAGGTATTCTTAAAAAATATTAAAAAAGTGCTATAAAAAAAGTTTACAAAATAAAAGTCATCTTCGAAATAAATTTTACTTAAGTCCACTTATTTATATGGCAAGTCCTAATCCAACGTAATTAAAAAAAACACTACTATAGTATTCAAATTCATATTTATATTTTGAAAATAAATACACATATGCATTTATAACAGTTAATATTGTTAAATGAATTTGTATGAGTGTTTGTAAAATGTATGTGGGTTTATGAATGTATGTTTGGGTTTATAAATGTATATCGGTTTATGAATTTATATGTTTGTGGGTGTGTGTGTGTGTGTATGTCTGAGTGTTTATAGATGTGTATGAATTTGGTATGTATTCCCATATGTTTCATATCATAAACTTTAGCTCAAAACTCAAAAGGAAATCCCATGTTGTTACAATTGACTTAATGAGCGTGGAGATTTGAATTAAGCATAATAAATGTGCGAATGGTTTTGTTGTAAATATTTTCAGCTATGAGGTATTCCAAAGAAAGAAGCTAAAAACTGAGAAATTATTGATAGCTTTTTAATAAAATGTTTTATTAAAAATGTCAAGAATTTGGTTTTTAAAAAACACAAGCTGCCTAAAAGACCTAAGAAATCTATATAACAACTTGGTTTAACACATCAACGACTCATCCTGTTTTTAAGTTGTGTTTTTGCAAAAAAATTAAAGTATACCTAAAGGTGCAGAAAAAAACAATAAAGCACAAAATTTGATTATTTTTTAAAAGCTGGAGATTTTTAATGCAAATATTTATACAGTTCACAAATATTATATTTTTCTTTAAAAATCTTACGACCTTTTACATTTTTGGTAATCAAAATTAAATTGTTCTAAAAATTTCGGAAATTTTTCATGATAAGATTGAATAAATCGATTTTCGATGTTTTGACTAAAAAAGAAGTGAATACTTTTAGGATTAAAAAAAATGTTAATTAAGGAATAATATAGAAATAAAAAAAAATCTTAGCGTAACACTTGTCCTTAAAGGCCAATTGTCCCGACAAAGGTATATTAACATCAGAGTCGTTTTTTCGATTTTTTTATTATGAAAAAGTTAAATATTTTTGTAGCATCATTTTGGGCATATAGAAAATATCTGATTGTTATGTAAAAGCGAATAAAACTTAACGTTTTGTTAAATTTTAAAAAGAAAACATAACAAATTACACTGTTAGTACGTGGAATTGATACACCAAAGCGCCGGGACACGTAAATTTAATTTTTGGTCGTTCAACACAGTGGCATTCTCCGTTTTGACAGATCAGGTCAATATTAAAGCTATGTTTACACCATACAAATGATTGTGAGTCGTTTTATTTTCAACGATTTTTATAAAAATGTAAAATTTTTCTATAGCATAATTTTAGGCATTTTGTAAATGGGTGTCCGCCGGGACGGTATACAACTTTGTTTTTCCGCCATTTTGGTAAACATTAGTCTTGACAGTTCATATTTGGCAGTCGTGAAGTAGAGACTTGGCAGATTTATTATGGAAAAATATTCAGTAAACCAACGTGTTTTAATCGTTAAAACATTTTATCAAAATCAATCATTGATTACTGTGACGATGAGAAAGTTACGTTATTTCAAGAAATGGTGATGTTGATTGACCTCCAGGTTCGCCTGATAAATGTGCTCAAAAGGGCTCGCATTTGTGAAGCTAACAGAGGCGGATTTATCTGGTATTGTATTCCATACATAATTTCCGACAATAAATAAAACATTTATCAATATAAGATTCTTTCTCTTTCATTTAATTAAAAATTATAAACAAACAAAGTAGTATACCTTCCCGTCAGACACCCTGTATATGATCTGAAAATTAAATTACAGAAAAACAATGACATTTTTTTATAAAATTTATAAAATTTTTTTAATAAATCGACTTAAGATTTAAAAAATTGTTATATCTTTTTATAAATTTAACAATATGTAGAGTTTTTTGTCGCTTTAAAATAACAATCATATATTTACTACATGCCACTGTGGGCCAGGATTTCCACTTTTTGGCCAATAAGGTCTGTAAGGCAACACATATTTAAAAATATTTTTTCGGAATGTCGACATCTTAAATTTTGTCCACCTTTAATATCTTTTTATTATAGCTTAAAGTTTTTTTTTTACATGAGGTTAAAGTCAAAGTTTGAGATTTTTTTTATATTTTTTATTTATGAAACAAATTATTTTTTTTTGTACTTCGACACAATATTTTTTCAAATTTTCGGTGAAGTTCTCCCAAAGACATACCTGTTTGTTCAACACATGATATAAACTGGTAAAAAGTAAGTTATAAGCATATTTTTTTTTAAATAAATTATGGAAATTCATACTTTTGTTGAAATCCGCCTTTTTTCAACACCAAAGTCCAAAAAAGTACAAACGATATTGACAAACCTCGAACTACGATCTGTCTCTGACAATGTATTCTATTCACATTTTTGCGACCCTGTGCGACCGTTCATAAACTTTTGATCTAGAGGCAATAAACCAAAATATGACGTTTAGAAATGCCCTAAAATGGAACTTGAACATTTTTCGATATTTTTGTTTCTATTGATTTCTAATAAAAAATGCCTCACTTTGACAACATTGGCGTGATAACTGCTGATGGGCACGTGAGTGAATTTTGACTCACGTTGACTCACGCTCACGAAAAAAAAACATAATTTACTCAACCGTTTTTTTTCTCACACTTACTCACTATTTACATGAGTAAACAAAACACCACTCACGTATGACTCACGCTCACTCGTAACTCACGCTAAACATTTAAAACACGAAAAAAATTGTAAAAACTGAATCAATACAATTAAATAGTTTTGACTCACGTAAAAAAATTGCACTCACTACGAATCACTCACGCAAAAAATTGTCTCACTCACTTATCACTCACGAACAAAAAAATTTTAATCACGCTTATTTTCGATCACGAATAATTCACGTGACCAGCGTCCATCTCTAGTGCTAAACATTAAAGCTGGTAACGCATTTAAGCGGGCATATTTGGCAATAGAATTTTTAATATTTTTTACGAAATTGTAAGCTTGTAGCATTTTAAGCTTGTACAAATAATACATTTAGGATGGCAAATGCTTATTGGAAATAAAAAAGTTCTCTCTTAAATGAGCCACTGAATATATGAACTTTTTTTGAACATTTAAAAGAGAAATAATTTATTAAAATCTTCTGATAAAAGCAAAAAGAGGGATTTATAAAAACATAGAAATTTAAACATTGTACATTTTTTTAAAAAGCTATGTCCTAAATTTTGGATCCGCCATTTTGATTTCAAAAAATCTGAGTTCGTATTCGTGTTGTGCAATCATTTCCTAGTGATATTTTGAAACATTAATCAATAATTTAAATATCTTGTCCGCCATATTGGATCCGCTATTTTGAATATTTGATTCTTAAATCAGATTTGGCATTCCAAAAACCATTAAAATCAGACAACATAGAAAAAAACTTAATATTTTATTTGACGCCATATTGGATCCGCCATTTTGAATTTAAAAAATCGGAGCTCATATTCGTAATTACTGACCCTAAATACATCAAAAATTACTAATTTAAGTACAATTAGCTAAGAATTACAAAAGCATATTCGCCATATTGGATCCGCCATTTTGAATTGCAAATCTTTAATTCCAAAATCAGTTTTAACATCAGAAAAACCATTAAAATCGAAGTTTTTGGCCAAAAGAGACAACATATAAAAAATTTTAAATTTAAATTCGTCGCCATATTGGATCCGCCATTTTGAATTTTAAAAGTCTGAGCTCATATTCGTTATTAACGACCCCAAATACATCGATAATGATTATATTAAACACAATAAACAAAGAATTAAAAAATCATGTCCGCCATTTTGGATCCGCCATTTTGAATTTTTAAATTTTTTTTCCAGAATCGTGATCAGCGATCCTTTAACACCCATATGCAATACTTTTTTGACATATAGGTTAGGCGGTCTATTTATGGCCAAAATTCAGGGATGCTGGCCCACAGTGCAGTGGTATGGTGTAAATTAGAGATGGGCACATGCGCAGGTTAGAGCGTAATTCATGTGATTCACGCCTGATCACGCGTGAGTGTGGCTGAATTCAATTTTACTCACGTGATTGTGAGTGAAGGAAAAAATGGCGTGAGTGAGTGCGCGTGAGTAAGATTTTTGGTTGAGTGAGTGTGCGTGAGTCGATTTTTTTTGCGTGATTTATTTTCTTTTCATATTTCCTTTCGTACCAAAAAAAAAGCAAACAAAATTTAAAATTTCTTTGAATTTTGCTGAAAAAATTTTAGATTTATGAAATATTAGCTTTTGATTTTTTTTTGTATAAATAAGAGTTTCGTGAGTGTGAGTCAACGTGAGTGTGAGTGAAGCTTGCCTGAGTGCACGTGAGAGTGAGTTATATTAAATTTACTCAAGTGATTGTGAGTGAGTGTGAGTAGAAAAAATATGGTCGTGAGTGAGTGTGCCTGATTCAAAAATTCCTGTCCTGAGCGTCAGTGAGTCAAAAATCACTCAAGCGCCCATCTCTAGTGTAAATATAGCTTAAATTTTTATAAATTTTTTTAAAATGTTCTTAAGGACAAGTCAGCAGTTGGTCAGCGGTTGTTTTAAAGCATTGTTGGTATTCACCGCTGCTTGTGGCCACCTCTGACCAACTGCTGACTTGTCCTTGGGACATTTGGCAAATTTGTATTAAAGCTATTTTTACACCATATTACTGAGCTGCATGATTTTTATGAAATAGCAAGATTTTTTATAGCATAATTTTAGACATATGGTAAATATACGATTTAATATATGGTTATATGATAAAAAACGACAAAAAAAACTCAATATATTGCTAAATTTTTAAACATATATAACAATTTATTTATTCTTAAGTCAATTTATTAAAAAAAATCATAAATGTCATTGTTTTGATGGGATTTAATTTTTGGATCATATATTTACAAAATGGCTTAAATTATTCTACAGCAAAATCTTACTTTTTTATAAAATCGTCGAAAATTAAACTACTCAGAGGTATGGTGTAAACACAGCTTAAGTAATATTAAAAAAACTAAAAAATATAAAAAATTACCCAGTCGGCTAAAAAAATTACCCCTTACATACTGGTAACCCTCTATTTACAAAATTTCTGACATTTTTATATAATTTTTTTTTAATTTTTTCCCAAGGACAAGTAAGGAGTTGAAAGTATTGTTGGTGTTCACCAGTTCTGGTGGACACTTGTGACCAACTGCTGACTTGTCCTTGGGGACATTTGGAAAAATTGTATGAAGATGTTAGCAAATTTATAATGGACGGATCAGCAGTATGCCAGGGTGATTTTTTTTTTCCAACTGGGTATAATTAACTTTATTTAAAACATCTTATGCCTAAAAGTATGCTATAAAAACAATCAAAAACATCTAAAATCGTTCGTATTAATTGTAAATTGACAATTAAGTACTATTTGAAATTTTCTTACATTATCTTCTATAAATATTAAAACATTTAATATAAAATACCTCATATACATGAGTATATTTTGCACTACAATACAGTATTTATATAAAACCTTTAAAATGGCAAAATGTTTAAATATTCATATGTATAATACATACACATTGTAATATATTCGTATAAACGTAATTGCGTTATAGTATTTGTATGGTTTGTTTATTATTAATAATGCGTAGAAATTATATTAAAAATTATGTTAATAGATTTTAGGAAAACATTTGTGTATGTACGAAATAAATGATATTATGTTTGCGGAAATATGTTAAACATAGAGTAATTGGATGAAAAAATTTAAGGATATACAAACATGGCAAATTTTAGGGATATAAATAGACTATAAGCATAAAAAATTTGTCATAGTTTAAGAGCTTTAGTCTGGTGTTTCTTCAAAAATATTGCATACTTTTCTGGTAATTATAAATTTTAGATCGTTGCCTACTTTAAGGAATACTGTAACATTTTAAGTTCATCAATGCCTTTACAACTGCCAAGCTGAACTTGAAATGTTTGAATGGTTCCTAAAAATAGGCAACAAAAAAATTATATAAACCCTAAATGTATGCAATATTTTTATAACGTTTAACTTTTAAGACAAAAAAAATCCATTTGAATTTTAAAAACTTGAATATAATTTTAGTTTTTAATTTATTTATCGAGTTCATTTCCTAATATTATCTCTAAAGTATGCTTTGAAAATGGAAAAAAATATATATGGGTCATCTTTTTTTTTTTATATGAAACTATCTTTATATATGGGGCATTCCATGTCAAATCGGACACTTTGGAATTTTTTTTTTTAGATTTTCCCAATTTGTTAACAGTTTTTATTACCCTTCGAAAAATCCTTCGTGGTAAATTTTCAGTTTTTTTTTTGATGACCCGTTCAAAAGATATCGAATTTTTAAAAATGTTTAGTTTGTTCCTTTACTCAAAATTCTTTTACTCATAACTTCTTCAATAATAGTCCAAATTTCAAATTTTCTGTTTTTTACGTACTTTTCAAAAAAAAAAAAATCGCAAAAAATTCTTAAAAGCGCTCTAGTATGCGATTTTTAAGTTTTAAATTTTAAATCTCGTTTTTGAAAATGTTTGTACTCTTCGATTTTTTGGATTTTTTTTTGCGTAAAACATCTATCGATTCTACAAATTTTTTGCTCAGGAGGATCGTGGGATAACGATTATTACTATTTTTTTAAATTTTTTGAAAAAATTTTATTGTAATTTTCCAATCTTAAAATCATTTCTACTGCTCCGATGGTGCCTCATAGAGGGGTCCTTTATACGTCATAACATTTCTTTGGAACAAACTAATACCCTATCTCCAATTTCTAAGGGGGCTCCCACACAAAACGACATTTTTTTAAAATTTGCTCTAACTGTCCTAATAGTGCCCATAGAGCAACAAAATTTATGACCGACCCACAATATTTTTTTAGTCCAAACATTTTCTCTACCACACCTACCCTCTACCTCTAATTGTTAAGGTGGTCACCATACATTTTTTTTTTATTTTTAGTAAATTTGTTTTATTTAATCAGCTTCTACCGGTCCAATGGTGCGCCCGAGAGTGGTCATTAGCGAGACCGACCCCCATTTACTTTTACCCTACAACAATTTTTTAAAACATACCTACGCCCTATCTCCACTCCCTAAAGCTATGTTTACACCATACCACTGAGTCGTATGATTTTTATGAAAAAGCAATGTTTTTTTATAGCATAATTTTAGGCATGTAGTAAATACATTAGATTGTTATTAAAAAGCGACAAAAACTCTACATTTTGCTAAATTTATAAAAAAATATAACAATTTACTTAATCTTAAGTTTATAAATTTAGCAATATGTAAAGTTGTTTGTCGCTTTTAAATAACAATCCTATATATATTACATGCCTAAAATTGTGCTATTAAAAAATCTTGCTTTTTCATGAAAATCATACGACTCAGTGGTATGGTGTAAACATAGCTTAAGAAGGCTCCCATACAAAATTATATTTTTATAAAATTTGCTCCAACTATTATTTGTATGGGAGCCTACTCAGGGAGTGGAGATAGGGCGTAGGTATGTTTAAAAATAAATGGGGGTCGGTCTCACTAATGACCCCTCTCGGACGCACCATTGGACCGGTAGAAGCTGATTAAATAAAACAAATTTACAAAAAATAAAAAATTGTATGGGGACCGCCTTAACAGTTAAAGATAGAGGGTAGGTGTGTTCAGAGAAAATGTTTGGACTAAAAAAATATTGTGGGTTTGTCATACATTTTGTTGCTCTAAGGGCACTATTAGGGCAGTTAGAGCGGTTGGAGCAAATTTAAAAAATATCGTTTTGTGTGGGAGCCCCCTTAGAAATTGGAGATAGGGTATTAGTTTGTTCCAAAGAAATGTTAAGACAAAAAAATTAATGGGGGTCGGTTTCATAAAGGGACCCTCTATGACGCACCATTCGAGCAGTAGAAATGATTTTAAGATTGGAAAATTACAAAAAAAAAATTTTCAAAAAATTTTAAAAAATAGTAATAATCGTTACCCCACGATCCTCCTGGCCAAAAAATTTGTAGAATCGATAGAAGTTTTACACAAAAAAAAAATCAAAAAAATCGAAGAGTACAAACATTTTCAAAAATGAGATTTAAATTTTAAAACTTAAAAATCGCATACTAGAGCGCTTTTAAGAATTTTTTGGGATTTTTTTTTAAAAATACGTAAAAAAACAATAATTTTGAAAAAAAAATTGAAATTTGGACCATTATTGAAGAAGTTATGAGTAAAAGAAGTTTGAGTAAAGGAACAAACCACCAATTTTTAAAAATTCGATATCTTTTGAACGGTTCATCAAAAAAATCTGAAAATTTACCACGAAGGAGTTTTCGAAGGGTACTCAAAACTGTAAACAAATTCGGAAAATCTAAAAAAAAAATTTTCTAAGTATCCGATTTGATATGGAATGACCCATATATAAAGACAGTTTCATATAAAACAAAAAAGATGACTTTATTACTCGCTGTATGATGTGATGGGGTTAGTTATTGTTGGCTCCTTAAGATATGCTTTAAAAATATTAAAAAATTACTGTATAAAATATACACAAAAACAGAAAATCGAAGATGAATAACACCTTTATTTGATCAATAAGTCCACATTTTGTATAATAAATTATAATTCAAGTGATTGCAAATTACAGCTATAGTGCTTATGCAAAATTATAATTTAATGTTGCCTACTTTTTTGATTTATATAAATTTTAATTTCTTGCTCAATTTTAGGATTCACTTAAGAAATTAAAAATATGTATTGCAAAAATTTTTGGTTTCATTTTAAATGAAATTTATTTAAAATATTTTTATAAAATCTATTCATCTTTTCATAAAAAATATTTCAATTTAAAAATATTATTCCTTTTAATATTTTCTTTTTAAAAACATTTAATTTTAGTAATATAATATTTTTATGTTTATAAATTGATCGATGCTTCATTTAATTGAACTTTTGTTTAGTTTTATTTTATATTTTTTTTATTTTAAACCATTAAAAATGAAAAACAAACTTTAATAATGCAGCTTTTGGCTATGATATTGATTATAATTGTTGAAAACTTTTAAATGCCATTAAGAATTTTTATTATTTTTGTTTGATAGACAAAATATTTGCTTGAACAATTTTCAACTTTAAATAGTTGTTTAAATGAAATAAATGTTAAGAAGCCAGATATTCAAAAGGAAATTATAACAAGTAGAAAAGTTAAATTCGACTTGGACGAATCTATGAATACCCTCCACCTACACAATGTCCTTTTTAAGTGATAGTAAATTTTCTAATGTGAAAAATAAAAACAATTTTGATTAGAAATATTTTATTTTGTGTAAAAAATTTTTTCGAGGGTATTTTTTTTAGTGTTTTTAGTGTAAAAATAATTAACTGCAAAAAGTTTCGGGTTTTGTTTTGTCAATCAAAATAAATTTTTTTCTTAACCAGCGAAACGAATAATTTTCAACATTTAAGAAACATTTCTAATAATGATATCAATTTTTCTATTGATCCTAAAAATATGCGCTTCTTTTTTGAACAAAACATCGAAAACCGTTTAATTTAGTCTTTTCGTGACAAATGGCTTTAAAGCTGCTTAACGTGCGCTTTATGCTATGTTTACATATACAACTGATTCGTATGATTTTTATACAAAAGCTAGAATTTTTATAGCATAATTTTAGGCATGTAGTAAATATATAATTGTTATTTAAAAGCGACAAAAAATTCTACGTATTGCCAAATTTATAGACAAATATAAAAATTTATTAAATCTTAAGTCGATTTATTAAAAAAATCATAAATGTAATTGTTTTGATGGAATTTAATCAAATTTTTGGAATTATGAATTACATCAAATTCATAATTTTTTATAAAAATCGTCGAAAATAAAACGATTCACAAGGAAGATCTTTCACAGGCCACCCACCGATTGTCCTGAAACTTGATTATGGGAATGAGGTGGAAAAATAAGAGTAAATTAATCAAGTGAGATTATAAAATCCGGCTGGGCCGAATTTTTTATATACTTTATGGGATCCCCGACCGATATTTCGATGAGTTACAAACGGAATGACAAAGTGAGTATACCCCCATACTGTGGTTGGGGGGTATAAAAAAGGGTTGCCACCTTATGAAAAAACAAGTAAAAAAGTTAAATTCGGCCTTGCCGAATGTAGTGATACTCTCCACAATTTCAAAAAGATTATTGCAAAAAAATTTATTTAAAAGGAAATTACTTTTGAAAAAAAAAAATGTTGAAAAAAAATTTCCGCGAAAAAGAATTTTGGTAAAAAAATCCTCGATTTTTTTCTTTTTTTGTCAAAAAATATGTTCGTACTTGTTTAAATACCATTTGGTGTTTAATTATGTTCACATATGTCAACCAGAAGCCGAATTAAAGCATTTTGTATTTTTAGGTTAAGTTGAATGGACTGAAATTTTTGAGGTGTGCTTTCACTTTCGCTCATAACTTTTGAACCGCTGAACCGATATCGCTCAAATGCAATACCAAACTTCTCGGGAGAACTTCCAATAAATATATTAAGTAATTATATTTCAGTCATCTCTGTGCAATATTTTGTCCGTGACAGCATTTTCCACAGACAGATAGATGGACAGACGGACATACGGACATCGCTAGAATGTCTTAAAATCGATCGGGCATCATGAATATATATGGGGCATTCCATGCCAAATCACTCACTTTTAGGCCCGACCCCCTTCGATTAATTTTATTTTTAGATATGTTTTAGTACGTATTCAATGCAACTTGCAGCCAAATTTTCAGCCTTTTATACCAAGGTGGGGTTGAGTAATCAATTTTTCAAAATGGCGATTTTTTCCAAAAAATGAAAAAATTTAAATTTTCAATCAATTTTGACCAGTAAAAAATATAGATATTTTAAAAAAAGTTGGACAACGTTTTGTTGGTATTTAGATGTTGTTTTAGAAAAAAAAATTTAAAAAATTATTCGAAGTAATTATCACTTATTTTTTGACGTTTAAAAATTAAAATCGACTTTTTGAAAAAGTCCGAAACCTTCGATTTTTTTTTAAAAATGTCAAAAAATTCTACTCTAAATTATGCAACTTTTAAGCCATAACTCGAGATGTGATCACAATTCTTTCTATTTTTTTTTTAATTTTTTAAATTGCACCTTTTATGTTTTGGCTCTGATTTATTTTATATGGAGCTCCAAAAAAAAAAAAATGGTAGATACTGACCCTAACTTACCCTAAATATATTCATTTGGAGGTAAATATACGTCTCACAAAAATTTGGGACGATCGGACATGTGTAAGGCGCTTAGCATGGTCCTTGAAGTTTAAAAAACGGATTACAAGGAAAAATATGAATTTTTTTCTGTTTTCGCAATTTCTTTGGTATTTTAAGTTAAGTTTTAATTCAAGTGATTACAGAATTATGTTGTGGAGTAAAATGCCTTTCTAATAAGGTACTAAAAACTAAAATCGGTTGAAAATCAGCCAAGTTATTAGAACTTCCCCAGGCATCTAGCGTGTGCCATACAACTTGATTAAAAAATACGAGGCCCTTTTTTTAAACTTATTGAAATTTTCTACTGTAATAACATTTTTTCATTATTCATGTTTCAGTGTAATATTTTTTTGACTTTTCCAAATTTTAAAACAAAAAAAATATTTTTTTTTTTAAAATAGATATTTCAAAAGGGTGTGGAAAATGCAGGCATTTTTAGCACTAATTTAAAAAATGTTAGCAAAACACGATATGAAAAATACTTGTAATCTAATAACATTTGAACTTGAAGAATAAAAAAATGTTATTACAGTAGAAAATTTCAATGAATTTCAAAAATCGGATTGTATTGATTAATCAAGTTGTCTGCCACACGTTAGATGCCTGGGGAAGTTGTAATAACTTGGCTGATTTTAAACCGATTTCGGTTTTTATGACCTTAATAGAGAGACATTTTACTCTACATTTCAATTCTGTAACCATTTGAATTCAAAATTAACTTAAAATACCAAAAAAATTAAGAAAACAGAAAAAAATGCATATTTTCCCTTGTAATCCGATTTTCAAACTTCAAAGCCGATGCGGCACGCCTTACCCATGTCCGATCATCCTAAAATTTTCTGAGACGTATTTTTACACCCAAGTTAATATATCTAGGGGAAGTTACGGTCAATATTTACCAAATTATTTTTTTTGGAGCACCATATAAAATAAACCAGAGTAAAAAAATTTGAATAAAAATAGAACGAATTAGGATCACATCTCGAATTATGGCTTAAAAGTTGCGTAATTTAGAGTAGAATTTTTTGACATTTTTAAAAAAAAATCGAAGGTTTCGGACTTTTTCAAAAAGTCGATTTTAATTTTTATACGATAAAAAACAAGTGATAATTACTTCGAATAATTTTTTCATATTTTTTTTCTAAAACTACATTTAACTACCAACAAAATGTTGTCCATCTTTTTTTAATATATCTATATTTTTTATTGGTCAAAATTGATTGAAAATTTAAATTTTTTCATTTTTTGGAAAAAATCGCCATTTTGAAAAATTGATTACTCAACACCACCTTGGTATAAAAGGCTGAAAATTTGGCTACAAGTTGCATTTAATACGTACTAAAACATATCCAAAAATAAAATTAATCGAAGGGGTTCGGGCCTAAAAGTGAGTGATTTGGCATGGAATGCCCCATATACTTTATGGAGTCCCAGATCGATATTTCGATCAGTTACATACGGAATGACAAACTTATATATACCCTCTATCACTAAGTGGAGGGTATAATAATGACTTTCAAGAAATTACGAATAAAAGCAGTACTAGCAGGAATTTCGCAAAACGAAAAATTATTCTTCAGCTTAATTCTAAAAGAGATTATTATATATGATTATGGCGGTCGTACGTAAACTACCCTCACGATTATACATTTTTGACAATATTGAACTTAGCAAAGCCGATTTTGGACACGACCGATACACCATTGAATAGGCCTTCAGAAAACCTTTCGACCTATATAAAATGTTCATATCATTTATTTACAGAAATGGGAAAAATCCTCAAAAAGAGAAAAAAAATCCTCAAAAAGCGAAAAAAATTATTTTGCTCCCCTCTTTCCTATATGCAAGTTTTAGGGCAATCGGTGGGTGCCCTGTAGAAGACCATCCTTGTCAGTGGTATAGTGTAAACATATGTAGATTTAAGGTGTGCTTATTGTATAACACTTAAAGTGCGTTTACATTATACCACTTTTTATGAAAAATAATATCTAAATGATCTTTACATTAAAACCGGTTAAATATTTGACACTTCATATATTTTTTTTCAATAAATCGTGTTAAAAAATGTTTATTTAATTTTTAAATTTATCTAAATGTAAAGTGTTATACGCTTTTTTAACAACACTCATATATTAACAAAATGCCTTTAATTATGCTACACTGAAAGTTAATGTTAATTTATTTTTTATTTTCAATTTCATATTAAAAATATTAACTTTTTAGTTAATATAATTTAATTAAATATTTCCATAATTATGTATTTTTTTTAACAAAAAATTAAATTCAGTTTAATTTTAATAAATATGTAGTTTAATTATAAAAGTTAAAAAACGACGATACAAATAAATCGTTTTTAAGGTCAAATGAACAATATATAATTAAATATTTCAATATGGTTATTAGCAAAAAAGGCAATCAGTTTTTTTATGTGTCATTTATAGCGTAAATAAATATGTTTGTTTATCTATTAATAATTATTGTTTAACAAAATAAATTATATACAAACAATATAAATTATATATCGTGTATTGTTTAAGGGATCGCCATGAAGTAAATAAATTCGTATGTATATATTTCAAATCTGATAGATTTAAGAAAAAAAAAAATGAGAAAAATTTAGGAATACTCAAAAAAATTACGAAATTTTTAGAAAAACTCAGAAAAAGACGGAAAAATCTATAAAAAATTACAAAATGACAAAAATTAGGAATATTAGAAACTGACAAGGAAAGTACTAAAACCGATATATGTACATTAGTTGTCTTAAAATCCGAACTTGCAGGAATTTCGCCAAACGCAAAAATACAGGTCAGCTTAATTTTAATATAGATTATGATGTATGATTTTGGGGGTCGTACGTATATATATCTCTAAACTAAACTACCCCTACGTTTATACATTTTTGACAATAATGAACCTAAGGAAGCCGAATTTGGACATAAACGATACGGCATTGGATAGGCCTTCAAAAAAAAAAAATTTCGATCCATCCCAGCAAAAAAAGAGCTTACCATTCACTACAAAATTCACCACAACTTATGAACCAGATGTACTTCTTCTTCAACTGAAACAATGATGAATTTAATATGGGCGTGACACACAAAGTATGTTCTTTTTATAGCCACTTTTCAGTGGCGAAAGATTGACACTTAAGTATAACATATATCACTAGTGTTTTTATCACAACTTCTGAAGTAGTGATCCGTATGTTAATATAACTTGACCTTTGGAAGCACTTTTTTCATCACTTCTTTAGAAGTACATATTTCTTGGCATTTTGGGTGTGATTATGTCATTTTTATTTGGTGATTTAGAACTTCTAAATTAGAAGTTCTTTTTTCACTTATTTTTGTAAGATTGAAAGAGTATTTTTTTGTAATATTTACACTAAAAACACTGTTCGACAGCAAAAACCTTCCAGTGAAATTTCTAACTGGTCCTTATAGATTTAGGTCTCCTGCTTCCAAATCTACCGTCCAAATTTTTCTAGCACGTACCGTTTTTGAGATATTCGCTGTTAAAAAGTAAAAAAAGCATTTTTAGGGGTCAACTGTTACTTATTCTTACGTTGCTTCCACGAAATAGGACTTGATTTCATATAAAATGGACCTCCTGATTCCAAAACTGCAATCCACAATTTTCAAGCATGTTCTGTTTTTGAGATATTCGCGTTTGAAAATTTAAGTGTGATTTATAAAGATTATAAGTGCGTAACATCGAGTTTAAGTTTTTCAAACGCCAATATTTCAAAAACAGTACGCGATAGAAAAATTTGGATGCCAGATTTGGAATAAAGATGCCTTATTTTTACTAAATCGAGTTCTATTGTGTTGAGCAACTTAAGAATACGTTACAGAGGAGACCCAAATATTTCAATATTAAAACGCGAATATCTTAAAAACCTTACGTGATAGAAACCAACTTCTTTTGATATAAGATATGAAATTTGAAAAATTTATCAATAATCGATTTTCGTCTTTTCGATTTTTTAAGCTCTAAATAAAGAGAAAAGAAATGCCATTACCAAATTTTGTCACCATTTTTGCAAAACCTAAATCTATTTGAAGCTGGACGTAGAAAAAATTGCATACTTCGTGTATCACCCTCATTCTAATTGTTTCAGTTGAAAAAGAAGTTCATATGTTGTGGTGATTTCATTTGATTCCTAAGAACATATGAAAAAGGTACTTTAAAATCATTAAGCAAAGAACTGGTGAATGATGTTTTTATTGTTATTTTGTAGCATTTTTGGAAGTGATTTTAAAAGTACTTCCTACGGAATATGAAGTTCGGCACCTATCGCTACTTTGTATGTAGTGAAACCACTAATTATTTTTGAACCACTTCGTTTATTTTTTGCTGGGATATTAAATGTTCATACAGTTCCTTTTTAAATAATGGGAAAAATCCTCGAAAAACAAAAAAAAAAAACAAACGTTTTTCCCCCTCCCCTTTGACCCACTAAATGTGAGATTGGGCAGCTAAAAAAAAGCAGGTACCTCTTATTTTGATTCACTCTTTCCTGTATGCAAGTTTCAGGACAATGTGCCCTGTGAAAGACCTTTTTTCTTAGAATTTTATGCAGAATCCGAATATGCAGGGCCGGATTAGCCATGTCGGGGCCCCTAGGCAATGCATGTCTCGGGGCCCCCTCAGACTTTTTATAATTCCAAAAAAATAAAAAAAACACAAATTTTCCGAGCACAATGTAAATATTTTCTAAATTACGCTGTTTTTTGTGAATAGTTTACTCCTTTCTGGAATTCTCTTTTCCTTTTTTGACCTTCTTAGAAGTAATGTTTCATTTCCTGAAAGCCTTTTTTAAGAAAAAGTATTTTAAAAAATTGCTTCTAAGTAGGCCAAAAAAGCATAAAAGAACTCAAACAAGTGAGAGTGTTACATTCGGCTGTGCCGAATCTTTTATACCCTCCAAAATGTAAAACAAATATTAAAAAAATACAGGGGCATCTTTTTTTTTGTGGGGGGGATTCGGTGAGAGACGTTAGGGGGCACCTTCCCCTTACGATTTTTAACTTCTTCTGAGATAAGAATGTTGCATTTGCTTATCGCAAATACAAAAACCCTGCAAAAAATGCGGTTTTTCTTAGGTTGGTTTAGTTCTCCAAGGGGAACTTTTTTCCCCTTGGTCCGATTTTGCCCATTTCCGAACTTAACCTGCCTAGGAATATAAGACATATTCGTGCCAAACTTCAGAAGTCTATCTCTTTTATTTTGGACTGTATCGTATCTCTACAGACGGACGGACGGACATCGCTATAATGTCTTAGAATCGATTACTGATCAATAAAATATATACTTTATGGGGTCCTAGACCGATATTTCGATGCGTTACACACGGAATGACAATGTGAGTATACCCCCATACTGTGGTTGGAGGGTATAAAAAGGGGTAAAATAGAAACAGTGTTCGATTTCCACCAGAGGCCTTGATCTGTTATGCTACCACGACACGAAGGTAATTTTTACCACTTTTCGGTTAAACCAATAAATTAAACAAATAAAATAAAATACAATAAGAGAAAATAAAATAAAAAAAATTAAATTAAATTAAAAGCTAGGGGCCCCTAGCTTTTCTTCTTTGAAAATTGTACCAACAAAATACTTATCGCTGTGAAAAGAATAATTGTTTGCATTTCCCTATTTATTCTTCCATGTTTACACTGGTATTTTTACCAAGTAATAATTTTCCGTCAAAAAAATATGTGGGCGCATTTTTTTACCAAGTAATAATTAAAAAAAGAGCTAGGGCCCCAAATACTTTTCAGTCAAAGAAATACGTAGGCGCATTTTTTACCAAGAAATAATTAAAAAAAAGGTAGGCACCCCTAGCTTTCTTCTTTGAAAATTTTACCAACAAAAGACTCATCGCTGCGAAAAGAATAATTGTTAGCATTTCCCTATTTATTCTTCCATGTTTACACTGGTATTTTTTACCAAGTAATAATTTTCAGTCAAAGAAATACGTGGGCGCATTTTTTACCAAGTAATAATTAAAAAAAATCTAGGGGCCCGTGCTTTAAAAAAAATAATAAAAAAAATGTGGGCCCCGTGGGCCCCTAGCTGATGCGGGGCCCCTAGGCAGTTGCCTACTTTGCCTTAAGGGTAATCCGGCCCTGCGAATATGCTAGACGAATTTGTCGAAAAACAATTACTCCGCCCTAATATATAAGTTTGTCATTCCATTTGTAACTCATCGAATTATCGGTCTGCGGCCCGATCCATTTTAAGACATTCTAGCGATGGCCGTCTGTCTGTGGAAATGGTGATCACGGCCAAACTATTAACCAGAGATTACTAAAACTTAACATATTTATTGGAAGTTCTCCCGAGAAGTTTGATATTGCATTTGAGCAATATCGGTTCAGCGGTTCAAAAGTTATGAACGAAAATGTAAGGACACCTCAAAAATTTTAGTACATTCAACATAACCTAAAAATACAAAATGATTTAATTCGGCTGCTGGTAGACATATGTGAACATAGTTGAACACCAAATGGTATTAAAACAAGTACGAACATATTTTTAACAAAAAAATAAAAAAAAATCGCGGATTTTTATTTTACCAAATTTTTTTTTTTCGCGAAATTTTTTTTTCCCGGAATTTTTATACCCTACACCACTCTGTGGTACAGGGTATAATGAGTTTGTGCTGATGTTTGTAACAACTCGAAATATTGGTCCTATACCCACCTTTAAGTATACCGATCGACTCAGAATAACTTTTTGAGTCGACTTAGCGATGTCCGTCCGTCCGTCTGTCTGTCTGTCCGTCCATGTAAACGTTGTAAACACGATACAGGTCGTAATTATAAACCGAATTGGCTGAAATTTGAAACTTGAGCTTCTTTTGTCCCAAGGACTATTGAAATTGGGAGAAATCGGTCCATGTTTAGACCTAGCCCCCATACAAACGTCCCCTATAATTTGACTCAAATGACTCTTATTAGCGTATTATTGGTAGGTAATCGTTTTTTGTATTCACAAATTATCATTCCAAATTTTAAAGGAATCGGACCAGTTCCTCTTGTAGTCCCCATACAAGCCACCCTCCCGATATTCACATAAATCTCTCAAAATTCATGAAAGTTGAAAATATTTGATTAAAATTTTGTTTTTAAGTGCTAAAGGTGTACTTTGGTAACTTACTTTAATCTGAATATATACAGATCATTTTTGGACTTGGTCCCCTTTATAAAGATTTCGACCGATATTAAGTTAAATCGGTCTATTGGAATCAAAAATAAGCCAATTCCACTAAAATTTTGTCTGTGTGTGTTTTCTACACTCATTAAAGATCTTACAAAAGATAGATCCAATCGGTCCATGTTTGGACTTGGTACCCATTTTTCGGAAAACACTGGTGTAGGGTATTATATGGTCGGTCTTGACCGACTATAACTTTCTTACTTGTTTTTTTTTTCAAAAGTAATTTTGTTTTAAAAAAAGTTTTTTGCAATAATCTTTTTGAAATTATGGAGGGTATTACTACATTCGGCAAGGCCGAATTTAACTTTTTTACTTGTTTTTCTTATCTTTCAAATAAAAAAAAACTTTTATTGATGACACCTTTTGATCATATTGATGACACCGCTTCATCATATTGATGAGATGCTACATTGGACGAAAAATTATGTAACATTTCTTCATATTTATGTAACTTTTCATCAATATGAAGATGTTTTTCTCTGAGTGTGAAAAATTTAGAAAAAAATTAAAAAGAAATTGAGAAAAGATGTAAAAATTGTAATTTTCAGGCGATCTTTTATAAAATTGTCGATATATATTCGCTCATTTACTACAATGGTGATATAACTCAAAAAGTCTAATTTTGCATAAAACGTTTTTAAACCTCTCATTTGAAAATTGTTTTATATTCAAAAAGGCGGTACATATATTATGTAATAATGACGTATTCTCTTCTCAAGTGGCAAGTTTAAAACTTGCCGTTTTTTCGTTATTTGGCGTTTTTTCCTTATTTGGATTTATTAAGTACATTTTCTAATATTACCCCAAAAGTGAGCTCTGCAAATTAAAACACAAAAGGTGTCACTATTACTCGCTGTATGATATGATGGGGTTAGTTACTGTTCGCGCCTTAAGGTATGCATTAGGAATAGTGCAAAATTACTGTATAAAATATACACAAAGACAGGAAGAGTCATATGATGTGTTTTTTTTTAATTTTTTGGATTTATTAAGTACACTAGCTATACCCGGTCCGCGTTGCTGGCCCTAAGAAAAAAACAGTTTTATATTGCATCTTTATTTAAATATAGTGTCGGACAAAATTAAAGCACGGGTCCGGGTCCAGCTAGTAACCTCTGGTTCCACCCTCGGTTAGCACTGTCTATAGAGAAATCTCAACAAAATCGGTTGAGCCGTTTTTGCGTGATTTCGAAACAGACAGACCTAACGTTAAGTATAGTACAAAGGGGCGTGTCATTTGACGCATTTTTATCGAATCGTGATAGTCTAAATAAAGTTCCATGCTGCATCCTCGATTAGTACTATCTGTGCTGCAAATTTCATTGAAATCAGTTTTGCCGTTTTTGTGTGATTGCGAAAGAGGAAGAAATAACTTTTTATTTATGAAAAACGGGAGTGATATTTTATATCCTTTTGACGAATCGCGCTCTACATATGACCTACAGTTCCCGCTCGGTTAGTTAAATCAATAGTGACAGATTCGGCTTATCCGTTTTTGCGTGATTTCAAAACAGGCAGATATAACGTTCAGTAGAAACAAAGGGGTGTGGCAATTTACGCCTCTTTGTTCAATCGTGGTCAGTATAGTACAAAGGGCGTTGCAATTTTGATCCCTTTTTCCAATAACGATCTTATATGGCCTACATATGCACTTGGTTAGCACTGTATGTAGTGAAAATGTCAAGAGAATCGGTTCAGCTGTTTTTGCGTGATTGCGAAACAGGCAGACAACGTCCAGTATAGTACAAAGGGGCGTGTCATTTTACGCCCCTTTTTCCAATCGTAGTATAACATGGCCTATAGTTCCGCACTTGGTTAACACTATCAGTGCTGAAAATTTTATTAAAATCTATTCAACAGTTTTTGCGTTATTGCGGAGCATGCAGAAATAACATTCAATACAAAGAGGCATGGCATTTTACGCCCATTTGTCCGATCACGATCTAATTTGGCACATAGTTAGTACTTGGTTAGTACTATCTTTGGTTAAAATTTCATCAAAATCGGTCCATCCGTTTTTTATATATAGATGTCATTAGTGGTGCAATGTAAAAATTCGATTTTGCCACGCCTATCCGCCCACATACAAAAAATCAAAAATCCGACTTGACAGTGTTACTCGCCAGGCTATTCTGAATATTTCCTGAAAATTTCATGAAGATCGGTCCAGCCATTTTCGAGTCCATACGGAACATACATACATACATACCCACATACATACACACATCCATTTTTATATATATAGATTGTTCTTTGAAAATGCATAAAAATATATATATAACGACAGTTTCCTATACAACACAAATAAAAGGAACTATTAATCGCTGTATTATGATGTGATCAGGTTTGTTTTTGTTCGCTCCTTAAGGTATGCTTTAAGAATATTTCAAAAGTACTGTACAAAATTTAGACAAAAACAGGAAGAGTCGTAGATGAATAAAATCTTAATAAGATTACTATTTTAGAAGTCCACATTTTGAATGATGAATTCTAATCCAAGTGATTGCAAAACACAGCTTTTGTATAAAAAAATTCTAATCCAAGTGGTTACAAAACATTAACTCAAAAATCATGCTTTTTGAGTAATGTCACTATTGTAGTAAATAAGTGAGATTTAAAAATAATCATACATTAAATATTTACTTATAATTAATTATAGACATTTTATGCATTAATACAAAAATTTGTATTAATTCATAACAAAAAAAATAATACTACTAATATACAATTTTAAATAATATATAATAAGCTATAAATAAATTCGTGGAATAAAAATATTTATATTAGTGAAAATATATACATAATTAAAACTCCCAAAGGAGTGAACCATAAGTTAGACTCCTATTTAAATTTCACTTTATAAAAATATTTTCATGAATGCAAAAAAACATTTGCATATTTTCAGGCTTACACAAGCATAAAATTCAATTAAACCAAAGAGTCATCATCTTTTTTCGTATATCTTTATTATTTTTTTTTCGCAGAATTTAATTTTTTTTAAGAAAACAAACCAAAATTATGAAAAATAAAATAACAATAAATAGCTTAACATAAATTGTTGGTATTATTACCAGATTTTGTGTTTTTTTTTCTTCTTTTTGTACTTCAATTCAGTCTTTCTGTTTGGCTGGTCATAGTTTTTCTTCTGTTGTAAAAAAACATCTCTACCAAAATTGTTAAAAAAAATAATAACGAATATAAAATTACAACTATGGGTTCGCCAAAACCAGTGAACAAAAGTACATACTCATGAAAAAGAAATTTCAAAAAGAAGATAATCCTTATGCATTCGGTCGTTCGTTCATTCATTTATTTATATTCTTTACAAACAAATATTACAGTACATTTTCTTTATTTTCTTTACATTATTTCTTTGTATACAGTTTATATAAGTTTTTTTTTTTGTTTTTGTTTTCGTGCTTATTTTCAGCTGCCAGTTTTAGTATTATTGTTACAATATCATCATAAATGGTTTTGGCTATTTATGTAAATATAATTTAAAACAGGAAATGATGAGCATTACAAGCCATTGCTTTTTAAAAAGGGATATTATAATTATAATACTATACACAAAATATAATTTTAAACAAAATAATAAAAGATAAAAATATTATATTATAAAAACAAATAGTAGTATATTTTACACAAAATATTTTTATATTAAAAAAATTAAATGATGTAAAAACAAGTAAACTAAATATATTTTACACTCAAAGACAAAGTTTCTTTATATCAATGAAAAGTTACATCAATATGATGAAATGTTACAACAACTTTCGTCGAATGTAATGTGTCTTCAATATAATGAATCTGTGTCATTTATAACAAGAATTTATTTTTATTCGAAAATAAAACAAGAAAAAAAATTATTAAATTTTGTCTTTATTTATTATTTTTTAATACAATTTTATTTATTTTTATTTACTTAAAATTTACCCTCTATTTTTAAAAATTTACTTTTTTATTCTTATCCCCAACAAGATTTGAACCTCTAACCACTCACCTTAAACATATCAACAAATAATTACATTAAAAATCCATTTTGTTTATTGTGTGCTAAAACATTTAGAGTTTGTATGTCAATAAAGTGACATATATGCTCTGCCAGAAGCTGTCAGAGAGAAAAAGAGGGATTTTGTATAAAACTAAAATTTTTAAATCTTTACAAAACTTGAAACGTGAAATATTAATAAAAGAAATATCGGGGATTAAGGGGATCAAAAAATGTGTCTAAATTGAAATGGCGATTTTTTTTTTTTTTGTATTTTTAAGCTATTTCTTCAAAAGAACCTGTACCACGTTTAACTAAAAAAAAAACGGGTTCGTTAAATATTTTAGACTTAGAGGGTCTAACAAGGAAGGTCACAGGGCACCCACCGATTGTCCTGAAAATTTAATATGCACTCAAAAAAAAGACTAAACTTAAACTTTGGAAAAATTTTCTTCAAAATAGTTTATACATTTTCCCACAATTTAGTTAAATTTAACTAAAAGTTGGGAAATTTTCTTAAGTGTTAGGAAAAAATTTAAGTTCATGTACTATCAAATAGTCTATTATTTTCCTTAAATGAAATTCTCAAATACATGGAAGAAATTCTTACCGCCAAAGAAATTTTCCCTAAATATATGACAAAAATCTTTATTTTTAAGACATATTCCTCTTCTTTAGTTTTAGGACGTAATTTTCTACCAATTAGTTAATTTTCTTAGATTTGAGGAAGTTTTTTCCACTATTTTAATAAAATTTTAATAACTCGGTCAATTTTTTTTTTTTCAAAAACTTAAAATGGCGATATCTCGAAAACTAAGCCAGGTAGAGCAAAATGGAAGCCATTCATGCGATCCATAGGATCGCAGGTCCTCTTCACATGTGTGGACCCCAATGGGTCCTAACTTTGGACTTAAAAAAGTTGGCATTCCCGAAAATTTTAAAATACTCATATCTCGGTAAACAATGCCAACACAACAAAAAGTTCAAAAGCATTTTTGTAGCCCTTAACACGGAGAACAAGGCCGCCAAATACCGAAAAGCTCTTCGAGTAATAGTTTTAAAGTTATCGCGTTTTTAAAATTCTCAAGATCCCAGTGGTCCCCTAAATTCATATATCTCAAAAACTAAGCAAGGTAGAGCGAAACGGACAAAAATTTTGGATCAAAAAATATGAAGATTTTTAAGGAACCCAACTGGGTCTGGGCCCATCGAGGTCTGAAGCTATCGGTCCTATCGAGTCCTCAAATATGTATGAACTAAATTGAAAGAAAATTTTTCCCATTTTTTAGTTTAAATTGGCATAAATTAAATTTTTTTTCTTTCCTTATTTTTAGGAAAAATATGAACTTAAAAGAAGGAAAACATGGCAATGGAGCTAAATCATTATCAATATTCCTTGAATTTAGTTAGTTTTCCCATTTTTTAGTTAATTTTTTTTCCGAGTGTGGGAATGCGGGTGAAAATAGTGTTACCTGTTTTTTTAGCTGCCCAATCTCAAATTTAAACAAGTAGAAAAGTTAAATTCGACTTGGCCGAATCTATGAGTACCCTCCACAATGCCATTTTTAAGTGATAGTAAATTTTCTAACGTGAAAATAATAACATTTCTGGTTAGAAATATTTCATTTAGTGTAAAAAAACTTTTTTTAGTAATTTTTGAAAAAAAAAAAAAAATAATAATTTACTAATTTTTTTTGAGTGTAAAATTTTTTTTGAGTGTATTTTTTTTGTTTTAGTGTAAAAATATTTTTGAGTGACAAAAATACCTTGTAAAATATTTTTGTGGCTAATAAATGTTTTTTAAACATTTTTAACGGGTTTTCAACAAGTAAATTTAAGGTGAAACTAATCTGAAATTTACGGTTTTGCTAAAAACTTTTGAACCACTGGATCGATTTGACTGAAATTCAACACAAAACAGCCAAAAGGAACGACAAATATATATGCCAAGCTTCAGCATCCTCAGAATTGCCTTTAGAAAGTTATGTTTTTTATCTTGTAAGTTCGTGAAAACCGCTTGCCGAAATTCACTCTTTTGCTCATCACTTTTGAACCACTGGACCGATTTCGCTGGATTGCAATTCCAACCTGACTAGGTAAATGTCCAACATATATGCCAAAATTCAGGAGCCTCTGTAAAGTCCTTCGAAAGTAAGCGTGTTTTCAACAGACAGACGGACAGACGGACGGACATCGCTAGATCGTCTTAGAATCGAACGAAGATCATAAATATATATACTTTATGGGGTCTTAGACCAATATTTCGAGGTGTTACACACGGAATGACACACTTATATATACCCTCTATCACTAGAGTGGAGGGTATAAAAAGTATCAGAAATAACCAGAAAAAAGCACCCTCTAATGGGCAAGACCGCCTATAGACGGGCTATCCTTCTAGGCATCTCCTGGAGTATCCTTGTAAGTAATCCATTGAGCGAACTTGCGAAATCATTCTAGATGCTTTGATCTACACACCTGAATTTTTTTAAAGTTCTGGATCAAATGGAAAAATATTTTTTTAAATTTTATAAAATCACGTTTTTGCAAAATATTTAATATTGGCAATTTTTCTAAAACTTGCACTTTGATTGACAATAACTTTTAACTATATGTCTGATCACAACAGCTAAAACATGTACGGGTCAATTGAAGTCTGACAAAAGTACCTATTAACCCTTGATTGGCATAAAAAAAATAATTTGATGCATTTTGGGTCAATTTAGTATACCCCGTTTAAAGACGGGGCAGCCGGATAGAGGGTTAATTTTAAAATTTAAATTTTAAGACATAATGATGACATTTTTGATGTCATGATGAAATGTGTCATCATTTGTTTCTTGCATTTTGATGACGTTTTTCATCTTTTTGAAGAAAAGCTTCATCAATATGATGAAATTTGTCCAAAAATGTAGAAATATGAATCCAAAAAAAAATTGCAAATGTAAAACCCACAATATATTTGGAAATTTACAATCACTTGAAAAAAAATAATGGTGAAAGATATTTATGGATTCGGCCAAATCGATTTTAACTTTTCTACTTGTTTTTTACTGAGGTTTTCACGATTATATCTTGAGTTTACTGAATTTTTTTTAATGTTTATTAAATGGTGCTGAATTTTCCAAATTGTTGAGTCAAAAATCTGAATGAAACCAAAAGGCCACCCTTATAAACCTACTACTATAATTTTATTTCCACTTTAAACTTTATTTTTATTATTTCAATTAATTTTCCTTTTTTTATCTTTTTGTATAAAAACAAATTAAATCCCAGCCATATAATTCTAATCGTAAAGTTGTGAGTGTGCTTTTTTTTTTGTCTGTGTAAAACTCATCTTTACAACATATCGATCAATTTGACCCTTTTATAAAAATTTAAAACACTCTGGGGATCAATATATTGTGTGGTGTTTTGTTTGAAAATAAATGCTATAAAAATTGGTAAAAATATATATAAAAAAAGCAAGCGGTCGTTAAAAATGCATTTTACAACTGGTCATTAAACACAAAGTTATAAATACTATTATGGTGGAAAATTGAACAAAAACCGAAAAAAAGGAAAAAAAATAAAATGGAATTGGAAAAAAAAACTGACAAAGCTATTAACATCTAACATATGATTATCACATTTTGAATTGATTTTAAGGTTATAAATACAATGAAGTAACCCAGCAAAAACAAATTTAACTTCTAGAATTTTTGTTTTGAGAATCCGGGTTTCAATATTATTAGAATTTATATTCAAATAAGAATTTCATGCAATCCAAAATCTAATTAGGAACCGGAGATTTTATTGGGAATTTAAGAAAAACTTTTAGGAACATTTTCAGGGATACTAAAAAATTACGACTTGTTTTACAAAAGCTTGGGTACGGATTTATCATACGAAATGTGGGTTTATTCAATTTTAATCTTATCACAGTTTTAGTCATTTACGAATCTTTCTGTTTTTGTATATATTTTATACAGTTCTTTTGATACATTCTTAAATCATACCTTAAGGAGCGAAACTTTATTCAATTTTAATCTTATCAAAGTTTCAGACATTTACGACTCTTCCTGTTTTTGTGTATATTTTATACAGTTCTTTTGTTACATTCTTAAAGCATACCTTAAGGAGCGAAACTTTCGTTACAAATATTTTTTTTAGCAAATTTGAAGCACACTTGGGGATAATATTAGAAAATGTTTTTAGTAAATCCATATAATTAAAAAACTTAACAAAAAAACTTGTTGATATACAGTTTCATGTAGTTTTAACCAAATTTTAAATTTTATTGCCTACTTTTAGGCAAACATTAATACAAGGTAGTTCAAACTTATAACTATTTAATTTTTTGCTGGTTTATCTAAAAACCAGTTAGATATTTTGTTTATTTTAAATCCTTTATTTTTTAACGAGATTTTGTTTTTACGAATGTAAGGATTTACTTATACATATGTACATTTTTATGTACAATACATATAAATTCAATACGGTTTTCTCTATTTTTATAGATTTTTTTTTAGTAGTTCTATAGTTTTATGAGTCAATAAAATCGAAGTTTATTTTGGTATTTTTATAGCACAAAATGTGGAAAAATATATATTTGTTGTTAGAGAATAGAGTACGAACAATATTTAGAAATAATGTAAAAGTTCAAATATAAATTAAAATTTTTGAATAGAAAAGGGTCAATTGATTTTGATAAAAAAAATAAAACTAAAGCTACTGAATTAAATTAAAATCATGATAAAAATATTTTTTTTAAATAAATGTAATAAAAACGCCATAATTTCAAAACATTTTTGACTTAAGGAAATGGAAACCAACTTAAATGAAAGAATAAAATGATAAATTTTTCCTTCTGAGTTAAAACACCTCAATTCAACCGAAAAAAACATTTTTGACCTTTTCGAATTGAATCAAACTTGGAAAATAGTTGGAGCCCTACAAAAACAATATTGTGCTGAATGAAAGTTTTTCTACCCGAGATATGGGGTCTTGAAAATGGTCAAAATTCTATATATGTAATTGAAAAAAGGGTTCTGACATAAACAAAGATGTCTTGAAAATTAAAAATAATACATTTCTCATTCAAGTTTCAAATAATAGGTAATGAGACAGCCTTGGCATTCACCAAGATTTTTTTTGAGAAAGGTCAAAGGTAATTGAGACCTCTATTATTATTACTTTTTGAGATATCTCTATTTATTTCAGAACACTTTTATCAAATGTATACGATTTTGCCAATTTTCAATACCCAATATCTCGAATACTGAATTGACCAGAAGCTTGTAAAATAAACACTATATCTTTTTTGTTAAAGTTAACCCCAGTACTGAATTTCAATAAATTTGGAGGGCGTGAGGTCAACTCGTCGGTTGAATTGATATGTTTTAGCGCTACTTAATTTATAGCTGGGAAAATTTTCCTGTTCTTTAAATATACTATTACGACTCCTCAACTTAAGAAAGCTAAATTTTTTTTTTAGCTATAAGTTATTTTTGGTCAAACGAAATATAAAACAATAGGATATTTGAATGTTTTAGCATCTGACTACATCATGCAAAACACGTAGCATAAATATATGTCAAGATAGGCTAACTACACAGTTGTATTATAAATTAAAGTGGATAATATGTAAAAAAAAGGAAATCTCTTAAGGAAAGTGACTGATTAAATGTTATAAAATATTAGTAGGTAGAGCTCAAGTTCAGCATGTGAGGATAAAATACATAAAAGAGTATTTTCTAATATGATTTTCAACTATCTACTTACACAATTTGTAAGAATATAAACTGAAAATGATAAATTGACTTGATATAGAAACCTAGGTTGGGTACCGAAACAATATCAGTGTTGGTTTTACAAATTGTGTTAGTACTGGCTGCCCTTAACTTTGTTATCGTCTAATAAAATAATCAGTATTTCAATCCTTATTCCAATACAGAAATTAAAAGCAGACATGTGCACGAATGCATTTAAAAGTCGTTTAGACACATTATAAAAATTTAGAATGAAAAAATGTATTCTCTTCTATTCGTTCGAAACGAATGAAAAATATATTCTATGCTTAAAATGAAACGAAGAAACTGACAGCGTTAAATTCGGCTGTGCCGAATCTTTCATACCCTCCAAAAAAAAAAAAAAAATCCATCTTCTCTTTCTTCAAAAATATTATTAAATTCATTTAGTATGATTTTTGCACTAAAGTAGTAGAATTTAATAATTATTTAAAGCATTTTCGGATATCCACGCCCCCAAAAGGGGACGGACCAAAAAAAAAAATACATTTTCCAAGCTCCTCGGTGCAAGTGCAGGACTGATTGAGCTTCTTCAAGCATAAAAATGTTTTATTTGTTTCAAAAAAATACAAAAAAATAAGTAAGAAAGTTATAGTCGATCAAGACCGACCACATAATACCCTACACAAGTGATTTCCGAAAAATGGGTCCCAAGTCCAAACATGGATCGAGTTGATCTATCTTTTGTTAGATCATTAATTAGTGTAGAAAACACACACCGACAAAATTTTAGTGGAATTGGCTTATTTTTGTTGCCAATAGACCAATTTAAATTAATATCGTTTGAAATTTTTATGGTGTCACAATTTTTATGGTGTTAAGAAAATTAGTTTGAAACGTATTTTTTTTTAGCGGCCAAACTCATTTTTAGGGTGGGTCGATTTGTATGAGGGAAATTTACCTTTTTCAGTTTTTTACAATTTTCGCCTATGTGGCATCAGATTAAAGGAATTAAAAATACCTATCTCGTGATGATAACAGCGGTTAAAAGAAGTTAATATTTTTCGACTAATTAACAAAAATATCCTAAAATTTTGGTATTTTACTCAATATGACGAAAAGTTGTGCATGTTTGGACACGTTCTTCACACACGTAGATAGGTTTTTCAAAGACCTTTCATTTGGTCTGTAACATGACTTGGTTTTTTTGCATAATATAGGAGATAAACGAAAAAACTGAAAAATTACCGTTTCTTCCCCCTCCTTTTCACCCCCTAAATATGAATTAGGGCCGCTAAAAAAACGTGTCCCTTTATTTTTTCCGCTTTACAAAATAAAACCAACTCCATCAAGATCCGCGGGTGACACTAGGGAGACTTCTCTTGAAGTCCAAAAATTATCTGAACATGTTCAGATAAAAGTAAGTTATCAAAGTACACCTTTAATACTTAAAAACAAAATTTTACTCCAATATTTCCAACTTTCATGAATTCTAAAGATTTTTGTGAATATCGGGAGGGTGGTTTTTATGGGGACTACAAGAGAAACTGGTCCGATTACTTCAAAATTTGAAATGATAATTTGTGAATACAAAAAACCATTAACTGCCAAATTTCACAAGGATACCTGTTATAATACTGTATTAAGAGTCACTTGAGTCAAATTATAGCTGATGTTTGTATGGGGGCTAGGTCTCAACATGAACCAAATTTTATCCAATTTCAATATGCTCGTCCTTGGGGAAAAAGTAGCTTAATTTTCAAATTTCAGCCAAATCGGTTGATAATTGCGACCTGTATCGTATTTACAACGTTTACATGGACGGACAGACAGACGGACGGACGAACGGACATCGCTAAATGACTTAAAACGTTATTCTGAGTTGATCGGTATACTTGAAGGTGGGTCTAGGACCAATATTTCGGGTAGTTACAAACATCAGCACAAACTCATTATACCCTGCACCACAGAGTGGTGTAGGTATAAACAGTAAAAAATGTTTTTTTTTTATACCCTTCACTCTAGTGATAGAGGGTATATATAAGTTTGTCATTCCGTTTGTAACAACTCGAAATACTGGTCCGGGATCCCATAAAGTATATATATATTCATGATATCCGATCGATTTTAATACGATCTAGCGATGTCCGTCTGTCTGTCTGTTGAAAACACCCTAACTTTTGAAAGACTATACGGAGGCTCCTGAAGTTTGGCATTAATGTTGGTCATTTACCTGGTCAGATTGGAATATCAATCCAGCGAAATCGGTCCAGTTCACAAGTTATAGTTCACAACCCAGCAAAAATAAATCGAGATTTTGGCGACATAGCATCCCTTTATAACATACCGAATCCAAAGAGCGCTCTTGAGGATGCAGTAAAAGTAAGGGGAAAAATTTAGATTTTTTGTTAAGATTTTTTATATAAAGCCTAAAATATAAAATTATATTTTAATAAAATTTCACACATGCTTTCCCTTTAAATATGTTTAACATTTTTTGAATGAAAAACCATGAGTTTTGGACAAAGACACATGATTTGACTGCATCATTATGGCGCATTAATCAGCGCTGCAAAGAGAGCTTCAATCATAACACCTTTAACACATTTTGAATGAAAAAAAATTTGAGTACACAATTTCCATTTTAGATTCCTACCAGAGTCAAATGTGCTTTATTCTGTGCTTTATTCTGCTTAAAAGACACATGAATTCACTGCATCTTTAAAGCGATTTTTTCAGCACTCTTAAGAGATGTGAATTCAGAGCACCTTAAGAGCGCTTTTTCGGTGTATCCACCTAGCGCTCTAAAGTGTGACATCGCCTTAGAGAATCATGCATGAATTCAGCAGGTTTGGATGCGCTCCTTGACTCGAGTTTCCTTTCCAAAAGCTGCTGCCAGTTCAGCAAAATTGCTGCTGGGAAGTTATGAGTAAAAGACTGAATTTCGGCAAGGGTTTTTCGTGAATTTAAGAGATAAAAAACACGATAACTTTTGAAAGGCAATTCTGGGTATGCTGAAGCTTAGCATATGTATTTATCGTTCTCCTGGTATGATTCGTGTTGAGTTTCAGCCAAATCGGTCTAGTGGTTCAAACGTGATTTGCAAAACCGTGAATTTCAGATTAGTTTCACCTTAAATTCACATGTTGAAAACCCGTTGAATATGTTTTAAAAACATTGGTAAGTCACAAAAATATCTTACAACGTATTTTTGTCACTCGAAAATATTTTGACAATAAAAAAAAAGAAAAAATACACTCGAAAAAAATTTTACACTCAAAAAAAAATTTACACTCAAAAAAAAATTTTGTGAATTATTTTTTTTTTTTCAAAAATTACGTTAAAAAAAGTTTTTTTACACAAAATAAAATATTTCCAATCAAAAATTTAATTTTTTTTCACGTGAGAAAATTGATTATCACTTAAAAAGGGCATTGTGGAAGGTATTCATAGATTCGGCCAAGATGAATTTAACGTTTCTACTTGTTTTTTTTTTTTTAATTTTTTGTTTTTATACCCTCCAACCACAGTATGAGGGTATACTAACTTTGTCATTCCATTTGTAACGCATCGAAATATCGGTCGGGGACCCCATAAAGTATATATATTGATCCATGATCGATTCTAAGACATTCTATGAATGTCCGTCCGTCCGTCCGTCTGTCTGTCTGTAGATAACACAATGCAGTCCAAAATAAAACAGCTAGACTCTTGAAGTTTGGCACAAATATGTCTCATGTTCATAGGCAGGTTAAGTTCGTGAATGGGCAAAATCGGGCCAGGGGGAAAAAAGTTCCCCCTTGAAGAACTGAAGCAACTTCTGAAAAATACACTTTTTTTACATTCTTTTTTTGTATTTTTGTTAAATAAATGAAACATTTGGTATATTTATCGCGATGGGAAGGTGCTCTTAACGTCCCCCACTGACCTCATTACCCCCCCCCCCCCTCCACAAAAAAAAACGTCCCTGACAAAAATTTATTTTTATTTTTTTTAAACATTTTGTAGGGTATAAAAGATTCACTTCCGAATTTAACACTCTTACTTGTTTTAATTTGAGAGAAAATAAGTCGACAAAAAATTCATCAATTTTTTTTTTGAAAAAAGTGTCCCACATAAACTTAATTTTTGTCAAAAATAACCATTATAGCCATAACTTAAAATATTTGTTTCTCATACGCAACTTTTCTTTTAGTTATCAAGACGAGGAGCTTCAAAGATCTTTGAACAACACAAAAACAAAATTTGGGGAAAATTTAAGATGACGGATTTTAGATTTATTCCATCAAACCTGGCGGTTTTTTAACTTTTTACCAAAAAAAATTTCACTTTTTAAATAAATTAAAAATATTTGTTGATTTTTCTGTTAGTACAGATCGAGCACGGGCTCTAATTCTATTTGTTATAAGGGTTTGAGTTGAAAAATGTAGAAGAAAAATTTTAATTTCTAAAAGCTATAGACAGTTCTGGTATTCCTATACCGGTTTCGGACAGTTCCAGTTAACTGTCTTCATCAGTAGGATTTAAATGCCAGTTTGTTTTTGTTAATGGTAATTGTTTTTCTAATATGTGAATTTTTATTAATATCAATGCCCAGTCCAGAATCGAATATTTAAATTTAATAAATAAATTTCTGAAAAAATATCAGATTATTAATAACATAACAACTATAAAAGTTAATTTCGTACTATTTCGTTAAATATTAATAAGATCAACAGAAAAAAAAATTAAAGTTTTCATTAAAATCATGCACTTATCTGTTAAAAGCATACATTTGCATTTTCTATGTTGAACTACCTTTTTCCAGTACAAACACATACAAAGAAAGATTATTCATATGTTAAAATGAGTTTGTATACAAACATGTGAATGTATAAGTGTAATTTCTTTGTTATTCATATTTCATTAAGAACTTGTACCGTTTGTACTCTTGGAAACTTGTGTGTAAAACCCAAAAACTTTTCATTTACCAGTTTTTTTTTTTGTATTTGCAATAATTTATTACATTTATACACATGTGTACCTTACACATACATACAAAAAATATAAACATAGACTTGTGCATACATTGCTCTACACTTACACATTTTTTTTACTTTACATACATGAACTTTTATAAAACATACATATGCAACTTTACATATTTTTACTTAAAACTTTACTCAATTCCTCGTGTTTTTTTTTTTTTTTTTTGTGAAAAATTGTTTTATTTGTATTTTACTTTAATTTATTTTTTTACATCAAGTTATTGGAGTTGATGCCTGTTCAAAACGTACAAGCTACAACAGATTCCAAAAGATGCACCCACATCTGTAACTGTAAAAAGAACAAAAATATGGTAAATGGAAAAACAAGTATAAGAGTATATTTAAATTGCGTTGAAATTGTTAAAATGAATTATTGGACCAACAATTGTTACTACCACGGGATCGTTTTAAAGTTGAAATAGTGTGGGTTTTACAATTTCTTGTATTTTTCATGTTGTTTTATTTATTTTTTTTTTTTGCTCTTCTTACTTGTAAAATTTATTTTCCAGTTTTAAGTCGGCTTAAAGGAATAGTATGTAAGTTTTCATTTTGTGTTTTATTTTTTGGATGTGAAAAATATTTTCTTCCGCTTATATGAGATTATATACATATTTAAAGCATATGCTTTTAAAAAGAGTTTTTATACGAGAAGGCTCTTAACTGGGTATTTTAGAGAAGAGCAAATCCGTGGGAAATTTAACTGACGGATCACCGATTTTGTGTATTTTTGGTTTTTTGATAAAGCTTCGTAAATGATTAAAAACCATATTTTTTTTGGATCAATATTTTGGAAGATATGGGAATTTAAACAAGTAGAAAAATTAAATTCGACTGGGCCAAATCTATAAATACCCTCCACAGTGACTTTTTTAAGTGATTTTAAATTTTCTAACGTGAAAAAATAAAATTTTTATAGAAATATTTTATTTTTTGTAAAAAAAAAACTTTTTTTAAAGTAATTTTTGAAAAAAAAAAATAATTTACTAAATTTTTCTTTGAGTGTAATTTTTTTTTGAGTGTAAAATTTTTTTGTAGTGTATTTTCTTTTTTTTGTGTAAAAATATTTTTGAGTGACAAAAATACGTTCTAAAATATTTTTGTGACTTACCAATGTTTTTAAAACATGTTTAAGGGGGTTTCAACACGTGAATTTAAGGTGAAACTAATCTGATATTCACGGTTTTGCTAATAACTTTTGAACCACTACACCGATTTGGCTGACATTCAATAGGAACTAGGTCTGGGAAATGACAAAAATATATGTAATGCTTCAGCATCCTCAGAATTGCCTTTCGAAAGTTATTGTGTTTCTTACCTTGTAAATTCACTAAAAACCCTTGCAACATATATGCCAAACTTCAGGAGCCTCCGTAAAGTCTTCCAAAAGTTAACTTGTTTTCAACAGACAGACGGACAGACGGACGGACGGACGGACGGACATAGCTAGATCGTCTTAAAATCGATCGAGGATCTTGAATATATTTCGAGGTGTTACAAACGGGATGACAAACTTACATATACCCTCTATCAATAGAGTGGAGGGTATAAAAAAAGCTTTCTTGACAATATATTGCAATATTGACTTTTATATAGTTTTTAACATTTTTGTACTCGGAAACCATAAATCGTACGAAAAAAATTATAAAAACAATATTGTAGATAAAATTATGGAGACTTAAAATTTTTTTTTTTTTTTTTTTTTTAAATTTCAACAAAAAATTTTGAAAACCATATTTTAATGTCCTTTTTTCCTAGGAAGGGCACCATGGATTTCAAAAATCAAAATTTTGTATTAAAGTTTATAATGTCCTTTTAACGCTGTAAAATTTTCAGAGAGGTGTTTTTTCGCATTGTTGAGCAATTAATTTTTAAAGTTTGTTAGATAGCCAAATATTTGATTTTTTTCAAAATTTTGGCAAAAAAAACAAAAATCTAGATTTATCATCAATTTAAAAATTTACTGCTCGACAACACAAAAAAACACCTCGCTAAAATCTTAACAGCCGTAAAAGGACATTCTAAACTTTATTAAAAAATTTTGGTTTTGAAAATCCATGGTGTCCTTGATAGGATAAAAGGACATTCCGATATTGTTTTAAAATATTTTTGTTAATTTTTTTTTAAAATTTTTTTTTTGTTTCTAAATTTAAAATCTCCATAATTTTATAAACAAAATTGTCACAGAAAGTTTTTTCGTACAACTAACGGTTTCCGAGTAAAAAATCACAAAATAACTGACTAGAACCAACAATTTGTTTTTTTGGCCAAAATTTAAAAAAAAAAATCAAATATTTGTCTCTCTAATAAACTTTAAAAATGTATTGCTCAGCAATACGAAAAAAAAATCCATGGTGTCCTTCCCAGGAAAAAAGGACATTCAAATATTGTTTTCAAAATTTTTTTGTTGAAATTTAAAAAAAAAAAATGTTTTTTTTAAATTTTTAAATCTCCATAATTTTATCTACAATATTGTTTTTATAAGTTTTGTCGTACGACTTGTGGTTTCCGAGTACAAAAATGTTTAAAAACTGTCTAAAAGTCAAAATTGTCAAAATAACACTTTTTTAAACGCCCATATCTTCCAAAGTATTGATAAAAAAATATATATATATATGGTTTTTAATCATTTACAAAGCTCTATCAAATAGCAAAAAATAAACAAAATCGGTGATCCGTCAGTTAAATTTCAAACGGATGTGCTCAGAAGCGTATTACGAAATAGCTTTTCAAATTTATTCATTGATTTAAAGAGAATCCAAATGACTTTTGTTTGCTTTAAATGTTTATGTTTCCACATTGCGATTACAAATAATGCCCTTGTTGGGGCGCCATTTGCATCCCCTAGATATGAATTTGGGACGCTAAAAATAAAAGCGTGTCGCTTTATTTTTCCTGCTTTAAAAAAATTAAACCATCCATAAAGATCGGACGGTGATACTAGGGAGACTTTCCTTGTGAGTCGAATGATTTCTGACGTTTTTAAAAACATTTTTAAAAATTAAAATTTTGTACGGGGTATATATTTTTAATTTAATCCTAAAAGTATGCACTATTTTTTTACACAAAACATCACAAATCGTTTTATTCAGTCTAATCATGACAACTGGTTTTTAGCGGTGATTTCGGTATTCCTTATTGCAATATGCAAACGGCCCCCAATTGGGCGCCATTTTCTTCGAAACTCTGTTACTATTTTTTGCATGACATAGAAATTAAAAACATACAAAATTCTTTTTATTTCATCCATTAAATCATTATTTTGATTAAATATAAATAAAAAATTGATCAAATTTTTCTTCAAAATCGAAAAAGTGTTTGATTGAAAAAATATTCAATTAATCACCTACAATTTGATGATTGGTATACCAATTTTCTTGATTGGAGGAATTTCAATTAAAAAATTTATTAAATACGCGTTTTTATACCCTCCACTCTAGTGATAGAGGGTATATATAGTTTGTCATTCCGTGTGTAACACCTCGAAATATTGGTATAGGACCTCATGAAGTATATATTTCCATGATCCTCGATCGATTTTAAGTCGATCTAACGATGTCCGTCCGTCTGTCAGTCTGTCTGTCCGTCTGTAGAAAACACGCTAACTTTCGAAAGACTTTACTGAGGTTTTTGAAGTTTGGCATATATGTTGGGCATTTACCTGGTCAGGTTGGTGTTGCAATCCAGTGAAATCGGTCCATTGGTTCAAAAGTTATGAGCAAAAGACTGAATTTCGGCAAGGGTTTTTCCTGAATTTACGGGATAAAAAACGCGCTAACTTTTGAAAGGCAATTCTGAGGTTGCTGAGGCTTTACACATATATTTGTTGATTTTCTGACCTGATGCGTATCAAATTTCAGCCAAATCGGCCCAGTGGTTCAAAAGTAATTTGGAAAACCGTGATTTTCAGATTAGTTTCACCTTAAATTCATGTGTTGAAAACCCGTTAAAAACATTGGTAAATCACAAAAATATTTTACAGCGTATCTTTGTCTCTCAAAATTATTTTTACACTAAAAAAAAAAAATACACTCGAAAAAAATTTTACACTCAAAAAAAATTTAGTAAATTATTTTTTTTTTTTAAATTGCTTAAAAAAAAGTTTTTTACACAAAATAAAATATTTCTTATCAAAATTGCTCTTTTTCACGTTAGAAAATTTACTATAACCTCAAAAGGGCATTGTGGAGGGTATTCATATTTTCGGCAGGTCGAATTTAACTTTTCTACTTGTTGTTATTTGAAATTCGTTTCAAAATCTTTCTGCATATGCACGACTCTCCAGAATCCAGAAATGTGTGCACCATATATTAGATCTGAAGTTGCGTTTCCGAACTTGGCCCCTGTTTGACGGCCATTTGCTATAAAGTTTAGCTGTCGTAAAGTGCCCCTAACCTTGTTAAGGCTAATTGTCACGATAAGATTTTTTACATTATTTTTTAAATGATTTGTGCAAAACTAAGCTTTTTCATGCATATTAATATATGTGATAAAAATCATATATTTTACTTTGAAAAGCTCAAACATTGTTTTTTTACAATCAAAAGGAATTTTTTTCTTTGGAACTGATTAACCACCAGTTTCTGTAATACGAACGCCATTCGTTCGTGACGATTTTGTGTGTATTTTGTTATTGTAACAAAAACAAAATACATGCAAATTCGTCGCAGACGAATGGCGTTCGTATTACAGAAACTGGGGGTAAGAGTCGACTGATTTTTGACATTTTTAAAAACAATTCTAAAAATTCAAAAAGTATGCACATCGTTTTGATAGAAAACATGGAAAATCCTTTTATTCAATCTAATCGTGATAATTGGCTTTTAGAGATGATTTCAGTATTCCTCATTGCAATACGCAATCGGCCCCCAGTTGGGCGCCATTTTCTTCGAAATTCTGTTACTGCTTTTTGCAAATGACATAAAGATTTAAAAAAAATGTATTCTCTCATTTGTCAGTTCTTTAAACCCAGTTAAAAAATAAAAAAAAAATTTTCTAACTTGGATAAAAATATCTTAACTGACCTTTACCTTTCCATTTTACCAAAAGAACAACAAACAAAAAATCTAGAAATCATCAAAATGATAAAACTCTCAAAAATACAATCATTGCAAGTGGTTTCAATGTTCCTTATTGTAATACGGAATCAGCCCCCAGTTGGGCGCCATTTTCTTCGAAATTCTGTTACAATATTTTGCAAATGACATAAAAATTAAAAAACAAATTTTTTCTTCTCTAACTTTATATTTCTTGAAATCCAATAAAAAAAACAAAAATAAAAATTATTTTCTAACTTGGATAACAATATCTTAACTGACCTTTACCTTTTCATTTTACCAAAAGAACAACAATCAAAAAATCTAGAAATCATCAAAATGATAAAACTCTTCAAAATACAACATCATTACAAGTGGTTTCAATGTTCCTTATTAAAATACGGAATCATCCCCCAGTTGGGCGCCATTTTCTTCGAAATTCCGTTACTATATTTTGCAAATGACATAAAGATTAAAAAAAAAAAAATAATTTCTTCTCTAACTTTTTCTTGAAATCCAAAAAAAAAAAACAAAAGTAAAGAAAATCTTAACTGACCTTTACCTTTCCATTTTACCAAAAAGAACAACAAACAAAATATCTAGAAATCATCAAAATGTTAAAACTCTCCAAAATACAACATCATTACAAGTTTTTTTAGTAAATAAGTATCCAGCCAGCCTTTAAATAAAATGAAACAAAAATAAAAACATTAACAAAAAACTTTTTATTCCCTTAAGGCTTTAACTACCAAACATTTAATGATGCTTTTGACGAGACTAGTCAGGAAAATCATGACATTATGTCAAGAGTTTTGCTTGTTGAGACAGTATCACTAAAATAACGTTAGATTTTGTATATTTTTTTAGTTTATAAAACATTTTGTTGACCCCTATTTTAAACACAAATTTTATGGAAAACCTTTTTTTGTATTTTTTTTTTTGAATCTTTGATTTTTGTCAAGCGTTAGTTTGTTAGTCCCCTAAGAGATTAATTAATGATGTTGAAATTTTAAATCAAAGAACTTTTGTGATAAAGGTTTTGGTATTTAACATTGCTGTTTTAAACAAGTTTTTTGTTTGGACACACAGAAAAAAGTGACTCTTCTAAAAAAAAGAGAAAAATTCATGGGGTTTATTTTCGAACACTCTCATAATATACGCACACTTTTTTAAATGAATAAAATATTAAGTCAAGTTTCACTTTAAAAATTTATTTATTATATCAATCACGTAATTTGTTGTATTGATAACAATTTTAGTTGAGTCAATTATAATTTTTATTGAATGATATACTGATTAATATAACTAATTTGAAAGGTCAGTGGCCGGCCCCCACATTGATCGGCACCTAAAGCACTCATAAACCGAACACAGATGGAAAGTCCAAGTACCTTTAGATCTGTATTAAATGATCGCATAGTTTCTTCTGAAGAAATGAAAAAAATCATCACAAAAACCAAAAAATGTGTTTTCCCCCTTCTCCATTGACCTGATAAAAGTGAGATTGGGCAGCTAAGAAAAAACAAGTAACTTTTATTTTTCTACCCCCTTGCCCATTTTCTAGTTTCAGGACAATTGGTGGTTGCTCTCTAAAAGACATCCCTTGTAAGAGCATACAAAATTACAATATATCATTCCGTAGCATTTTAGCTTTAGCAGGTTGATGTAGCTTTTTTTAAGAAATTAATGTTTATGCACCAATACATTTATATGCTCTCTTTTTGCCGACCACTGTTACAGAGACAATTTTTTCCTTTGATAAAACATTGTTTTTATTTGTTTAAAAAAAATTTGTTACTTTATTCTGTGTTTACCATTTTATCATACAAAAAACTTGGCACATCATTAGCAAACTCTTTTGTTAATGGGTTTGGTGTGTTTTCTTTTTGTTACTTTTCCTTGTTTTAAGGTTTAGTTACTTGTTTTTCTTAGATTACAAAAATGACCATAGTGTCAGTATTGTACACCGAACAAAGATACAGAGAGGTCATTGGGGGATTAATTAACAAGAGTTTTTTTTTCTTAGGTTTTCTTTTTAATGATGAATGAAAACAAACAGGGTTAACGAAATTTAAACTTTTTTTCAAGGATTTATATTGAAAAATGAATTAAAAAAAAATAATTTGAATAATAAAACGAACAAAATCGCTATATTATGAAATGTTCTGTAGAATGAAACAAAAATTCTGCCTTATATGAATGAAAACTTTCGCACAATGTACAACAAATTTCGTAATTTTTCACAACGAAATTCTTGTTTTTGCATTTTACGAAATTTTTTCGTAAAATAAACGAAATAAAATTTTTGTGTTTTACAAAAATCTTTCGTTAAATGAACGAAGTATTTATTTGTTTTATGAGATCATTTCTAAAAATAAATGAAATAGTCTTTTGTTTTAGGAAAAAATTTCGTAAAAAAACACAAAATTTTTTGGTGTTTTTCGAAAATTTTTCGTATTATTTTGTATTTTACGAAAATTTTTCGAAAAAATTGTTATTCAAAAAATTGTTCAAAATTTTTTTTTGGAAATATTTTCAGGGTTCCGAAAAAAATTTAATTTTTTAAATACAAAAGTCATTAAAAATTCTTTAAAAAATGTCGCACTACGAAATTCTTGCGTACACTCAAAAAATACGTTAGTAGATTTACTAATTTTTTTTTGCTAATGCTAGTTAGCTAACTTTTAGCAAATTTTTAGTTGAGATTAGCATATTAGCAAAAAAATCTTGTAAACTTCATTTAGCACATTAGCAATTTTAAACAAACTTTGAACTAATTTCTTTTGCTAAATTTGAAATTGAGTGACAACATTTTTACAAGATTTTTTGCTAACATTAGCAAAAATAAATGGTAAATTTTTTTTTATTTTCCGAAAACTTAAAATGGCGCTATCTCGGAAACTAAGCCAGATAGAGCAAAATGGAGGGCATTTTTAGAATCTCCATACTTTCGCGGGTCCTCTTCACATGTGTGGACTCTAATGGGACCTAACTTTGGATCCAAAAAAGTTAGCATTCCCGAAAATTTTAAAATGCTCATATCTTGGTAAATATTGCCGACACAACAAAAAGTCCAAAAGAATTTTTGTAGCTCTCAACACGTAGAACAAGACCGCAAAATAACCAAAAGCTCTCCGAGTAATATTTTTGAAGGTATCGAGTTTTTTAATACTCAAGACCCCAGTGATCCCCTAAAATCACGTATCTCAAAAACTAAGCAAGGTAGAGCGAAACGGACACAAATTTTGGATCAAAAACTATGACGATTTTTAAGGAACCCAACTAGGTCTAGGCCCATCGGGGTCTGGACCTGTCGGGTCCGAACCCAATGGGGTCCTCAAATGTGTATGAACTAAGTCAAAAAAAAAAAAAATTTAGTTAACTAATTATTGGCAAAACATTTTTGCTAACTTTAGCATAAAAATTGTGGGTTCAAAATCAACAAATTTTCTTGTAGGTTTACAAGTTTTTTTTGCTAACATTACAGTTTTTTTTTGAGTGTTCAATATACGAAATGCACCAATATCTTTCGCACAATGTACAAAAAATTTCGTAATTTTGCACCACGAAATTCTTGCGTACAAATAAACGATTTTTTGTTTTTTCATTTTACGAAAAATAAAATAAAATTTTTGTGTTTTACAAAAATCTTTCGTAAAATAAAGGAAGTATTTATTTGTTTTACGAGATAATTTTTAACAATAAATTATATATTTTTTGTTTTACGAAAATCTTTTGTAAAAACACACACATTTTTTTGGTGTTTATCGAAAATTTTTCTTATTTTACGTACTTTTTTTGTATTTTACGAAAATTTTTCGAAAAAATTATTATTATTCCAAATTTTTTTTTGGAAAAATTTGTAAGGTTCCGAACAAAATTAATTTTTTTATTTTTTGAATACAAAAGTCATTAAAAATGCTTTAAAAAATACCTGCGAATTTTGTACTTTAGCCTAAAACATTAAATCACGATAATGTTGTGTTGATGATTTATTTGGGTGTTCTTGCTAAAGCTAAGTTTTTTTTAGAAAAGTAATGTTATTTGCAATTCCATGCAAAACGAATTGAAAGCTTTAATGAATTGAATCCCATAAAGTATATGAGCAAATCCATGGGAAATTTAACTGATGGATCACCGATTTTGTTTATTTTTGGTCATTTGATAGACCTTCGTAATTAATTAAAAACTATATTTTTTTTTTATTTTTTTTTTGGATCAATACTTTGGAAGATATGGGCGTTTAAAAAAGCGCTTTTTTGACAATATTGACTTTTAGACACTTTTTCAACATTTTTTTTCTCGGTAACCGTAAGTCGTGCGAAAAAACTTATAAAAACAATATTGTTTATAAAATTATGAAGATTTAAAATTAAGAAACAAAATTTTATTATTATTTTTTTTAAATTCAACAAAAAATTTTGAAAACCATATTTGAATGTCCTTTTTTCCTGGGAAGGACACCATGGATTTCTTAAAACAAAATTTTGTATTAAAGTTTAGAATGTCCTTGTAACGCTATTAAAATTTCAGAGAGAGAGTTTTTTTCGTATTGTTGAGCAATAAATTTTCAAAGTATGTTAGATAACCAAATATTTGATTTTTTTTTTTTTGGCAAAAAACCAAAAATTTGGCTGTATGATCAACTTTGAAAATTTATTGCGCCAAAAGGGCCTTCTAAACTTTAATATAAAATGTTGGTTTTTGAAATCAATGGTGTCCTTGACAGGAGAAAAGAATATTCCCATGTTGTTTTAAAAAGTTTTTGTTGATTTTTTTTTGATTTTTTTTTGGTTTTTAAATTTGAAATCTCCATAATTTTATCAACAATACTGTCACACAAAATTTTTTCGAACAACTTACGGTTTTCGAGTAAAAAAAGCCAACTATTTAATTTTTTGCCAATATTTTGAAAAAAAAAAATCAAATATTTGGCTATCTAACAAACTTTGAAAATTGATTGCTCAACAATACGAAAAAATACCCCTCTAAAATTTTAATAGCGTTAAAAGGACATTTGAAACTTTAATACAAAATTATGTTTTTGGAAATCCATGGGGACCTTCGCAAGAAAAAAGGACAATCAAATATGGTTTTCAAAATTTCTTGTTGAAATTAAAAAAAAAAAATAAAATTTTTCTAAATTTTAAATCTTCATAATTTTATAAACAACATTGTTTTTATAAGTTTTTTCGTACCACTTACGGTTTCCGAGCAAAAAAATTGTAAAAAGTGTCTAAAAGTCAATATTGTCAAAAATGCGCTTTCTTAAACGCCCATATCTTCCAAAGTATTGATCCAAAAAAAATAAAATAAATATAATTTTTAATCAATTACGAAGGTCTATCAAATAACCAAAAATAAAAACAATCGGTGATCCGTCAGTTAAATTTTCCATGGATTTGCTCATATATACTAGTGATATTTTTCTACGACACTCTAGCTATATACATCCGTCCATCTTTCTGTGGAAATCAATGATTACAAAAAAAAATTATTAAATCAAAATATGTGGTGCAAAAAAAAAAATTTAGGAAAATAAAATGAAGAAAAAAATTTCAGACGAAAAAAAACAATTTTTATGGAAAAAAAATTTTGATAAAAAAAAATGTTTGATAAAAAAAAAAATATGTTATGAAAAAAAATATAAAAGAAACCTTTTTTGATGAAAAAAAAAAACATTTTTTGATAAAAAAAATTTAATTAATAAAAAAAAAATTTTTAAAAAATAAAATTGATGAAAAATTTTTGATGGAAAAAAATTAATGAAAACAAGTTAGTGTGCTAAAATCGGCTGTGCCGAATCTTTTATACCCTCCAAAACGTAAAAAAAATTAAAAAAAAATGGGCGACGTTTGGGGACACCTTCACCCTGCCGTAGGTTTTATAAAATGGATTTATTATGCTTCTTGCAATTATTTAATCCAATTAATAATTATTAAAATACAGTTTTATATCAACGCCCACAAAAGGGGCGGGTCAAAATTTTTTTTAATTTTTTTTATCCGCTAGGTCCACATGCAGGATTTTTAACTTCTTTTGACACAAAAATGTTTCATTTGCTTAACAAAAGCACAAAAAACCCTGCAAAAAATTGTGCTTTTTTTGAGGTTGGTTTAGTTCTCCAAGGGGGAATTTTTTCCCCTTGGTCCGATTGTTCCCATTTCCAAACTTAACTAGCCTATGACCATAGGACATATTCGTGCCAAACTGCTGAAGTCCTGCTCTTTTATTTTTTCTTTTGTATCATGTCCTCTACAGACGGACAGACAGACGGACATCGCTAGAATGTCTTAGAATCGATTACTGATCAATAACATATGGGGCATTCCATGTTAAATCGGACACTTTGAAAATTTTTTTTTTTAGATTTTCCCAATTTGTTTACAGTTTTTAGTTCCCTTCGAAAACTCCTTCGTGGTAAATTTTCATATTTTTTTGATGACTACTTCAAAAGATATCGAATTTTTAACAATTGGTAGTTTGCTCCTTTACTCAAAATTCTTTCACTCATAACTTCTTCAATAATGGTCCAAATTTCAAATTTTTTTTTTTCCAAAAATTTTGTTTTTTTGGCGTACTTTAAAAAAAAAAATCCCAAAAAATTCTTAAAAGAGTACTATTATGCGATTTTTAAGTTTTAAAATTTAAATCTCATTTTTGAAAATGTTTGTACTCTTCGATTTTTTTGATTTTTTTTGTGTAAAACTTCAATCGATTCTACAAATTTTTTGCCCAAGAGGATCGTGGATAACGATTATAAATATTTTTTAAAATTTTTTTAAAAAATTTTATTGTAATTTTCCAATCTTAAAATCATTTATACTGCTCCAATGGTGCGTCATAGAGGGGTAATTTATAAGACCGACCCCCATCAATTTTTACGTTTTAACATTTCTTTGAAACAAACTAATACCCTATCTCCAATTTCTAAGGGGGCTCCCACACAAAACGACAATTTTTAACATTTGCTCCAACCGCTCTAACTGCTCTAATAGTGCCCCTAGAGCAACAAAATGTATGACCGACCCACAATATTTTTTTAGTCCAAACATTTTCTCTGAACACACCTACCCTCTATCTCTAATTGTTAAGGCGGTCCCCATACAATTTTTTTTTATTTTTTGTAAATTTGTTTTATTTAATCAGCTTCTACCGGTCCAATGGTGCGTCCGAGTGGGGTCATTAGTGAGACCGACCCCCATTTATTTTTACCCTCAAACGTTTTTGCAAAACATACCACAGCCCTATCTCCACTCGCTAAGTAGGCTTCCATTCAAAATTACATTTTTATAAAATTTGCTCCAACTGTTATTTGTATGGGAGCCTACTTAGGGAGTGGAGATAGGGCGTAGGTATGTTTTTAAAAAATGTTGGAGGGTAAAAATTAATGGGGGTCCGTCTCAATAATGACCCCTCTCGGACGCACCATTGGACCGGCAAAAGATAATTAAATAAAACAAATTTACAAAATATAAAAAATTGTGTATGGGGACCGCCTTAAGTGTTAAAGATAGAGGGTAGATGTGTTCAGAGAAAATGTTTGGACTAAAAAAATATTGTGGGTTGGTCATACATTTGATTGCTCTAAGGGCACTCTTAGGACAGTTAGAGCGGTTGGAGCAAATTTAAAAAAATGTCGTTTTGTGTGGGAGCCCCCTTAGAAATTGGAGATAGGGTATTAGTTTGTTCCAAAGAAATGTTCAGACGTAAAAATTAATGGGGATCGGTATTCGAAATGACCCCTGTATGACGCACCATTGGTGCTGCAGAAATGATTTTAAGATTTAAAAATTACAAAAAATTTTTTTCAAAAAAATTAAAAAAATAGTAATAATCGTTATTCCACGATCCTCCTGGGCAAAAAATGTGTAGAATCGATACAAGTTTTACACAAAAAAATTTCAAAAAAATCAAAGAGTACAAACATTTTCAAAAATATAATTTAAGTTTTAAAACTTAAAAATCAATTTTTTGTTAAAAGTATGTAAAAAAAAATTTTTTTGAAAAAAAATGCAATTTGGACCATTATTGAAGAAGTTATAAGTAAAAGAAGTTTGAATAAAGGAACACACTACCAATTTTTAAAAACTCGATATCTTTTGAACGGCTCATCAAAAAAATCTGAAAATTTACCACGAAGGAGTTTTCGAAGGGTACAAAACAAAACTGTAATCAAATTGAGAAAATCTAAAAAAATAATTATTCGAAGTGTTCGATTTGACATATTAAAGTACATATGGGGCATTCCATGGGGTCCTAGACCGATATTTTTAAGCGTTAAAGACGGAATAACAAAGTGAGTATACCCCCATAAAAAATAAAAAAAAAAAATTATGAAATAAAAAATTTTTTTGTTAAAAAATAATTATAAAATAATTATATGAAAAATATACTTTTTATTCACCATGTGGTGAAAATGTGGTTTATTTAACAGCAGGTGAATTCTTACAAATCTTTTTGGTATTAAGAAAATGAAAACAGTAATTCTTATTTTCTTTTTTGTCAGTCGGTAGCTTATATACGCACACAAAAAAAAAACCCCCCTTGTCAAATTACTAGAAAAAGTAGCGTAATCCCATTTTACCAATATTTGGCAGTTTTTCTTGTTTTTTGACAAAAAATTTTCGATCGAAATTTAATTTTTTTTTCAAAATGAAAACAGTAATTCTTATTTTCTTTTTTGTTAGTCGGTAGCTTATATACACACAAAAAAAAAAAACTTGTCAAATTACTAGAAAAAGTCTCGTTATACCATTTTATAGTTTTCCTTGTTTTTTGACAAAAATTTTTCGATCGAAATTAAATTTTTTTTTTTGTAATTTTATCATTTTTTTTTTGTAATTTTACAAATTTCCAAGGTTTTTCTACAAAAAAAAATCTAGAAAATTCTCGAGATTTCCTTGTAAGTTTTATTGCGCCAAATAAGTTGTAAATTTATAATGTAATTGGTAAAAATCTTGTGGAATTAAAAAAATCTCGTAATTTTTACTAGGAATTCTCATAAAATAGGAAGTAGCAAAAAATCTAGTAAAAACAGGGAACCTCCGTATAAGTTGTATCGCGTCAAAAAATTTCTAAATTTACAATTTTATTGGTAAAAAGCTTGTAAAATTACAAAATTATTGTTAAAAAGCTTGTAAAATTACAGGGAATTGTTGTCAAAAAGGAGGTAGCAAAAAAAAAGTTACAAACTTTTCTTGTCGTTTTACAAGGTTTTTTTGAGTGTAGTAGGCAGTAATATTTACAAAATTTAAATTTTGTTTGAAGTCTTCTTTCGTCTAAAATAATATTAATATTTTTTTTCTAAGTATGACTCTAACCTTGAATCAAATTAATTGCGCGAATAAATTTTGAAGACCAAAGAAAATATTTTAACATAAAATAGCACAAACATTTTTTTTTGCAAATATAAAGTCATATATTTTAAATTGTGTTTATTTTATAATTCAAGGACTCTTAAAGTTTTGTTTTTCTTTTTTTTTTTTTTTTTGTTTATTTATTTACTTTTACTACCACAAGTTTAAATATAAACAATTTTATTTTACATTAACGTGGCTATAAAAGTATTTAGCATGATAATGGCTTTGTTAGCACATGGTGCCCTGTATTATTTTTTTTTTTTATTTTACACTAGATGTACTATAGGTTGTCTAAGCATGTATTCTAAACGTTTAACCCAGTTATTTTACCCTTCACTTGCAATTATTGGTAGAGGGTATATATAAGTTTATAATACCGTATGTAACATATCGAAGTATCGGTCCCGGTAAAGTATAAATATGATTTCCGATTAGCGATCTAGCAAAGTCTGTTTGTCCGTCTGTAGATAATACGCTAACTTTCGATAGTCAACTTGAGGGCACTTGTTAAAAAACTCGTGTTCTAATACATTAATAAGTCACAAAAATATTTTTTTTGTCACTAAAAATAAAATGTTCACCCTAAAAAAGTTTTTCAATCAAAAAATTTTTTACTTAATTTTTTTTTTTCACTCAAAAAAAAAAATTTGTCTCTAAAAAAATTTTTTTAGAAAAGCTTTACACTCAAAAAATTTTTATTTATCAAAATTATTAGGAAAAGTTATTTTTAATCAAAATAGAAATTTTCTCGTCAAAACTTGTACACAACGTTTTTTACGTTAAAAAATAATTAAATTTTTTTCAAAAATTTTGGGAACTCTGTAGGGTGTTCATGGTTTCGTTTAATTTGACTATAACACTTTCACTTGTTTTTCTATGTATTTGTCAGTCTATGAACACAGAGATAGAGTGTAACATGTTTAGAAAAAGTTAACAATAACAACATGAGAAACAACAGGCACAACAACTAACACATTAACCAGGCGCGGATAAAGTTTTTGGATTTAGGGGTAAAACTTTTTTACTCCGAAAAAACAATCATGAGGGAACCATGCTTCACTAATATGCTTCATAGTAAAGTCCTTTTTTGTCAAACCTATTTTTTACCAAAAAATTATAATTAAAATTTTTTTCTGATACCACCCACACTCAAAGAAAAAGCTTCTTCATATTGAGGAATTGTTACATCAATATGAAGAAATGTTACATATATAACTTATCACCAATATAACTTATCACCAATATAACTTATCATCAATATGATGATGCTATGTAGTCAATATTGATGACATATTGTCATAAATGTTATGAAATGTTTCATCAATACTTCATTAAAATTAATGAAACAGTGTAATCATGGCAATTCTTCATCATATTTATGGTGCGGTTCCTTGGCCGGAAATTAATGAAAAATTTTATCAAATTGAATAAACTTCATCATATTTCATCAATATGATGAAGTTTATTCATCGTATATTACTATAGTATAATAAAATATGTATTATTATATTTCCAAAAAAAAAATGTGTCAGGGACTTAGAATTATGAATTTTAAATTTTTTTTCGTATCCAAATTTATTTTTTTGACTCCAAAATGCAAAAAAACAAGTAGAAAAGTTAAATTCGACTTGACCGAATCTATGAATACCCTCCACAATGCCTTTTTAAGTGATAGTAAATTTTCTGAAGTGAAAAAACTAAAATTTTTGATTAGAAATATTTTATTTTGCGAAAAAAAAAATTTTTTAAATTAATTTTTGAAAAAAAAAAAATACTAAATTTTTTTTGAGTGTATTTTTTTTAGTGTAAAAATATTTTGAGTGACAAAAATACGTTGGAAAATATTTTTGCGACTTACCAATGTTTTTAAAAAATGTTTAACGGGTTTTCAACACATGAATTTAAGGTGAACCTAATCTAAAATTCACGGTTTTGATAATAACTTTAGAACCACTGAACCGATTGGGTTGAAATTCAATACGAACGAGGCCTGAGGAATGGCAAATTGATATACTAAGCTTCAGAATCCTCAGAACTGCTTTTTAAAAGTTATCGTGTTTTTTATCTCGTAAATTCACGAAAAACCCTTGCCGAAATTCAGTCTTTTGCTCATAACTTTTGAACCACTTGACCGATTTCGCTGGATTGAAATACCAACCTGACCAGGTAAATGCCAAACTTCAGGAGCCTCCGTAAAGTTTTTCAAAACTTAGCATGTATTCAAAAGCCAGACGGACGGACGGACATCGCTAGATCGTCTTAAAATCGATCGAGGAATATGAATATATTTACTTTATGGGGTGGACTTTTTTGAAAATTTTTTTTAAGACATATTTTGATGACAAGATGCAAAAGGTCATCACTTGTTACATAAATTTTGATTCCATGGTTGATTGTATTAAATAAAAGCTTCTCCAATATGATAAAATTTGTCCTCAAATATGATGACAGCAAATAATGAAACCGTTTCATCAGTATGAAGAAGCATTTTTTTTTGAGTTTAAAAGTCCACACTCAAAAAATTATGTCATTTACTGTTTGTAGTTTATTTAAAAAGTTTTCCGTTTCGTCGTTGTTAAAAGAAAAAACATTTGTTTCATGTTCAGTTTTTAATAATGACTACTTCTGTTCTTTGTTTCAAAAATAACACACTAAAAAATAAAGACTTTCATTAACATTTAATCTTTAAAATCATTTATTTTTGTTCTGTAAGTAAAAACTACTGATTATTCTTTAAATTTTTAATGATTTGTGTAAGTCATTTTTTTAAATTGTTAGTATTTTTTAATGAGATATCATTAGTTTCTACCTACACAAGTAGGTTTTTTTTTGTAGAAAAAAAAATTCAAAAAATTATTTATAGAAATATAAAAACATGTTTGTATCAAGTGACTTTGGCACGATGGGTAGAGTGTCTGGCCAGAACGTAGTTGATTGCGGGATCGATTCCCCAAAATTTTATTAAAAATTTAAAAAAAATATTTCAATAGAAAATTGTAAAAAATTACCTCCGAAATCATTAATTTTTAATGTTTTGGTAGGTTATTTTTTTGGAATTTGTTGGTAAAAATAACAGAACTATCATAAATTTTTTATGTTTTCGTAGGTTATTTTTTTCGAATATGTTAGTAAAAAAGAGCGAAAAACCCGTAATTTTTTAATGTTTAATGTTATTTATTTTAGAAAATTTTGTCAACAGTAAAAAATAAATGTTGATGTTTGTTAAAATAAATGAATAATTACTGGGATGGTTTTCAATTGTTTATTCACTTGGTTTAAGTGTGTTTTTCATTTGTTTTTGCCTACAAAATATTTTGAGTGCAATATTTTGAAGAAAAAAATTATTACAGAAAGTATTAGTTTATTTTTAAAATTTGAAACTTCCGAGAAAATTTTAATTCTGAGATTTTTTTGCAGAAAAAATCTTGGCAGATTCTGAAAAATTTTTTTCTTAGCAAAAATTTTCGTTGCAAATGGATTTTTTCTATAAAAAAAGTTATAAGGTTCTTAAAAATTTTTCCCACAGAAAAATTCTTTAAATTTTAGATAATTTTTGAAAAACCCCATTACCTTCCCCCCTTGATCCACGCCTTCATTAATGTTAGTTAAACATTTTTATAGAATACACAGACAGAATTCGAGGAAAAATCTAAAGTTTGTTAAACAAATAGGGCGGCAGGGGGTACCATAGCCGGTGGACACATTAGAAATCATGGCTTATTTTAGAATTTTAAACAGATTTTAAATTGTAACAAACTACAATTTTAATAATAATCGATCAGCTTTCAAAATTAAAAACGTGTTTTACGACAGACTTTTATTTCAACAATTTCGTTTGATTTTTGTTTGTATTTCAACTTGCACTTGAACCCTCTTCTACCCTTTGTTATGTAAACTTTGTTCATTGTATGTGTATTTAAATGAATTTAAGTGTATATGTTTTTTTGTTAATATGTATGTGTATGTTTAAATCTAATGCTTTTTAATAGAAGCCCAACAACGTATGCTGTTAAACATTTTAACACTTAAACGCAAAAAAAAAGTAAAAGTTTGTGCAATAATATACAAATTTGTTACAAAAAAAGTTTTAATATCATATTGTATTTATTTTTAATAGTTTTTTTTGGGTATATAAGGCAGTCCAAGGCAAATCTCCAATTTAAAGTGGGAAAATAACGCTTACTTTTTACAAAAAACTTTTCAAACTTTTAATATGAAATTGTCAAAAATAAAGCATACTTTTAGACAGCTCAACATTATATATTTATAAGGCAGCAGAAACTGCTAGTTTGCTATTGAGGCCTAAAACTATGCAACAACACATTTAAAACAGTAATCAGAAATCAAACATATTTTTATTGAAATTTGATTTAAAACAATAAAGAATTATGAAGGATTGTCCTAATTTCCTCCTATTTAAGGTTTTATGATGTGTTACTTCAATTAAAACATTTGCTTTTATTTATTTAATTTAACGAAACATTTATCTTGTATAGCATAGTTTTAGGCCTAATCGTAATACTATAAATTTTTTATAAATATAGCATATTTTTAGGCCGCTCAAAAATGATATATTTCCAATATATTAAATTAAATTTTGTTCATTAATTTCTTTATAGGCCAAATATTTTAAACTATTGGTAAGTTGTTACATATTTTTTGTAGTAATTTTTAAACCCAAAAATTAATTAAGTACATACACAAAATTTAAATCAATTATTTAATCCCAAATTTATTGGTTATTAAAAATTTGATTTACAAACCAATACATTATATTTATTCAACAAAGATAATAAGCTAAAAATAATTATTAAAACTTAATAGGATTTAAATCTATTAAATATATATTAAATATGCTGTACAAAAAACCTAAAAATATTGAAATAATAAATTAAGAATTTAAAATATAAAAGGTGTGTTAACGTTATACCACTGACGAGACAAAAAATTGATGAAAAAAAATGGATGAAAAAAAAAATTAATGAAAACAAAAAATTTTATGAAAAAAAGAAATATGATAAAAAAGTTTTATAAACAAAAAAAAAAAAAAGTTGATAAAAAAAAATTTATGAAAAACAAGTAGAAAAGTTTAATTAGACTTGGCCGAATCTATGAATACCCTCCACAATGCCCTTATTAAGTGATAGTAAATTTTCTAACGTGAAAAAAAATAAAATTTTTGATTCAAAATATTTTATTTTCCCGGGGAAAAATGTTCATATATGGAAACATATTTTTCACCGTGTTGTGTAAAAAAATAACTTACTTAATTTTTGAGTGTAAAATTTTTTTCGAGTGTATTTTTTTTTTTTTAGTGTAAAAATATTTTTGAGTGATAAAAATACGTTGTAAAATATTTTTGTGACTTACCAATGTTTAAAACATGTTTAACGGGTTTTCAACACGTGAATTTAAGGTGAAACTAATCTGAATCAGGGTTTTGCTAATAACTTTAAACCACTGGACCGATTTCGCTGGATTGCAATACCAACCAAACCAGGTAAATGCCCAACATATATGCCAAACTTCAAGAGCCTCCGTAAAGTCTTTCAAAAGTTAGCGTGTTTTCAACAGACAGACGGACGGACATGGCTAGATCGTCGTAAAATCGATCGATGATCATGAATATATATGGGGCATTCCATGTCAAATTAAACACTTTCAAAAAATTTTTTTTTAGATTTTCCCAATTTGTTTTCTGTTTTTAGTACCCTTCGAAAACTCCTTCGTGGTAAATTTTCGGATTTTTTTGATGACCCGTTTAAAAGATATCGAATTTTTAAAAATTGGTACTTTGTTCCTTTACTCAAACTTCTTTTAGTCATAACCTCTTCAATAATGGTCCAAATTTAAAATTTCTTTTTTTCAAAATTTTTGTTTTTTTAAGTACTTTTAAAAAAAAAAATCCAAAAAATTCTTAAAAGCGCTCTAGAATGCGATTTTTAAGTTTTAACATTTAAATCTCATTTTTGAAAATGTTTGTACTCTTCGATTTTTTTTGAAATTTTTTTGTGTAAAACTTCTATCGATTCTACAAATTTCTTGCCCAGGAGGATCGTGGGATAACGATTATTACTATTTTTTAAAATTTTTTGAAAAAATTTTATTGTAATTTTCCAATCTTAAAATCATTTCTACTGCTCGAATGGTGCGTCATAGAGGGGCCCTTTATAAGACCGACCCCCATTAAGTTTTTTGTCTTAACATTTCTCTGGAATAAACTAATACCCTATCTCCAATTTCTAAAGGGGTTCCTACACAAAACGACATTTTTTTAAAATTTGCTACAACCGCTCTAACTGCCCTAAAAGTGCCCTTAGAGCAACAAAATGTATGACCGACCCACAATATTTTTTTAGTCCAAACATTTTCTCTAAACACACCTACCCTCTATCTCTAATTTTCAAGGCGGTCCCCATACAATTTTTTTATTTTTTGTAAATTTGTTTTATTTAATCAGCTTCTACCGGTACAATGGTGCGCCCGATAGGGGTAATTAGTGAGACCGATCCCCACTTATTTTTACCCCACAACATTTTTTTAAAACATACCTACGCCCTATCTGAACTCCCTAAGTAGGCTCCCATACAAATAACAGTTAGAGCAAATTTTATAAAAATGTAATTTTGTATGGGAGCCTACTTAGGGAGTGTAGATAGGACGTAGGTATATCTAAAAAAAATGTTGTAGGGTAAAAATAAATGGGGGTCGGTCTCACTAATGACCCCTCTCGGACGCACCTTTGGACCGGTAGAAGCTGATTAAATGAAACAAATTTACAAAAAATAAAAAAAAATTGTATGGGGACCGCCTTAAAAATTAGAGATAGATAAAAAAATATTGTGGGTCGGTCATACATTTTGTTGCTCTAAGGGCACTAGTAGGGCAGTTAGAGCGGTTGGAGCAAATTTTAAAAAATGTCGTTTTGTGTGGGAGCCACCTTAGAAATTGGAGATAGGTTATTAGTGTCTTCCAAAGAAATGTTAAGATGAAAAAATTAATGGGGGTCGGTCTCATAAATAACCCCTCTATGACGCACCATTCGAGAGGCAGAAATGATTTTATGATTGGAAAATTACAATAAATTTTTTCAAAAAATTAAAAAAAATAGTACTAATCGTTATCCCAATTTTTGGGATTTTTTCTTAAAAAGTATGTAAAAAAACAAAACTTTTGAAAAAAAAAAATTTGAAATTTGGACCATTATTGAAGAAGTTATAAGTAAAAGAAGTTTGAGTAAAGGAACAAACTACGAATTTTTAAAAATTCGATATCTTTTGAACGGGTCATCAAAAAAATCTGAAAATTTACCACGAAGGATTTTTCGATGGGTACTAAAAACTGTTAACAAATTGGGAAAATCTAAAAAAAAATTTTGAAAGTGTCCGATTTGACATGGAATACCCCATATACTTTATGGGGTCATAGACCAATATTTCGAGGTGTTACAAATGGAATGGCAAACTTATATATACCCTCTATCACTAGAGTGGAGGGTATAAAAAAATTAATGGAAAAAAAAATTTATGAAAAAAAAATTTTATTAAAAAAAAATTTGATGAAAAAAAAAAAAAAAATAATAAAAAAAAATTTTTGATGAAAAAAAAAAAAAAATAAAAAAATTTGATAAAAAAAAAAAAATTATAAAAAAATGATAAAAAAAAAAAAAATTGTTGAAAAATAATTGTGTAACGTTTTATTCACCAACTGGTGAAAAATCGGGTTTTTCACCATCAGGTGAATTATTATCCAAGTTACAAATAAAAGTTACAAACCTTTTTTGTTTTAAGAAAATGAAAACAGAAATTCGTATTTTCTTTTTGTTAGTCGGTAGTCAAACTGAGTTGGCGGCCTGCATCATTTTTAAAATTGGACACCATCCCAAAACATTATCATGTTAAAAGACGCATGAAAAAAAAAACATTCTTTTGAAACAAGTTAAATTTTTGGTATTACCTGTTTTAAGAAAATGAAACTAAAAAAATATATTTTAAGTAGGGATATTCTAGCTCGAGATCATTTTTCTTTACTAATTAAAATCATGATATTAGTGCAGAACACTTTGGTTTTTAATTTTCTATCTCAGAATCCGAAACTTTTCCTATACGAAAAATTTATTTGATTTCAAGATTTTGTCTTAAACGAAAAATGTCAGAATCTAAGGCTTCTTCTATACGAAAAATGTGTCGGAATCTGGGATTTTTTCTATACGAAAATGTCTCAGAGTCTGAAACTTTTTTCTATACGAAAAATTTCTCGGAGTCTAAGACTTTTTCTATACGAAAAATGTCTCAGAGTCAGAAGGTTTTGCTATACGAAAAATCTTTAAGAATCTGAGACTTTTTCTATACCCAAAATATCTCAGAGTCTAAGACTTTTTCTATACGAAAACTAGCTAAGAGTCTGAAACTTATTCTATACGAAAAATGTCTCAGAATCTGAGACTTTTTTTTTACCCAAAATGTCTCTGAGTCTGATTCTTTTTCTATACCAAAAATGTCCCAAAGTCGAAAAAAATTTTTTATACGGAAAATGTTTCAGAGTCTGTGACTTTTTCTATACAAAAAATGTCCCAGAATCTGAGAAAATGTCTCAAAATCTGACACTTTCTAACTATTTGTTTCAGGTTTAAACACAAAAAAACAATTTCAAACTGATTTTTATCAGTCTGTCAACTAAAGTTATCAAATTAACATTTTGGCAAAATCAAAAAGGACAAATTTGTTATGGTTTACCTTATATACATTTTTTTTGCACAGTTTGCTATTAAACACCATTTAATTTAATAACTTCCTGTCATATCTAAATGAGATTATATCAAAATACAATTAGTAACAGATTGTTAAGTCAAATGTTTTAGAAAGATTAAATATAATGATACTAACGAATTAGCATAAAAGTTAATCGGTTAGAGAAAATATCAAGATTTTCGAATCGGAGTTCTGTTTTAATTTTTAAATAAATAAAACTAATTTATTATTCGGCCTATAAATTATATGGGAAAGATTACTTCAGCTCGAGGTCACGTTTCTTTGTTCTCTCTCTTCCCTCTATCTATATTATGAATTAGAGGGAATACAATAAAAATAAGTAAGATACTCTCGTAAGAGATTTACTATACATATGTATGTCTGACTGGTATGTTAGACATATCTTTGTACGATGGTATGTTTGATTTTAAATGGAGATGGTATGGATGGGAATTTCGTTTTAAGTTTAAAGCTGCTTTATGTTGTGTATTTAGTACATAAATTCTCATTATGTCTATTTACATGCGAATAAAAGACATTATGTTTTGCAAGTAACGATTGTTAATTTGCTAAATACTCTTGACAATGGAATTTGACAAATTCCTTAACACGTGTCGAGTAAGTCTTGCAAAATTAACATATCAATCAATTTAAAACAAACAAACTTTATAAATAGTTTCTTGAAAATTGTTACTTTGACAATCTTTTTCAATTCTTGACTTTTTTCAAAATCGGGATAATGATGTCCAACATTAAAAACTGTTTACCCATCAAAAATGATTCCAGTTTTAGTAAGAGATTAAAATATGTTTTTCTTAGAAAATTTTGGTTTTCAAAGTAAAAAATATTGAAATAAAAGTTTTTTTGAAAATATTGTGAGAACCTCCTTCTAAATCTGGAATAATTTCTAATCTTATGCGTATCTTACTTTTAAATTTGTACTTGTTTTACAAAGTATTACGTTTTATAACCAGAATTTAGAAAAACATCGAACATCAATTTTTAAATATCTAATTATTTACTAAATGTAATTTCAAATAATAATAACATAAATTTAATAATAAATGTCTTATTTTCTATTAAACTAATTACGGCCTGTAGTACGTTTATGTTGAGATTATAATTAATAATATTGATTTTAAATTGCATGCTATTTTGTTTTACTAATGAACTATTCATTTAGAAAATTCATAAAAGTAATAATAAGTAAGTGTCTATGTATGTAGTTGGACAATAAAATATATATAAACAATAGGATAGAGGAAATTTTAAATGATTGAATTTTTTTATAATTTAACATGTACTAAACATATAACATGTTTTAGTACATGCGATTTTTTATAGGAAATGTCTGAAAACAATTTTTAAAGGAAACATGATCCAAGTCCAAGATTTTTTATATAAAAAGTTTGCGAAAAACATTTTTTGTTTGCGAAAAATCTTTATTTTTGTGAAAAAAATTTGGTTCTCCACAAATAACTAGGGATGTGATTTCCATGCAGATGCATGTTTATGCACAATATCGACCAATTATCTTTCCGAATCAAGAAATATACGTTAAAATGGCATCGATTTGTTTTGGCATATTTTTGCATATTTTGGTGAAAATGCATATTTTTGCATATTTTGGTTTTAAGTGCATATTTCCATCTTTTAAGTGCATATTTTGCATAATTTGGCATAAATTAGCAAAAACACAAATTAATTTTTTTTTGTTTCAAAAACTATTTTAAAATTTAAAAATTTATTTTGAAATAGGAAAACTACTTTTTTTTAGGCTGGTGTCTAAATTTAAAAAAGTTGCTGGACTCCACCTCAGTTTGACTATATAAGCTAACAATTAACGAAAAAGAAAGCAAGAATTACTATTTTCATTTTCCTAAAACCAAAAATTTTAATAAGTTGGGTTTGTAACTTGGATAATAATTTACCTCGTGGTGAATAAAAGCGTTTTTCACCAGCTGGTGAATAAAAAATAACATAATTATTTTTCAACAAAAAAATTTTTTTTTTTCATCAATTTTTTTTTCATAAATTTTTTTTTTCATCAATTTTTTTTTCATAATTTTTTTTTTTCCATCAAATTTTTTTTTTTTTCATCAAACTTTTTTTTTCATTGTAGAAGCTGTGGGGAGGTGGAGGAATAGGAGTCAGTGAAGCACTTGCTATGCGAATGTCCGGGTCTAATGAGGAGCCGCCTTAAGCATTTGGGGCAAAGATTTTTCGATGACCTGGACTGTCTAAGCGGTGTCTCATTGACGTCTCTAGCGGAATATCTCAGGGAAACGGGGTGGTTTAAAGAGTAGAACTTTGTATCAGAGAGGTAGAGGGGAAATATGATTAGGGGAATCACAATGGGCCTTATGGCCTCCGAGTGAACTCGCCAAATGGCGGGCGCCCATCCAACCTAACCTTACCTAACCTTTTTTTTTCATAAATTTTTTTTTTATCAAACTTTTTTTTCATTATTTTTTTTTATAAATTTTTTTTTTTTTATCAATTTTTTTTTTTCATCAATTTTTTTTCATCAAATTTTTTTACGTCAATTTTTTTTTCATTATTTTTCATCAAATTTTTTTTTTTAATTAATTTTTTTTTTCATCAAATTTTTTTTTTCATCAAAATTTTTTTTTTCATCAACATTTTTTTTATCATATTTTTTGATCAATTTTTTTCATCAAATTTTTTTATCAAATTTATTGTTTCATCAAAATTTTTTTTTCCTAAATATTTTGTTCATCAATAGGGATGAGATTTCCTTGCAAATGCAACGATATCGACCAATTATCATTCCAAATCAAGAAATTTGCGTTAAAATGGCATCGATTTGTTATTTCATATTTTTGCATATTTTGGTGAAAATGCACATTTTTGCATATTTTGGTTTTAAATGCATATTTTGTGCATATTTTTAACTTTTAAGTGCATATTTTTGCATATTTTGGCATATATTAGCAAAAACACAAATTGTAATTTATTTGTTTCAAAAATTATTTTAAATTTAAAAATTTATTTTGGAAATAAGAAAAATTATTTTTTTTCTTTAAATTTTTTTTATAGATTGTCTTAATTTCTAAAAAATCTTGTTTATATAAAGTTTTAAATGTTACTATTAAAACCCGGCGTTACTTTTTGCTTTTTAAGAAGTTTTTCCTATGAAAACAAGATTTTTATTGCACACATTTTATTTTTTAGTGCATATTTTTAGGTTTTTTAGTGCATATTTTGAATTTTTTAGCGCATATTTTAGGCGCATATTTTAGATTTTTTAGTGTATGAAAATCTCATCCCTATTCATCAATTTTTTTTATCAAATTTTTTATTATCAACTTTTTTTTCACCAAATTTTTTTTTTATATTTTTTTCATCAATTTTGTTACATCAAATTTTTTTTTTTTTTTTATCAAAAACTGTTTTTCATCAAAATTTTTTTCACCAAAAATTTTGGGTTCATTAAGTTTTTTTTAACATAATTTTGTTTTTCGTACAAAAAAAACAATTTTTTACCTAAACTACACACAGAAAACAAATTTGCTAATTTCCAACTGAAATTCAGTTGTTGCAACAAAAATTCGGTTGATGCATTTGTATTAAGGTTAAAACAACTAAATATCGGTAGTTACAATTAAATTTTGTTAATACAACAGTCTTTTAATTGAAACAACTAAAAAATTCGTCTGCCACAGTGAAATTTAGTAGCAGCAACCGAATTTTGATTTGCTTCAACTGAAGAATTCAGTTGGAAATTTATTTTTCTCTGTGTACTTTTTTACCAAGTCTAAGCTTCTCGCATAAAAATTTTCCATTTGTTTATCAAATGTACATTAAACAAGTGAGAGTGTTATATTCTTTTGTGCCGAATCACTTTTACTCTCCAAAATGTAAAAACACTTTTTTGCACTTATTTTTACACTCACTTACAAAATGTACAGCTCTTTTGGTTTTTTAATGGGGTCCTCGACTGATATTTCAATTCGTTTTGCATGGAATAGCAAAGTAATATAACATTATTAAAAAAAAAACTGCTTTGGCAAGTACACCCAAATCTTCCGCAAAACATTATCATAATTTAATATTTTGGGCAAGAGTACAAAATTCGCAGAAATTTTTCTTCTGCATTTTTCAATTTGAACCCTTATAACATATATATTTAGTTCACATTCTGACTAATTTTTATTAAAAAACAATAATTGTTTTAGTCGGCCTTTAACACATTATATTTTGAGTAGGTTTATTCTAGCTCGAAGTCATCATTTCCTTTAATAATGTAAACTATGCTATTCTCTTAGAATAATTTTCAAGAAAATTTTTTTTTTTGTTTTAATTTATGTATTTATGTTGGTCATTTTTGCAAGACTTAATCGGCACGTGTTTCGGAATTTGTCAGATGCCACTGCCAAGATTATTATTATTATAATTTTTTTTTTTTTTCAAAAAGTCATTCCCCTAATATTAAGAAATTATCATTATTTGCTTTCTTAATGTTGTGTCTAAATAGTTTAAACAATAAATATTAATACATATCGTGAACCTATATTCAAAATATGCCAACTCAAATTTGACGGAAATGAGTTTCCGATGGCAAATAGCTCCCCTATGTAATACCTATCTGTCATAAAAATTTCAGAGCAAAAAAATAATTTGTTGTCGTTTTACATCCATTTTTGTTATTCTGCTAACTCAAAGTACATATTTTTTTGGTGGAAATAAATGCCAACTCCCATTGTAAATTTCCAAAAATTTTTCAAAAAATTTTTTAAAAAAAATTAGACCACATATCTTATTGCATTTGCCATGCTGAACACGAATCTTGTAAAGATTTTGATATCTAATGGCTGGTTCTCGAGATATTGCCATTTTAAAAATATTGGTAAATAGTGTTTGCAAAAAAAAAAAAATTGCTTATATTTATGTAACTTTCAAACTATTTATCAGATTTAAACATTATGAATAGGGCAAATAAAGTCAATGATATAAGCTTTCAAAATAGCTGGTTTGGAGTGACCCTATTGCAATACAGCGTGAGTTACAGAGTGCCAAAGTTGACCACCCTGAGATTAAAAGGCTTTCGGAGATAGTAACTTTTAAAAATATGCAAAGATTTTTAATTTTTTGTTCAGTTTTTGCAATTACCGTACTAAGGATAACAAAAACAAAAAAAAAAAAAAATTTCAATTTTTCCAAAAAAAATTTATTTTTATTTTCCGACAAAAATATGCCAACCTTTTTGATATAGTAATAAATGCCATCTCTAAAAAATACGCAAACAAGTGCAAAATATGAAAATTTTTGCATAGGTAAAAATTGTGTAGAATATTTAAACCATCTTGTGGAAGGTACATCGTTTATTTTTGCAATAATATGCGAAATAACCAGTTTTTTAGCTCTCCTGAACAGTAAGCTTTTTCGAGTTGGCATTTATTGAATATAGTTCGACGATATACTAAATATTTAAACAAAAATATTAGATTTTGTTAACATAATTATCAAAATCCTTGTACACAATATTTATGTTTATGTACAAAATAATTCGATTTAAATAAGCATAATAAAGAGATAAACTTAAATGAAAGTATGGGGAAGCAAGCAGACAGAATCTTATTAGCACAGCAAGTATTATCATGCAAGTGCAAATGTTTACTTGCTACTTCAAATATAATAATATTTACAAATACAATATTTATCTGAATAAAATTTTGTACAAAATTTAAATCCCATAGAAGCCATTAAAAACTTTTCAATGCAAAAAATTAAAGATTATTTTTAACAAAATCAATGAATATGTCAGTTTTACTTGATTAGACTATAATGACACATTTAAAGGTAAAAATGGTAATTTAATTCATTCAGAAAATCTAACATAACTGATATACCCAGCAAAATTTTCGGTTGCAAAGAACCGATTGTGGAACAACTTATACTTCCCTAGAACCTGTTCTAATTCTTGTGCAACACCGATTCTTTTAACAAAGGGATTGTCCCAAAAGCAACAGGTGTTTGTAAGCAAAATTAGAACACATTTTTGTTCTTCGGAATCGGTTCTAGAAGTAAAATTTGGAACAGAAATAAGAATTAAAGAAATATATTGAATTGCATTAATTTATTAAACAAAGATAAAGACAATCATATATAAATGAAATATTTACATTTTTTTAACACACATTTATCCTTTTTCGCCTCCTAAGTTGCATTTTGGGCCTTCCAATAATGACATACCAGAACATGGATTTTCTGCAAACAAAAATAAAAAACATAATATTATTAGTATTTGACCCGACCCAGACAACGAAAATGTAATTTACTTACCGTTGTTTCAACAATTTTCATGATTATATCCTGCTATTTCAATAGAATTTCGTGTTTTTTCCTTGGTTAACAAAAATAAATTGATATTTATTTTTTAATTTTTTTGACACATAATTTTTTTTTAATTCCTGAGAACCAAAATGTTATGAAACTTTGATTGCAGAGAACAAGCTTCACAATAATTTTCACTTAAATTGTTCTGAATAATTGAAGTGTAATAGTGTATGGTTACCAAAGAACCTGTTCTAGAAAAAGTGTTGTCAGAATCGGTTCTGAAAAATTTTCCTGGGTAACTAAACACAGAACACTTAAGTATTTTTATAAAAGGACATTCAAAACCATACACTCTAATTTAATTGAGAACAGTTTTCTTATTATAAATTAAGTAATTTTCAAAAAGTTACAAATATTTTGGGCTAATTTCATCAATTTTCAATTAGAATTGCAATCTGAAATTTGTTAAAATTTATTTAATTTAAAGTAGAAAACTGTTCTCAATTTAATAAGAGTGTTTACAAATGGTTCTTCTTTTAAAACTTTAAATGTTACCAAATATATGTATGTCTGCTCTTGTTAGACTTTCCTGTCTGCTATTACAAAATTTTCATATGAATTTTTGTAATTAAATTATTTTGGTAAAATAAACTTTTAAAGACAACATTTTCATGTTCCATAAAATGTATTCTCAGTATACATGTTTTATCTAGAGTCTTATGTAGATTTTTATTTAATAAAAAAAACAACAACACATACACTTTCATAAATGTTGTGAAATATGAAAAACCATTAAAAAGTTAAAAATATAAAAAAGCAAAAACTTCAATTAAGAACCACAAGACGTATAAGTGTTGTGGGGTTTTGGTCAGGAAATATATATGTATATAATGCATATAGTAATCATACGTCACGTATGACCAAATTAATTAAAAAAGAACCAAAAATGAAAACAGGATGGCAGGACACTGAATCCAGACTGACGAAAGTAATATTTTAATTACGTGCACTAGAGTGTCCCTTATTTTGGAAATGTTGGAAATCTTGAGACGGTACCCGCTCATTTTTTTCCTTTTGACTTAAAAATAACTCAGGAAAAATTTTACGCCCCTAGGACCACGCCTTCCCTACGCGACGGGGCCTTAAAGAGCGGGGCCTAAAAAATCATTTTTCCATACAAACCAAAAAAATTTTTTTTTGATTTTTAATTTTTTTGTTATTAATTATTATATTACTTGGTTTGCTTATTCACGACAAAAAATTTGATTTTGGAGGGATAAGTCTTTCAGCGCTAAAAAATTTTTCGCAAAAAAAAAATTTGGGCGGCCGGGGTCCTACAGTAAAAAATTTTTAAAAAATATTTTTTTTTAGTTTTGACCAGCAACGGTTTTAGCTGCTATGTTGCTTTAAATGATATATATTCCAAAAAAAAAATTATTCATATCTGTGACATCTTTATCTTTTTCGAAAAAAAAAATTTTGAGCCGTAGGAATCCTACGGTAAAAAATTTTTAAAAAATATTTTTTTTTAGTTTTGAAAAGCAATGGTTTTAGTTTTTATGTTGTTTTTAATGATATATATTCCAAAAAAAATATTATTCATATTTGTGACATTTTTATCGTGTATCGAAAAAAATCATCAATGCATTTTTTACCCTTTTTTAGAACACGATTAAGATGTCACAGATACAAAAAATATTTTTTTATGAATATATATCATTTAAAGCAACATAGCAGCTAAAACCGTTGCTGGTCAAAACTAAAAAAAAATATTTTTTAAAAATTTTTTACTGTAGGACCCCGGCGGCTCAAAATTTTTTTTTGCGAAAAATTTTTTAGCGCTGAAAGACTTATCCCACCAAAATCAAATTTTTTGTTGTGAATAAGCAAACCAAGTAATATAATAAATAATAACAAAAAAATTAAAAATCAAAAAAAAAAATTTTTGGTTTGTATGGAAAAATGATTTTTTAGGCCCCGCTCTTTAAGGGCCCGTCGCGTAGGGAAGGCGTGGTCCTAGGGGCGTAAAATTTTTCCTGAGTTATTTTTAAGTCAAAAGGAAAAAAATGAGCGGGTACCGTCTCAAGATTTCCAACATTTCCAAAATAAGGGACACTCTAACGTGCACCCACTCACGAACTTACTATTTAATACTCACACTCACTGAGAATTACATGAGTGAATTTAGTTTGCACTTTGGATTACAAAAAAATTGGATTGTCAAAAAATTTTTAATTTTTTTTAATGAAAATCTGAATCTTACCACGCAATCATTTTAACAAACATTTAAATCGGTCTAACGATTTTGAGTTATCGCCTTTAAAATTATCTAAAAATTATGATTTTTCCAACGTAAAATTTTTAAAGGAGAATATCGTTTTCTAATATTCGTGTTTCGCGAGCTTAAAGTAATAACAAGAAGAAAAGTTAAATTCGACTTGGCCGAATCTAAGAATACTCTCCACAATGCCCTTTTTAAGTGATATTAAATTTTCAAAAGTAAAGAAATAACATTTTTGGTTAAAAATGATTTATTTTGTGTAAAAAAGCTTTTTTTGTGTAAAAAAGCTTTTTTTTGAAAAAAAAAAAAATTATTAAATTTTTTTTTCGAGTGTAAAAATTTTTTTGAGTGTAAAATTTTTTTCGAGTGTATTTTTTTTTTTGTGTAAAAATATTTTTGAGTGACAAAAATACGTTGTAAAATATTCGTGTGACTCATCAATGTTTTTAAAACTTGTTTAACGGATTTCCAATTCGTGAATTTAAGGTGAAACAAATCTGAAATTCACGGTTTTGATAATTACTTTTGGACCAGTGGACCGATTTAGCTGAAATTCAACACAAAGCAAGCCAGGGAAACTACAAATATATATGCTTAGCTTCAGCATCCTCAGAATTGCCTTTCGATAGTTAGCGTGTTTTTTATCTCGTAAATTCATGAAAAACCCTTGCCGAAATTCAGTATTTTGCTCATAACTTTTGAACCACTAGACCGATTTCGTTGGATTGCAATATGTCAAAAGTTAGCGTGTTTTCAACAGACAGACAGACAGACAGACAGACGGACGGACCGACGGACATCGCTAGATCGTCTTAAAATCGATCGAGGATCATGAATTTATGGGGTCCTAGACCAATATTTCGAGGTGTTAAAAACGGAATGACAAACTTATATAAACCATTTATCACTAGTGTGGAGGGTATAAAAATCATAAAACAAATATCAAGATATTTTTTTCTTTGTAATTTTGTGTTGTACTTTACAAATTATTCAATTAAACCAATTCTGTTAAGTATACGCCTATTGTCAAATTTCTCTAACTTTATTCAAACTATGTAGTAGTAGGTCCACAGTGCGTATGATGATTATTATTTCATACATATCAACATAAAGTATACGCCTTGTATAACTTTTCACAAATTACAACAGTTGCAACAAATAAAGATTTTTTGAAAAGCCTAAGAACTTGATCATATAAGTTTGATTCTACTACCGAAAGTCATTATAGCCTTATACTAGTATTGTCCAGTTTGGTCTCAAAAGATTACGAAAACAAAATATCAGTTTTTTCCTACCAGCTATGTCAAACTTGGTGCTACAACTTAATTATATTTGGCAATAATGTGGCTAATAGTCCGTTCAACAAATTTTTTTAAAACTTTATGCCAAGAAACAGTTTTTTTCTTGACTTTTTTTTTAAACAAAGGGCAACATTGTAGCCTTCGTAAATTCGAACAACTATTTGGAACATACCATCACATCACTGAACGTATTTAGGAACAGTAAATACATGATAAAGACCAGTCTGTACCCTCGAGTAAAAATTTTTATATGATGTCATATATTAGAAAGAGAGAGAAATCTAAGGGAAATTTAACTGACGGATCACCTATATTGTTAATTTTTGGTTATTGATAGAGTTTCCTAAATGATTAAAAATCAATTTTTTTTTTTGGATTAATACTTTAGAAGGTATGGGCGTTTAAAAAAGCGCTTTTTTGACAATATTGGCTTTTAGAGAGTTTTTTTAACATTTTTGTGCGCGGAAACCATAAGTCGTACGAAAAAACTTATAAAAGCAATATTGCTTACAAAATTATGAAGATTTAAAATTTAGAAAAAAAAAATGTTTTTTTAAATGCCAACAAAAACTTTTGAGAACCATATTAGAATGTCCCTATTTCCTGGGAAGGCCACCATAGCTTTCCAAAAACAAAATTTTGTATTAAAGTTTAGAGTGTCCTTTGAACGCTATTAAAATTTCAGAGAGGTTTTTTTTCGTACTGCTGAGCAATAAATTTTCAAAGTTTGTTAGACAGCCAAATATTTAATTTTTTTTTCAAAATTTTGGCAAAAAATCAAATAGTTGGCTCTAGACAATTTTTTTTTTGCTTTTTTACTCGGAAACCGTTAGTTGTACGATAAAACTTTCTGTGACAATATTGTTGATAAAATTATGGAGATTTGAAATTTAGAAAAAATTTTTTTTTTTTTTTTTTTTAAAATATTGGAATATCCTTTTCTCTTGTCAAGGACACCATGGATTTCCAAAACCAAAATTTTTTCCTAAAGTTTAACGATGTTAACATTTCAGGGAGTTGTTTTTTCGTGTTGTCGAGCAACAAATTTTCAAAGTTGGTAATAAAGCTACATTTTTGATTTTTGCCCGAAATTTTGAAAAAATCAAATATTTGTACATATATCTAACAAATTTTGAAAATTTATGGCTCAACAATACAATCTCTGAAATTTTAAAAGCGTTTAAATGACATTCTTAACTTTAATACAAAATTTTGTTTTTTGAAAATCCATGGTGTCCTTCCCAGCAAAAAAGGACATTTATATATGGATTTAACATTTTTTTTGTTGAAATATTTTTTTAATTTTTTATTTAATAAAAATTAATCAGAATTTTTATTAAATAAAAAATTAAAAAAATTTTCATCATTTTATAAACAATATTGATTTTATAAGGTTTTTTCATACGTTTCCGAGCACAAAAATGTTAACGAACTGTCTAAAAGTCAATATTGTCAAAAAAGCGCTTTTTTAAACACCCATATCTTCCAAAGTATTGATAAAAAATGCCTGCGAATTTTGTACTCTTGCCCAAAACATTAAATCATGATAATGTTTTGCAGAAGATTTGGGTGTACTTGCCAAAGCAAGGTTTTTTTTAGAAAACATAATGTTATATTACTTTTCTATTGCAAAATGAATTGAAATATCAGTCGAGGACCCCATTAAAAACCCAAAAGAGCTGTACATTTCGTAAGTGAGTGCAAAAATAAGTGGAAAAAAGTATTTTTACATTTTGGAGAGTATAAAAGATTCGGCACCAAAGACTAAAACACTCTCACTTGTTTTATGTACATTTGATAAACAAATGGAAAATTTTTATGCGAAAGGCTTAGACTTGATGAAAAAGTAGTTTTGGTAAAAAAAAAATGATTTTTTTTTTCACGAAAAACAAAATTGTGTTAAAAAAAATTTAATGAACCTAAAATTTTTAGTGAAAAAAAATTTTGATGAAAAAAAGTTTTTGATGAAAAGAAAAATTTTTTGATGTAAAAAAAAATTTATGAAAAAAAATTTTTTGTTAAGAAAAAAATTGATAATAAAAAATTTGATAAAAAAATTTGGTGAAAAAAAATTTATGAAAAAAAAATATGATAAAAAAAAAATTATGAGAAAAAAATTTTGATGAAAAAAAAATTTGATGAAAAAAAAAATTGATGAAAAAAAAATTTGTTAAAAAAAAAAAATTTGATGAAAAAAATTTGGAAAAAAAAATATATGAAAAAAAAAAAAATATGAAAAATTGATAAAAAAAAATTTTATGGAACAACAAATTGAATGAAAAAAGAATTGAAAAAAAAAATTGATGAAAAAAAAAAATTTATAAAAAATAATTTTGATAAAAAAAGAAATGATGAAAAAAAAGTTTAATGAAAACAAAAAATTATGAAAAAAAATTTGATAAAAAAAGTTTGATGAAAAAAAAAATTATGAAAACAAACAATTTTATGGAAAAAAATATTTAATGGAAAAAAATTGACAAAAAAAAAATTATGGAAAAAATATTTTATGAAAAAAAATTTGATGAAAAAAAAACTTGATGAAAAAAAAATGATGACAAAAAAAATGATGAAAAAAAAAAAAATTGATGAAAAAAAAAAATAAAATTGATAAAAAAAAAAGGAAAAAACAATTTGGTGAAAAAATAAAATTTGTTCTGGCAAGGTTGCAAAATAAGTACTTAGATCAGAGTTGATGAAGGAGAGGAGGACGAATGATGATTACTAAAAAATTGAATTTATTCACCATAATGCAATTTCACCTTCTTCTGTACGGAAAAATTACAGCAACAACCACACAAGAATTGAAAAACCATGATTTAGATGATACTTGCTTAACAGCCAACTTAGCGTATCGGTCTAGAGTGATCGTACCTAAGAGGCAGTTAATAGCAAAAACATTACAGATCATGGGTTCAATCCCTGGCGGCTGCGATCTGTTAATAATTTTCACATATAGAATAAAATTGACTATTAACTGAATAAATTTGACATTAAAAGTTTTTCTGATGATTATAATAACTGGATTATATGAAACTAGTAAAAAACGAACCAGGATGTCTTAAATTTTTAGAAAAATAAATTTTTCTTTCACACCTTTCTCAATTCAAACCATATATAAAATTTTTTTTTGTTAAAAAATAGTTTTGTTGCTTTTTATTCACCAGCTGGTGAAATGGATTTGCTCATATGTTAACAGAATCTAACACCGAATGGTATTTAAGCAAAGACGAATATATTTAAAAAAATTGCGTCGATTTTTAAAAAAAAAAAAAAATCGAGCCAGAATAAAAATCCTCAAAATATAATATTTTAAAGGTCGAATAAAACAATTTTTATTTGTTAATAAAAATAAATCAGAATTTGAACATAATGGTTGGCACGCCATAGTGATAAATAACCATAATATGGTATTATTTCACTCACAACAACAAATAACATATTGTTATAGTCCAATATTTTTGTTGGTTATTGACAATCGTTGCCTTACTAGTATAGTACAATTTCTTCGTCTTTCTAATTCCCATTGTGGATAGAATCGAATATGTATTAATATTTTAGTTTGTGCACAAACGATTTGTTTGCTACTTTGTGACAAATTCCAAAACACGTGTCGATTAAGTCTTGCAAAAATGATCAACATAAATAAATTTAAAACAAAAAATAGTTCTATTTGATTTTTTCTGTAAGTACAGATCGAGCACGGGCTCTAATTATATTTGTTATAAGGGTTCAAGTTGAAAAAATGCAGAAGAAAAATTGAATTTCTAAAAATTATAGACATTTCTGGTATTTCCTATACCGGTTTCAAACACCCCAGTTAGTGTCATCATCAGTAGGATTTTCAATGTTGGTTTGTCTTGTTAATGAAAACTGTTTTTTATATATGTGAATATTTATAGTTTCTACAGAATAAATTTTGACAGTTTCCAACACTACAATTCTATTTCTAGCAATCTCAACCTCACTTCATACTTTCTTTAAACTTTTTTGTCTCTTACATTATTTCGCAAGGGTTACCAACATGATCTGGAAAAATAGTTCTCTTGAAAATTATACTATGAGAATATCATGGTTTTAATTATTAAAGAAAATAATGACCCAGAGCCAGAATAGACATCCGCAAAATATAATAGTATTTTAAAGGTCGAATAAAACAATATTTATTTTTTAATAAAAATTAATCAGAATTTGGAGATATCATAAATTTTTAATTGTTTCGTTCGCTTTTAACTTCAGCATCATACATTTTCTAAGAGCCTAAAATTATACTTAAAAAAATCTGACTGTTTCATAAAAATCATCGAAAGTAAAACGACTCATTGTCTGTCATATAATGTAAACACAACGTTTTAGTATAGAGGATGATCAAAAAAACTCCCTAACAAATTTACGCACCACTTAATACAAAATATTTCTGTTTATGATTATTAAGAGTACTAATTCTTACGTAAAAATGTTACTTTGTATATTATTTGATAAAATTTGTTGAAGTGTAAAAATTTGTATTACGAAATCATAAATAAAAAAATGAAAGTATTCACATACATATGCGCATATATAAATAAAAAAGTTTATTTTCACAACTTAACACATAAAAAATAAAAAAAAAAAAATCTAACCACATTAACTTTTCTAAAAAAAATTATGATGAAGACAAATATATATAAAAACGAAGGTTTCAAAACCGGAAATACATAAATTCATATGTATGGTGTATGGTGTGAGCATGTGTGTGCATGGTCAAACATGTTACAAAATGTTTATAACATTCTTTTTCTTGTGCTACTCATAAACATACATGCAACAATAGTCAGTTGTTAGCTAATACCTTTTATGGTATTTTAGACACGCACGTTTAACTTTTTAATGCCCTTAGATGTGTCATACTTTTCAGAGATGTTTGGAATAAATCTTAAAAAAAAATAAAAATAAAACGAAAAGTTTATTTGTGGTTATCTATTGTTATTGCTTTTGCTACTGGTGATTATGGTGAAATACATATATTTTGTCATATAAAAACCCAAAAAGGCCTACTTTTGAAAAGTCAAAACATCTCCTTTTTTACAACTTTTTTTAACTTTGATGACTTCATTTAACTTTTGTTTAGAAAAAAAAGTATAGAAAATATGCGGGTATTTTTATACCCTTCATTTAAAGTCAATTGTCACGATAAGGGTTTCTATATTGTCTTTGAAATTATTTGTAAAAATCTAAGCATTTTTTTAGTGCATATATTAAGGCGGAAATAAATATCGCATAGTTTAAGTTAAAAAGTTTTAAAATTTTTCTGTTTGTTGCAATCAAAAGAAAATTGTTTTCTAACATCACTCAGTCAAATGAATTTCGAAGTTTTTAAAAAACATTTCTATATGTGTCGAAAATTATACTACCCGGCTAAAAATGAATTGTATATGAGCATATATGAACACATCTGACCATACATCATTAATTCGAATACATATATGAACATATATTAAAATTGGCGCTTATACAATATATGACCATATATGGTAAAACATATGATAATATGCAATCATATATTGGCCCATCCTTAACATAAATTATCATATATGATCGTACATGAGCTTGTATACATTATTTTTAGCCGGGTAAATAGATTTTTTTTTGAATCCTATAAGTTTGCACTCCACACATCGAAATCGTTTAGTTCAGTCTTATCGTGACAATTGTACTTTAATGATAAATTGTATACATAAGTTTGTCGTTCCGTTTGAAACACCTTGAAATGTAGGTCTAAGACTAAGACAACACGATCTAGCGATGTCTGTCCGTTCGCTTGTCTGTTGAAAACACGCTAACTTTTGAAAGACAACTAATGAAAGTACCTCTTGAATTTTGGCTTATAAATTTGCTGTTTTCTTAGTCAGGTTGGTGTAAAATTTGAGCAAAATTGATCTAGTGATTCAAACCGTAAATTTCGGATTGGTTTCACCTTGAATTCAAGCTTTAATAAAACGTTGAAAATCATTGGTATGCCACAAATATATTTTTCGAAGTATTTGGTCAGTCGAAATAATTTTTACACTCGAAAAAAATTTTAGCACTCAAAAAAGTTTTACACTCGAAATTTTTTTTTCCAAAAAAAATTACACAATTTTTTTTACAGAAATTATTAAAAACAATTGTAAGCTAAAAATAAAATAACACTCAATTTTTTTTTTTACTAAAATTATTTCAATTTGCTTAGTCAAGAGTTGTTTATGCCCGTCCGACAAAAATAAAAAAAATGTCTGTGAATCTTGTACTCTTGTCCAAAACATTAAATCATGATAATGGGGCCCCCGTAGGCTAGTTGGTAGCGTGCTAGCCTTTCAACGTGGGGGTCGTGGGTTCGATTCCCACCATAACCCTTGGTTTTTTTTTCGCTACAACGAGACCACGGTCATTGTTACCAGTTCTCGGTTAGGTTGAATTTATTAAAAATTAGATGTAAATAAATATAAAGAATAAATAAAAGTTTTCCAAAATGTAAGGTTTTTAAGAAAGTTGAGGTCAAACTTCCAAAACGTATTTTTGTCCATTTAGAGAGCATGTTTTGCAATATTTTTGGTTGATATTTTTAGATTTGACCAATTGTTTTCGACTAACCTTTCGATGCTGATTCTGAATATGGTTCCCAAATTTTTCTATGATGTCAGGTTTTTGAGAAAATTTATGTCATAGTAAGAAGTAGTTGTTGTTTTCAACTACAGTTTCAGTTGTTTTTGTATGAAAATCTCAAACAACTGTTTTTTGTAGTCGTTTTAAAAAAACAAATACCTAAATTTACTACATTACAGTAACAGTTGTTTTATGTAGTTGTTTTTAGTCTATAAAAAAACTTATAATTTTCTAGAAATTTTTAGAAAAACGGGTGTGCAGGAATTATTTCCAAATAATTTTAGCCGTTTTTGACGTTTAGAAGTTTTATTTTAATAAAAAATTTATGGTTTCAGTTAAAGCAACTGTAATTTGAAGTAGTTATTACAGTTTTTTGTAGTTTTTAATCAATAGTTAAACACAACAACAATTTTTGGTTGAATTTACCGTAAAATGTAGTGGACGCCTAAACAACAACAAATGTAATAGTTTTAACTGTCTTTTGTAGTGGAATCTACCGTCATAATTTTTTGAGTGTTCAAAAAAAGTCCGTTGTTTTAATTTTTGGTGTAGAATTGACTGGTGAAATCAGATTTGCAATAATTTCAGCCGTTTTTGCTCTGCTGAAAAATCAGATCAAAATCAACGTTTTCAGATGTATTGAACCAAGCAGATCAAAAATTTCTAAAATTTCATTTCACGCAGATCAAAAATTTCAAAATTAACTCTAATATTTATATGTGAAGAAAGGGGGTACGCGGCTGATAAAATTTAAATTTAGGGGTAAGCGGGCCTTAAAGGTTGGTAACCGCTGTTTTAGAGGATTCAATTTTATAAAATGTTTTTTTTGATATTTCTACTTGTCCTAGGATGCCACTAATGATAGCGAATGAAAAAGGAGGATCTCCCCTAATTTTCCTTTTTTTTATTATGTTTACATATTAGGAAAAAGGAGGTAACTTGCGTCCATTAAAAAATGTGTCCTTCAATATCATTCAAAATTTCCAACAACATATTTTGATAAAGTTTTCAAATAACTTTATTCACATCCTTTTATAATGATAAGGCAAAATATAAAAATGGAAAAATTAGGGGAGATTCTCCTCTTTCATCTGCCGTCACCAGTGTCATCCTAGGTCAATTACAAATATTTCAAAAATATTTTACCAAATGTATCCTCCAAAACTTTGAAGTCCTTTTATAAGGAAACAGGATCACGAAATGAAAAACTGTAAATGCAGTTTTACTCTATTTGATCTTTACTTTCAGACATATATCATCCGGTTCATGTTTAATATTGGCTGTCGGACGGTATAGTTAGTGTTATAAGTTTGTCATTCCGTTAGTAACTACACAAAAAAAAATTTGTCAATTTACCAGAAAAAGTCTCGTAATTCCATTTAACTAATATTTTACTATTTTTTTTGTTTTTTAACAAACAAATTTCAATAAAAATAATTTTTTTTTTTGTAATTTCTTAGTATTTTTTGTAATTTTACAAATTTTCAATATAATTTTACAAAAAAAAAGGCTTGTAAATTTATGAGAACTCCTTGTAAGTTTTATTTTGCCAAAAAAAAAAAAAAGTTGTAAATTTACAATTTTAGTGGAGAAAAACTTGTAAAATTACAAAATAGTTCGTAATTTTTACTACACCATTTACAGATATAATTCGTAAAAGATCAATTGTAATTCGAAGATTCTACTTGTAATTCGAAGATTCCATTTGTAATTCGAAGATTCCAATTGTAATTCGAAGATTCCATTTGTAATTCGAAGATTATACTTGTAATTCGAAGATTATATTTGTAATTCGAAGATTCCATTTGTAATTCGAAGATCCCAATTGTAATTCGAAAAAAATCAACTGAATTTCCATTGATATTTTACGAATTACAATTGACCTTTTACGAATTACAATTGGAATATTCGAATTACAAATGGAATCTTCGAATTACAAATAGAATCTTCGAATTACAAATGGAATCTTCGAATTACAAATGGAATCTTCGAATTACAAATGGAATCTTCGAATTACAAGTAAAATCTTCGAATTACAATTGATCTTTTACGAATTACATCTGTAAATGGTGTAGAAAATCTCATAAAATAGGAGGTAACAAAAAATCTAGTAAGGTCACGAGACTTCCTTGAAAATTTTATTGCTTCAAAAAAGTTGTAAACATAAAATTTTTTTTGGTAAAAAAGTTGCAATATTACAAAATTATTGGTAATTTGCTTGTAAAATTACTAGGAATTCTAGTCAAATAGGAGGTACCAAAAAGGTTACAAACTTTGCTTGTTATTTTACAAGGGTTTTTTTTTTGAGTGTATAAGTATTTCCTAACTTTTGAAGGACTGTCACAGAATCTATATTTTTTTTTGAGATGGCAGATCCCTGTATCCTTTCATTCTATTTACAAAAATAATTTGATTTATTTTGTTGTATAGAAAATACATAATTTTTACCCTTTTTTTTTTAATAATAGTCTGTTTTAATTTAGTTATTTATAGACAATTGAGTACTCAATTTAGTAGTAATTAATATAAGATGACACATACATGTTTACATAGTAAATACAGTTTTTGTGGTTAAGATAAGAAGCTTAACAAATAACACACTCACACTGCTCATGACAACAAACACATACTCTGTTGAGGCAATATTTAGACTAACCCAGCAAAAAGAAAGTGTTAACAAAACTTTTAGACATAATTAAAATGATAATTTGACTGAAAATGAAATTTTGAATAAAAAAAATTAACATTTCGTTCCCTGTTTCATGCCATTTGATTTCTGTTTCATTTCGTTTCCAGTTTCATTTCATTTCGTTTCCAGTTCCATTCCATTTTGTTTCATGTTCATTTCATTACTTTCCGCTTAACGTTTAAGAAATAAAAAATAACAAATCCGGAGTGGAGCGTATACAAGTAAAGTGAAGTAGATATTTGATGCCTTATCCAGTCTCTAAACTAAAAACTTTTGCTTGGTTTGTTTATTTTATCTTAGAATATAAATAATATTAAAATTTTACTACAATTTTGTATTTAAGGTATGAATCTATATAAAAACAACATATTTTTTGTGTTTGTTTATCCTTTTCCCAGAAACTTATTCTATTGTTTAAACAATTTAAGTCTTTATTAAAGCTGTGGCTAAAAATAAAAATAGCTTAAGTCGTGATAAGCAATAAACAAAAAATCTTCAAACAAAGACTGTTTGCATCAGAGTAACCGAAAAAAGGTTAAATTTTTTTACGATTTACGCCTATTTTGACAAAAAATAATATAGACACATGAGACATTCCACACCAAATGACCCGCTACAGAAAAACATGTGTCCCGTAAATTTCTGAATTGGTTGTTTGGATAGCCCTATATGGAACTAAGAAAATTGCCTTTTTGGTTATTCAAATTTTCAAAAACTGGGCTTAGGAGGCGTGGTCAAATATTGGAAAATGGTCAAATTTGTGGCGAGTTGCCTTGATTAAATATTTATCACATTAAAACGGAATGCACCACAATCTCAAAAATGTACGTTCTTGTATAGTTTGTATGGGCTATCGATTAAAATTATGTTTTTTTTTGGAAAATTTTCAGAACCCGTTCTGAAATTTTCCATTTTTAAAAAAGTGAATTTTTCAAAAATCCGGCCACTTTTTTTCCTCTTTTATATTTTTTTTTTTTTAAGTTTAGATGTTTGTCCATCCACACAAAAAAATTCAGAAAAACATTTTTCGTTTTTTTCAAGAAAATCGCATTTGAATTTTGAATTTCATAACAATTTTGTAATTTGCTTGTATTTTCTTGTGTTAACGTTGCGAATGAGTAATATTCATGCAATTAATAATACTCATTCGCAACAATAATACAAGAAAATACAAGCTAATTACAAAATTGTTATGAAATTTAAAATTCAAATGCGATTTTCTCGAAAAAAGCGAAAAATGTTGTTCTAAATTTTTTTGTGTGGATGGACAAACTTCTAAACTTTAAAAAAAATTAAAAAAAAAGAAAAAAAAAATTGGCCGGATTTTTGATAAATTGACTTTTTTAAAAAATGGAAAATTTCAGAACGGGTTCTGAAAATTTCCAAAAAAAAAAAATTTAATCGATAGCCCATACAAAACTATATAATAACGTAAATTTTTAAGATAGTGCTGTATTCCGTTTTAATGTGATAAATATTTAATCAAGGCAACTCGCCACAAATTTGACCATTTTTCCAATATTTGACCACGCCTCCTAAGCCCAGTTTTTGAAAAATTGAAAAACCAAAAAAGCAATTTTCTAAGTTCCATATAGGGCTATCCATACAAGCTATTCAGAAGTTTACGGTACACGTGTTTTTTTCGCTGGATATTTGGTGTGGAATGCCTCATATATATTAATGCGATGTACGTTCGTCTGTCTGTCTGTTGAAAACACGTTAACTTACAGAGGCTCCTGAAGTTTGGCACATATGTTGGGAATTTACCTGGTCAGGCTGGTATTGCAATACAGCGAAATCGGTACAGTCGTTCAAAAGTTATGAGCAAAAGACTGTATTTCGGCAAAGGTTTTTTGTAAATTTACGAGATAAAAAACACGCTAACTTTCGAAAGACAATTCTGAAGAACCTGAAGCTTAGGATATATGTTTTTCGTTCCCCTGGACGGGTTCGTATTGAATTCAGCTAAATCGGTCCAGTGGTTCAGGAGTTAGTAACAAAACCGTGAATTTCAGATTAGCTTCACCTTAAATTCACGTGTTGAAAACCCGTTAAACATGTTTTAAAAACATTGGTAAGTCACAAAAATATTTTACAACTTATTTTTGTCACTCAAAAAATTTTTTACACTAAAAAAAAAAAAATACACTTTCACAATAAAAAAAAAATTTACACTCAAAAAAAATGTAGTATTTTTTTTTTTTTTTAATTAGTTAAAAAAACAGTTTTTTTACACAAGAGAAAATATTTCTTATCAAAATGTTTATTTTTTTCACGTTAGAATATTTTCAAAAAGGGCATTGTTGAGGGTATTCATTAGTGTTTGGGAATTCCCGGGAAACGGGATTACCGGGAAATTTTCATTATAATTTATTAATATAAATTAAAAAAAACATTAAAATTTTACCAACTTTTTATTAAAAACAATTTTATTAGAGATAAACAATTAATTAAAACATAAAAAATCAAAAAATAAAAGTTAAAAATCTTGAAAATAAAACAAAACAAAAACAAGTAGAAAAGTTAAATTCGACTTGGCCGAATCTATGAATAGCCTCCACAATGCCCATTTTAAGTTATGGGCCATTCCAGAAAATTTAGCTCAAATTTTAGTCATTTTTGGAAATGGTGTCTCAGATTAATTTGAACATTGACACATAGATAGCCCTCATAAATATGATGCATGTACCACATATCGTTTTTTTACATTTTGTGTATTTAACGAATTATGGCGGGTCAAAGATTGACTTTTTAGGCAAAAGTAAGAAAAATACATCACGTTTAAAGAGCTGTAACTTCTTAACCAATGACCCGATTTTCACAAATTTTGGCTCATGTGAAAGCTGGGGTTCTTCTTTTAGAAAATATTTTTAAAATAACACAGTTTTTTTTACAGAAATGATGCAAAAATGCAAAAACATTTTTTCTTTTCGAATATTTAAAAAAACACATCTTCGATTTTTTTTTTTTAAATTCTGGTGAAAAATAATAATGTTTTGTATAATATATTCAAAATTCAGAGTGGGATCTCCATGGGATCAAAAAATATTCTGTTTTAAGTACGAGGTTCTCATATTTTTCCCTTAGAAAATTTAAATTTCTAATGTTTTGAATGTTTTTCAAAATTTTAATAGTATAATTTTCTTTGAAAATTTAAATTTTTATTATTGTTTCTGTAAAGACAGTCGAGCTCAGGCTCTAATTATAATTATGTATTATAATTTTTCGATTTGTTATATATGGTTTTTGAATTGAGAAAAGTGTGAAAGAAAAATTTAATTTTTCTAAAAATTTAAGACATCCTGGTTTGTTTCTTACTAGTTTCATATTATCCAGTTATAATAATCTTCAGAAAAACTTTTAATGTCAAATTTATTTAGTTAATAGTCAATAGAACTCTATATGTGAAAATTATTTACAGATCGCAGCCGCCGAGGATTGAACTCATCATCATCTGTAATACTTTGCTATTAACTGCTTGTAACGTACAATCACTCTAGACCGATACGCCACGAAGGCTGTTAAGCAAGTATCAACTAAATCTGATTTTTTCAATTCGAGTGGTGTTGTTTGCTGTAGTTTTTTTTCTTACAGAAGTGTTGTTATTGCTATTTAATGTAAATAGATTTTTATTTTTAGTAATCATTATTCTTCTTCCTCTCCTTCATCAATTCTGATCTAAGTACTTATTTTTGCAAACGTTGCCAGACATGGTCTATATTTTAGACACAAATGTTAGGTGTTGCATATTGAAGAAACATAAAATTTTAATTTTCTAAGGTAAAATTTAAGAACTTCGTACTAAAACCAGAATATTTTTTGATCCCATTGGGATCCCACTCTGAATTTTGGATATGTTGTACAAAACAGTATTGTTTATCACCAAACTTTTTTTTAAAAAAATCGAAGATGTGTTTTTTTAAATATTCGCAACAAAAAAATGTTTTTGAATTTTTGCAACACTTCTGAAAAAAATCCGTATGCTTTTGAAAATATTTCCTAAAAGAAGAAGAATTAAGCTTTCATATGAGCCATTACTTGTGATAATCGGATTACTAGTTAAAAAGTTAGAGCACGTTAAACGTCATGTATTTTTCTGACTTTTGCTAAAAAAGTCGAACTTTGACCCGCGATAATTTGAAAACTACAGTAAATTTTGAAAATCCAAAAATGCAACATATCTCATATAAACGTGGATATCTATGAGCCCAATTCTCAGTGGCGTCCAAAGGCATGTTTCCGAACAGTGGGGCGAAAATTTTTGGAATTACCCTTATAGTAAATTTTCTAGAGTGAAAAAATAACATTTTTGATTAGAAATATTTTCTTTTGTGTAAAAAAACTTTTTTGTTTAACTAATTTTTGAAAAAAAAAAAAAATAATTTACTAAATTTTTTTTTGAGTGTAAATTTTTTTTTGAGTGTAAAATTTTTTTTGAGTGTAAAATTTTTTTCGAGTGCATTTATTTTGGTTTTAGTTTTAAAAATATTTTTGAGTGACAAGAATACGTTGTAATATGTATATTTTTGTGACTTACCCATGTTTTTAAAACATGTTTAACGGGTTTTCAACACTTGAATTTAAGGTGAAACTAATCTGAAATTCAGGGTTTTGCTAATAACTTTTGAACTACTAGACCGATTTGACTGAAATTCAATACGAGACAGTCCAGGGAAAAGATAAACATATATGCCAAGCTTCAGCCTCCTCAGAATTGCTTTTCGAAAGTTAGCGTGTTTTTTATCTCATAAATTCGGTCCAGTCGTTCAAAAGTTATGAGTAAAAGACTGAATTTCGGAAAAGGTTTTTCGTGAATTCACGAGATAAAAATACACGCTAACTTTCGAAAGACAATTCTGAGGAAGCTGAAGCTTAGGATTTATGTTTTTCGTTCCACTGGACTGGTTCGTATTGAATTTCAGCTAAATCCAGGTCCAGTGGTTTAAAAGTTAGTACAAGTTTAAAAAATATTGGTAAGTCACAAAAATATTTTACAACTTTTTTTTGTCACTCAAAAATATTTTTACACAAAAAAAATACACTCGAACAAATTTTACACTCAAAAAATTTTACACTCAAAAAAAATTAGTTTTTTTTTTCAAAAATTAGTTTAAAAAAAAGTCTTTTTACACAAAATAAAATATTTCTAATGAAAAATTTTATTTTTTACTATCACTTAAAAATGGCATTGTGGAGGATATTCATAGATTCGGCCAAGTCGAATTTAACTTTTCTACTTGTTTTTTTTCACATTCCTCGAAATTTTCAAGTCAAAAAAGGAACCCAAAGCCATTGTCGTACAGGTCTAATATTTTTGTGTGTTAATATTGACCCCAAAAGGCACCTTTCCCGACAACGACATTTTCCAAATTCCAAAAAAAATCTAAATTTGCTTCACCCTATTAAATATATATTAATATTTTTATTTGAACTTTAGCTATTTGTCATTTAAATCCCCTTTTCTACTTGTATTAAAAATTTTTTTATTTGCTAAATAGTCTTGACAATGGACTCTGACAAATACCAAAACACGTCTCAACTAACAAAAAGTCTTGCAAAAATTACCAACATAAATAAATTTAAAACAGAAAAATAATTTTATTGAAAATTATTCTATAAGAATATCATAGTTTTAATTAGTAAAGGAAATAATGACCTCGACCTGGAATAAACCTATTCAAATAATAATATTTCAAAGGTAGAATTTATTAATAAAAATTAATCAGAATTTAAAAAAAAATTATTTCAGAAATTTAAAACAGTAAGAGAAAAATGTAAAAATAAGAAAAATTTAGAAAATCTCAGGAAAATTAAAATCTCTTGAAATTTCTGAAGAATTGTGAGGGGGAGAATTCTTGTTTTTTTTTTCTATAAGAAAAATTATAACGATTTTAAATAAAATTGGTGTTTGTTTTCAACTTTAGTATCTCAAAACAAAATTTTTCGACATAAGCTTTTTTTTACTTATTGCTAAAAAAAAGTTTTGTTTATTTACTTATTCTTCTAAAACTCATACCAGCACATAAAAAAGAAAATAGAACAGAGAATTTATTTTTTTTATCTTGTTAATATTTAGTTAAAGATAAGAACTTCCTATTGCTATTAAAAGAGGAGACCGGTCATTTGTTCATATGAATATTTAAAAGAGTTAAGGAATTTATTAAAAAAAAAAAAAATCTAACAACAATTTAAAGGGGTTAAAGAGAAAGTAGAAATGTGTAGGTTATTGTCAGAGTATTTAAAGCCTAAAAGTATGCTTTACATCAAAATATGTGGGTGTGTGTGCGTTTGATTATTTCTATGTTAGTTATATATCTTTGATATCTCTTTACCAAAACACATGCTGTGTTTTATATCCCTTTTTTTTCATTCTGGACTATTGACTATTGTTATGATTATAAGACCATTTTTATGACAATGACCCACAACAAATGAATGTGTGTTTAAATAAATAAAGATTTTTATCTTAACTACATGTATGTACTCTCACCCTAGCACAATCAAAGCAAAAAGAAAATCAGTGGTCAAACCCCCCATACAAATATGTATGACAAATAAAACAAAAATTGTATTACAAAAACTTTTTCTTTTTGTCCTTCAACTCAAAAAAAAAAAAAAGAAGAAAACAAGAATTTCCATAAGTTTTTGTGTTGTTTTTCTTTCCAACAAAATATTTGTCATAACCAGTATTTAACCTTTTACTCGTTTCCCAGGCAATTGCTGGTACTGGTGAATGATAAAGCAAAAAAAAAAGGTCCATAAACTATTTATCTGTTTATTGTTTTTGTGTTAAATGGCAACATAGATTCAAAATAGAACATAAACCAAAAAAATATTTTTTTCTTTATGGTGATTTCTGTATAACTCAATATAATTTTATTAACATTTATTTCTGCATAAAAACAAAACAACAAAAATATTTATCGAATGAGATCAAATAAGATACAGAAAAAAATGTTTGCGATTCTAAGTACCAAAATTTTAGTCGGACAACGCCGTCAATGAGATAAAGCAAAATTATTGTTTTTAATTTTTTTAAATACACAGACCAACAAATTTTTAACCAGTAGACCAGATTATACTTTTCTAATGCGTTGAGTTGCAATGAATCCAAATCCGATCTTAGAGTTTGCCTATCACATCAGGTTTTCGAGATGTCTTAGCTTAAAGTGTAAAAAAAATAAATTTTTTTGCCTATTCGATACGGTATAACTGCGCGAATCTATCTTATTTTATAAAAGATATCTAATAGGTCTGAAAGTCCTTCAAATTACATTAAAAATTAATGTTTAACCTTTGTAATATCTTGTTCCATCTCTGAGATATCTTAGTCTGAAGTTTTAAAAATCCGATTTTAAGTATACCCTAGTCCCGGGGTTTAGAATTTTTCAAATTTTGTCGCCCTGTGTTATTAATTCTAACAAGGGAAGTATCCCAACCCTTATGAACCAACTTGCCTGAAACTTAATATATATATAAAAGGGACGATCTTAAGGTTGGGGTGTCTCGGCTTATCGGTCATATCAGTATTTAAAAATTTCGTTGTCTCATTTTGCAACAATGTGGACCTTCGGGAAAATTTCGATAACTCACGAACTAACAGGACTATCGCCTAGAGCAAAAATATGTGTCGACTTAAATTTAATAAAAAATATTTCGTATCTATAATTTTTTTTTTAAAGCCTCTGCTCTTCATCACCAGATCGACAGATTTTTAATTTATAAAACATTTTCAGATTTATGTAGCCACATTTTTCCTTTAAATATTTCCCCTATGCATAGAAAAAATTTGAAACGAATTTCAATCAAGAAAAACGCGGGAGTTTGTTGTCAACTGTGAAACATATCAGACGTGTTTTGAAAATTAAAAATTAATTTTGTGAAAATTTAAAATAAAAAAAAAAGAGACATAAAAATTCAGAAAAATTAATTATTTCAAATTTGATTTTGTGTGTATTTGACAAAATTATAAAACGAAAACTATTAGCACTAATTTAAGTGTGTGCTTGTGATTGAAAATGGGTAAAAAGCCATCCTTATCCCAAACGGGAGGGCGGCCGCCCAACGATAACAATGAAACAACAAATGTTGGTGCACTTGATAGTAATCTTTATGCTCACATGGGAGCTATTCCCAAAACGAAAAAGGCTGATAATAATGTCAATTTGAATGCAGCTGTCTTACAATCAGTAGGTAGTTCAAATGGAAAAGCTGGTAATGTTAAAAACACCCAATTGGGTAAGCAATTATATGACGCCGTGTTTGGAAAACCGGCGCAATCAACAATCGATACTTCTCAAGAGCCTATGCCATCAAACAGCAATGTACACCCTCAGGAGAGTAATCAAATTCCCAATTTACCAGTGACGGATGCGTTTGATAACGATATGGACCATGAAACAAGTTCCATTTATTCAATAGAAAGTGAATTTAGAACTGTCAACAACAAGAAAAGAAAATTTCAAGGTGACGTAAATATTGATTTGTCAAAATTTGAATTTAAAAATTTAAAAAATGTAAATAATATAGATGCTAATATTAATCGTACAAATAAGTATTCGCTGTTAGGTGATTTAGATTTAGAACCCGAAAGGGAGGTAGAGAAAAATAGAAATTTTAGGAATAATAATAATAGTGGACGTAACACTAACACTGAACAACAGGTAAAGACCAGGAATGCATTTTGTCCTCCAATATTTCTTCAGAATGTGAACATAAAATCTCTAATTGACCAACTTAAGGTGAAAAACGTTGAATTTAAAATTCAGAATCAATCAAAATACAAAAGCAAATTGTATTTTAGAGACGCATCTGTTCATTCTGAAATGATGCAACTGTTGAAGGAGATTTCTTCTTATTCGTATACTCCCAGGGAGTTAAAACGTCAAAGTGTAGTGTGTCGTGGTTTGTTCTACAAGTCGGATAGCAATCAGATAAAGGCGGATATTGATAGAATGGTACCGGATACTATTGATTCTGTTTCGAAATTCGAAACAGAATTTTCCAAGAAGCAAGGGGTGGATACAGGTTTATTTTTGGTGACTCTAAAGGCTGACCGTAGAGTGAAGGAAATTCTTGGCATAAAGTATATCCTTAATCAGGTAGTGTCATGGGAACGCCCAAAGTCTAGTACCAGGGTACCTCAATGTTGGAGGTGTCAACAATGGGGTCATTTTTCAAAGAATTGTACCCGGCCTTTTTCGTGTGTGAAATGTGATAAAGAGCACGAGCGTGGTGAATGCGAGGTCATTTCTGGAAGTGATATGTCTCCGTTTTGCGTAAATTGTAATGAAAGTGGGCATACTGCGAGCTACAAGGGGTGCCCATCTTACAAGAGATACGTGTCGTTTAGAAAAAAGACAATTGAGGAGTCTAAGGCTCGCAAGAGCGCCGCAGCAGAAAATGTCGCGAGGGCATTGAATCCACACAAGACCGTGTCATTAGATAGGACATTTGCGAGTTTTCTAGGGGGTGCAAATGATATTCCGGGGCGGAATAGACTGGAAAAACCGGTTATTGTTGAGGAATTTATGAAGATTGCGAAAATGTTGTGTGATCCAGAACCGTTAACGCTGGAGGATAGAATTAAAATTTTTATGGATAATTACAATAACAAAGCCTTTTCAAGAGATCAAGCCAAAAAGGAGTGCTTGAGTTTAATGAGAGATATTCACAATGTCTATGGGCCGTAGATTTATGAATTTATTGACATTTAACTTTGGTTCTCTCGTGAATATTAGTAGGAAGATTGAACTGAACGTGTTACTGGATCAATATAATATTGATATTGCTTTTTTGCAAGAATTGCATTTACCTAAGGATAATAATGTATATTTGGATAATTTTGTTGTGTTGAGGGACGAAAGCTCTGTGGGCGTTGGTTTAGCTCTTAAAAACTCGTTTTCTTTTTCAAGGGTGGTCATACCGGGTATTAATTTTCCAAATCTGTTTGTGGAAATAGATGTTTACATGAACGGTAGCGTTAGGAAAATTATCTGTGGATCTTTGTATATTCCAAGCAACACTAATCGTCAGATAATCTGCCGTGGTCTTGCGTTGATTCTTGAGTTTTCTGCAAACTTCGATGGTTTAATTTTAGGTGGTGATCTAAATGCAAAACACGGTTCATGGGGGGACACGAATAACAATTTTAACGGTGAGGTATTGTCGAATTGGCTTCTTAATGAGTCTATTGTAGTAACCAGAATTTGTGATTCTTTTCCAACGTACCCGGGTGGTTCTTCGCATCTGGATTATTTTATTGTTAGCGAGGGCATTATTAATAATCTTGATGAAAATTACAGAACTTTTACGCTGCCATCTTTTTCGGATCACCTTCCACTGAAACTTCAGTTATACTTTTCAGACTTCGACTTTATTTTTAGTAATCCCAACCCTCATATTTCCTTTAAGAACACGGATTGGAACACTTTCAAAATTGATATTAGTACCACTTTATTAAATCATTTCCCACCAGATGATCGAAATTTGACTAATGAGGAAATTGATTATTTTATAGAGGAGTTTGTTACTACTATAAATTTTGTGACCAAGATGCATTCTAAGAATGTTTCGGGTAAGAGTAGAAAATTTGTTGTGTCTGATAATGTGAAGAGGCTATTGAGAATTAAATATAACTGGCAGAGGGATTTAAAGAGAATATTCTCTCGGACATTGAATAGAAGGCATCCGGAATATTTGCTTATTTCGAAGCAAGTGGAGCTGATTAAGATTATTATAAAGGAGAATATTGAATTAGAACAGGCAAATTTATTTAGTAGCAAGCTAAAGGGAATAAGACCTGGGCCGTGGGCGTATAAACAAATTTTTAATATTATAGGAAATAGAAAGCAATCCGGAGTTAGGGATATTTCAGTTAACGGCGTGAGGGTAACGGAATCAGATCAGAAATTAAACGTTTTGAAGGATCATTTTACAACGATTTATCAGGGCACCCCTCCGAACAGAGACGTCTCGGATGTTGAGGAAGCAATTAGTAATACAATTTCACAAATTCCAAATTCGTTAATGGCATTTGACAACAATTCGACTTCTTTAAATAGTCGGAACATTTCAAAATTTACTACGTTAGACAATCTTTTAGAAAACTCCAAACTTATTAACAACAAAAAGTCTTATGGCTTAGATAGCATTTCGAATTATTTGATAAGAAAATTTCCAATAAAAGCTTTTGAGTACTTGACTATAATATTTAACAATTGTATTAACAATTGTTATTTTCCGAACGCTTGGAAGGTAGCGAAAATAGTGCCAATTCCAAAGCAAAAAGGCAACAGCGATGTCAACGGGTTGAGGCCGATTTCTTTGTTGTCCAACTTAGGGAAGCTGCTAGAGAGAATTATGAGGGAGAAGATGGATATAGGGGTGAGAGGACCGTATATTCCTCAAAATCAGTTTGGCTTTAAAAAGGGGAATTCTACATCTCATGCCCTATTAAAATTTCATAATGACGTCATACAGAACTTACGGGAGCGTCGATGTACTGTAGCTGTATCTCTTGACATCGAAAAGGCTTTTGATAAAGCATACCATAATGGGATATTGTATAAAATGATTGCAATAGGCTTTGATCCTTCTATAATTAAAATGTTTAAAAGCTTTTTCGATGACAGGAGATTTTGTGTACAAATGGATAATGCCCTGTCACCACAGGGATCGGTTACTTGTGGTGTACCCCAGGGGTCAATATTGGCCCCTCATCTTTACAACATTTTTATTTATGATTTCCCCCATGAGTTTCATGATTCTAAGGGTATACTTTATGCCGACGATTCTCTCTTATATGCCCATGATGAATCGCCCCAAATTGCTCTACAGCAGGTTTCGTTACATTTGGAAAAGGTTAATGATTTTTATTGTCATTGGGGAATCAGGATAAACGTTTCTAAGAGTAATGCCTTGTGCTTGCGAAATGCGTCGGGTAAATGCAAGTATTCTGTCGTGCCGGAAAGTAAGAATTTACAGCTGTTTTTAAATGGTAATGAAATTGAATTTAGGGATAGTTTCAAATACCTTGGCGTTAATTTTAACAAGCTTTTGAAATTTAACAAACACGTATTGTACAACTTGGATAAAGCCAATAGAGTAAAGGGTGCCTTTTCGAGGTTATTTAATAATAGATCAATGCCGGTGAGAACCAAGTTACTTCTCTATAAGGTTAGTATTCGACCCATTCTTCTTTATGCATTTACGGTATGGTTTAGCATATCCCCAACGTTTATGAGGAAAATGGAGGTTTTTGAGCGTCATATTGTACGGAAGTGCATAGAGAGAAACTATGAATATCGTAATAAGAGATTTTCTAACAATTTTATATACAGGGAGGCGTCTTTACTACCACTTTCCGACTATGCTCTTGACCTTATGAGACGATTTGTTAACAGATTGATAAATTTTGAAGGAAACGTTATTCAGGACATATTGTCTTCTGAGACAGGGTTCAGTTGGTCAAATACTAATTATCTTTCTGCAATTGGAATAATACAGGAACAAATTAGTAACATTCCTGGTCTCAACTTCTATTCTTCTCCAACTCCTGGTATACACAGGGGATAATTTTTTATTTTTCTTTTTTAATTTTTTTTTTCCCCCTTTCTATTATATTATTTTTTTTTATTTATTATTTTTCTCTTAATTTAAATTAGTATTAAGTCTAGATTTAATTTTTTTTATTTAATTTTAAGGTTGTAAAGAGTAGATATTACTCTACGAGTTATTGCAAGTGCCGGGAGCAAGTACTGTATTTATTAATTGTTTAGAAAATGTAATTTATAAAATTCCAGTTTTTCCGTTTATGTATAAGCCAGTCGCATTTTTCTAATTTTGATGTTATTAAAATAATACACAATAGTTTTAAGTTATCTTATAAAATTATTACTTATGGAAAACAATGTTAATGAAATTTGAAAAAAGACTCAATAAAATCAAATCAAATCAAAAAAAACGCGGGTTCAATCAATTTTTTTTTTGACATTCCTCCAATTAAAAAAAATATTACACCTATCATCAAATTGTAGGTGATTGATTGAAAATTTTTTCAATCAAATATTTTTTGGATTTTTATCAAAAATTTTATCAATTTTTAATTTATAGTCAATCAAAATAATGATTGATTTAACAAACGAATTGTGTGCTAATGACAAAATTATCAACAAATTCATCTTTTTTGCTTTCCAAAATGTTGCCAACAATAAAAAACTAAAACCAGACTATTTTGTATATTTTTAAATTATTCTATTTAAATAAATTAAAGCGAAAAAACAACTGGTATTTTGAAAATTTGTAAATCGACAGTTAAAGAAAATAACAAAAATTTTAATCAAAACATTGATTGACTCATTTAAATTTTGTTGATCAATAGATTTAATTGAATATTTCAGCCAATAATTTTTTGTGTGTGTAAATTTTATTTTTTTAGAAGAACTTCTAGATCGATTTATTTTTGCATAGAAAATTTTTAGGTTAAGCAACATTTTTCTGAATTTCAATTGGGGTTTTTACAATTTTAATTGGGATTTCCAAACTACAATTGATATGTTTGTTCTGAATTTCAATTGGAAATGGTGTAGTCACATTTTTCCTTTAAAGTTTTTCATTTTAAAAATTTCTATGAAAATTTTCAGATTTTTTCCTCTTTTATTTTTTTTTTTTAAAGAACTTCCAGATGGACAGATATTTTCTTATGGAAAATTTTCAGATTATTTCTATGAAAAATTTTCAAGTTTTTTTTTATTGAACAATTTTCAGATTTTTTCTTTGAAAATTTTTCGGATTCGAGACTTTTTTGTCTGGATTTTTTTTCCTTTTTTCCCGCTTTTTTCTATTTCGTTCGTATCTTTCTCTTTTTTTATACCCTCCACTCTAGTGATAGAGGGTATATATAAGTTTGTCATTCCGTATGTAACACATTGAAATATTGGTTTAGGACCCCATAAAGTATATATATTAATGATCCTTGATCGATTCTAAGTCGATCTAGCGATGTCCGTCTGTCTGTCTGTCTGTCTGTCCGTCCGTCTGTCTGTCTGTCTGTTGAAATCACGTTTTTGGCTATAATCCAGAACCGATTTAAACGCCTGGGGTACCAAAAGTTGCGTAATTCTCCTAGGCAGAATCTAATGGTTTTTTTTTTTAAATCGGTTAAGTAGTTTAAAAGTTATGAGTGAAAATGTAAATTTTGATGAGTGAAAATGTGAATTTTACACAAAATAAATGCTATAACTTGACACCTGTTGAATGAATGTAAACGAAACTTTGAATTTAATGTAATTTTATCATTCCTAACACTCACAAAAAATTTGGGCCGAATCGCACAATGGGGCGTGGCACCAGCCATTTAACCCAAAATTTTAAAATGATTTATCTTGCCTCATGGTTGACATATTCAAATAAAATTTTAAATAGGTTCTTATTTTATTGTTCTCAACGTTCTTCTGGTTATTTTGGTACCAATTATGGCAAAATCGGTTCAGGGGTTAAGAAGCTATGAGCAATTGAGATGAGTTTCAATATAAACCTCTATGATATGGCGTGGCAGCGCGTTTTTGTAGTTGTTGATGGTTGTTTGGCTTGTTGTTATTTGTATCAAGGAAGTTAAAAATACGTAGTATGTGTCATACACGTGCCACGGGTTGCTTTTATATAATTTTTATATAATTTTCATACATACATATTTATAAAATATTTTTTTTGTTTTTTAAATATTTGCATTGCACTATAGTTCCGATTATCACTTTTCTTGGCCAAAATTACAAAAATGGAAAAAATTTTGGTTTTAAATAGGTTTTGTGATAAAAATTGTTATAATTTTTTTGTTTTCCATGTATAATATTATAAAAAAAATTTTGAATTTAAACTCAAAAAATTAATTGAAAAAATTTAAAAAAATACTTTTTTTTATTTTTAGCTAAATTTGTTTTTGAACAATAAATGAGTTTGTACAAAAATAAAATATGTTTTCTGTTGTTTGTAAGTGTTTACGACTTTCTATAAAATCCATTTTGAGAAAATTAAATTTTGGCCAACAAAGGTCGTCCGCGAAACCATAATGCATTGGTTAACATTGTGGAGGGTATTTAAAGATTCGGCACAGCCGAATATAGCTTTCTTACTTGTTCTTTTTTTAATTTGGTCTGGGGAGGGGAGGTTTTTTAATTTCCCCTTTTTCTCCCCTTGTCCATGGTAACAATCAGCATAAACTCATTATTTGTTATCACCACAGTAAGGAGTGGGCTTAAAAAATTATGTTTTAAATTTATTTGCCATCATAAAAATCTTTAAAAAAATAAATAGTTTTTCATAAAATTATGGTTTTAGACAACATATGGAGATCTTCTAAATTTATGTCAATTTTATTATTGTTCATATGAATAAATTTTATAGTTTTTTTTAATGAAAACAAATATTTTTTTTTAACAAAAGGGTTAAAAAATTTATGAGGATAATTTAAAAGTACCATAAATGTAAGAAAACCAATAGAATTGATTGTAAAGAAATGATGCAAGAACAAATAGAAAAGTTCAATTCGACTTGGCCGAATCAATGAATACCCTCCACAATGCGATTTCCAAAGAATGGTAAATTTCCTAATGTGAAAAAAATTAACAATTTTGATTAGAAATATTTTATTTTGAGTAAAAAACTTTTTTTTTACATTTTTGTAAAAAAAAAAGAAAAATTACTATGATTTTTCTGTACATATTTGGCTGAAACTCACTATGAACCAGACCAGAGGAATGAAAAATATATATGCCAAGCTTCAGCACCCTCAGAATTGCTTTTCGAAAGTTATCGTGTTTTTTATCTCGAAAATTTGCGAAAAACCCTTGCAGAAATTTACTCTTTTGCTCATCACTTTTGTAGAAAAGTTAAATTCGACTTGGCCGAATCTATGAGTACCCTCCACAATGCTCTTTTTAAAGAATAGAAAAGTTTTTAATGTGAAAAAATTAACAATTTTTATTAAAAATATTTTATTTTGAGTAAAAAACTATTTTTTGGACATTTTTGTAAAAAAAAAAGAAAAATTACTATATTTTTCTGAGTGTAAAATTTTTTTCGAGAGTAAATTTTTTTTAGCTTAAACATATTTTTGAGTGACAAAAATACATTTTAAAGAAATCTTGTGGCTTTCCAATGTTTTAAAGCTTGTTTTTTTAAGGCTCGGGTTTTTCAGCACGTGAATTTCAGGTGAAGCGAATCTGAAATTTACGGTTTTGCTAATAACTTTTGAACCACTGTACCAATTTGGCTGAAATTCTATATTAACCAGACCAGGGAAATGACAAATATATATGCCAAGTGTTTTTCGTGTTGTTTTATCTAGAAAATTCGCGAAAAACTCTTGCCGAAATTCACTCTATTGCTCATAACTTTTGAACCACTGCACAGTGGTCGGAGCTGTATGGAGACGGCGGCCAAAAATACTTCCAGTATTAGTATCATCGTGAAACTTCGGTCACGGCTTTTTAAACATGTCAGAACTATTTAATGATAAAATGCGAGTAGTTAAGGACTCATAACCACCCCCAAGCCCCTACCGTACCCAAGCTCCCACATTCACCCTAAGTAAGAAAAACGAAACTTTGTTTTTAATTCACATTTAATTCATAACTTTTTTACAAGATTAGTTTTCAAAAAGAAAAATATTGACTTATTAAATATGAAATAATATCGCTCATTTACTTGTATAGTGTCATAACGCAAAATGTTTGATTTTACAGAAAACCTGTTTAAAGTTTACAATTGAAACTTGTTTTACATTGCAAAAGGCCCGTACATAGAAACTGTTATAATGTCATGTTCTCTTCTCAAACGGTGAGTTTAGCAGATATTAATACGAACTTTTGACACAATATAAAGCAGGATATAACTAGTAATTCTGTATGGTTTACCCACAAACGACATATTTTGAGTTATGACACTATACAAGTAAATGAGCGATATGTAATATAAAATTATGAAATGGTTAAGGGGGTTGTTACTAAAAAACAGCCATAATATTAACAATTTTTAAACAGCTATAAAAAAATAAATACGCAATAATTTTTAATTCTGTTTTTTATATGAAAGACAAAAATCGTTATAATTTAAAAAGTTTTTATAACTTAAATTTTGATCAAATGGAATTGCCAGGGTTGCCACCCAACTGTGGAATGCTTTTTTAAAGGATAAAATTGGCTGCACTTGTACAGAAAAAACTACTGATTGATTTTGATGAAACTTATTTTGATTTGTAGATTACTAGATCCTCTAGTACCAATCGTGCCCATATATTATTATTTTGATATAATATTTTTTTTAATTAATAAAAAAAAATAAAATTTTCCATTTTTTCAGTTTACATTAGCATCACTTCAACAAAAATCAAAATTTTTCAAAATACTGTCACTATATTTACTAGAAAAATTTATGCTTTGTTAAACCTGCTTCAGTTCTAATTAGTGTTTATAAACCGGTTAACCGGTTAACCGAAAAACCGGGTTTTTCCCAAAATTTCGGTTTTTTTGCAAACCGGTTAACCGAAATTGAAAAATTCCGGTGCACCGAAAACCGGTTTTTTTCTGTGGGTTATCCGGTTTTTTTAAACACATTTAAACGGAATATTTTGCAAATATTAAGGGTTTGCACTTTTTTTTCTGATATTTTCAAAATTCATTAAAAAGACCTTGAAAATCCGTGAGAAAGGAAGTATAAAATACTTTTTAGACCAATATTTCGAGGTGTTACAAATGGAATGACAAACTTATATATACCCTCTATCACTAGAGTGGAGGGTATAAAAAAAACTCGCTAACTTTTGAAAAACTTTACTGAGGCTGCTGAAGTTTTGCACTTATGTTTTCCATTTACCTAGGCAGATTGGTTGGTATTGCATCGGTAAAGTGGTTCAAAAGCAATAAGCAAAACATTGAATTTCGGAAATGGTTTTTCGCGAATTTACGAGTTTAAAAGCACACTAACTTTCGAAAGAAAACTCTGAGCTAAAGTTTGGCACATATATTTGTTGTTTCCCCAGGGGTTCAAAAATTATAACACTCAGAAAAATTATGTAAGTTACTACATGTAAGTTGTTTGTATAGTTGTCAGTTGTTATTGTATGAAAAATATCAAACAACTATTTCTGTTAGTTATTTTAAGTCGTTTTTTTTTAATTACTAACAAAAAAGTACTGTAATGTAGTAACAGTTATTTAAAGTAGTTAATTTTATTTTTTTTTATATCTGAAAAATTTTCAAAGTTCTTCCAAAAAATAAAAATAAATTTTCTTTTATTTTTCACAACTTTTTTTAGAAAAAAAAATTTTTGAAAAAATTAGGTCTTCAATTTTTTTTCTGAAAAACTTTTGGAAAAAAAAAAAATTATAGTAGTATTATATAAAATTATATTATTATTTTTGTTTATTTTTACTACATATAAGTTGTTTTGACTACAAATGTAAGTAATTTTTACTTCATAAGTCAGTTGTTTTTTGTCAGTTAAAATAAATAATATTGTTAGTTAATTTAACTGAAAAAGTAGTTGACCCCAAAACAACTTACAAAGTAGTTATTTTAACTGACATTTTCAGTTGATTTTACTAACATTATTTTTTGAGTGAAGGAAAACCGAGAATTTTAGATTGGTTTCATCTTAAATTCACGTGTTGAAAAAATCGTTTAAACGAGCTTTAAAAACATTGGTAAGCCACAAAAATATTTTACAAAGTATTTTTGTCACCCAAAAACATTTTTCCAAAAAAAATACACTTGAAAAAAATTACACTCGAAAAAAAGTTAGTATTTTTTTACAAAAATTATTAAAAAAGTTACTCAAAATAAAATATTTTTAATCAAAATTGGCTAAAAATTTCACGTAAGAAAATTTACTATCACTTAAAAATCCATTGAGGAGGGTATTTGGGTTCGACCAAGTCGAATTAAAGTTTTCTACTTTTTAGCACATGAATTCATGGTGAAACTCATCAAAAAGTGTTGCCAAGAGACAAACGGACAAGACATAAGCCAGATATTTTAAAAATATATTGGTGATATACATACATATATAATCTTTAAAAACCCAAGACAGATATTCCAAGATGTTACAATAGAAAAAAAAATATCTTTACCCTCTAATACCAACAGTAGACGTAGAGTAAAAAAAGAACAATTGAATAGTTCATGCGAATAAAGACGAATAGACCATTTGTAGAATTTTACAGGGGACAATAAAAACGCAGGAAACGGTTAAAAAATAATATTTTTGTCAACTTTTTGGTATTAGCTTAAAGATTTAGGTCACATCTACCTATATACAAAATTTTAGTAAGGTATTCAAAAGAGAACTTGCCAAAAATTGGACTTCAATTTTTTGCTTAAATGGAAAAAGGGCGAATATCCAAAAAAATGTATTGAAATTTGAATAAAATTGTGTTATTTTGCAGCAGATTTTGACTACATTTTCATGAGACTTGCAAAACTTGACGAACTATGGTTGGTATTTGTTTGTAACACTTAAAGGACTTCAAGGATACACTTTTTAATGATTGCACGGACATGCAAAAAAATTTTTTTTTGTTAATTTTTTTTTAATATTCCTGCCATTTGATGCAGTAGTAATTCTTTATGACACTAAATACATTTTTATGAATTATAATATTAACCCTTGACTGCATATTACGACGTAACATAAAAGGACATGAAAAAACCACCAAATGTTTGTATGTGGTAAGATTGTTTTTTTGTGTACAATTCAAATTTTAGCTAATATCAATTTTAAACTCGCAGCTAAAAAATTTTTATATAATATTTTGTTAAGGATGGATATTCGCCCTTTTTGCTTTCCACACTTTAAAGTCTTATAACTCAAGAACGGTAAAATTTTTTGCCAATATAATAAGTGTGGTTTGTTCCTCGTAATGTTCTTTTAACACATTGTTACCGAAAGTAATTTTTTTTATGTTTTTGTGTTGTATTTAATCAAAATTGTGCGTTAGTTCACTCCCAATTTAAACAAAAATATAAAAATATACGAATTATTGCACTTTCGAAGTCATTTTTTTAGCCTTAAAAGTCAAAATTTTCCCAAAATTTCTGCATAGGGTTGTAGGGCTCTGCTAATAAAATGGATTTATGCAAAAAAACGTGTTTGCAAAAAAGTGGTCTATTCGTCCTTATTCGCATGAACTATTCAATTATTTAACAAAAAAAATCCTTAAACCAAACATTGCAATTGTCTTAAAGTTTTTTTTACAAAAATTTATAAAATAATTATAAAAAATAAATATTTTTACTGTTTTTGTGGTTTCTATAAATCACCTACATTGATTTTTGTTTTAAAGGAATACATTTTTTCTTTAATAAATCCCATTATCTATCTGGGTAATCATATCAAATAGTCTGTTGGCTTTATTGCATTTATATATGTACAAATCGAATTAATCTATATGCTTACTACGTACATACAATAATACATTTAAACAACATAAATCAACAATTTAATTCAATTGCAAATACCCAATATTACCAATTTTTCGTGATTTTACTTTCAATACATTTTTTTTTTAATAAAAATAAAATAAATGCAAAAACTTTTACTGCAGCCACGATAACAAATGGTCAGATAAACAATCAGAGCGTTAAAATGGTAGTAGTGAAGTCGGTGGAAAAAAGTGTTAAAAACCAAAAGTTGTTGGCAGGGAAAAAGTGCGGTGGGTTTTCAGTAGACAGAAATTGAATGAAATAGTAATTTTGCAGAATAGTTTTATGTATAATAAAACAAATCAACATAAATTTAAAAAAACAACTCTGGTCTTTATGCGACCTGCAGTTGGTATGTAAGCGGTTGGGGTTTTCGCAAAACTACTTGTGTATATTGTGTGGTTTTTTGGATTAAATTTAACGCAGAGAACAGGTGCTGTATTAGACTGCAGCTTTTTGGTGTGGCAAAAAAGTTTTTCTTCTGATTTTATTTTATTTTATTTTATTTTATTTTATTTTATTTTATTTTATTTAATTTTAATTTCATTTTTTTACTTTTTAAAATTGATCGCCGGACGCCTCGGATTAATTTAATTCGATTGGCCCTAAATTTCTCCTAATCAAAAGTTAAAGAAAACAAGTAAAAAAGTTAAATTCGGCCTTGCCGAATGTAGTGATACCCTCCACAATTTCAAAAAGATTATTGCAAAAAACTTTATTTAAAAGGAAATTACTTTTGAAAAAAAAAAATTTTTTTGAAAAAAAAATTTCCGCGAAAATAAATTTTGGTAAAAAAAATCCGCGATTTTTTTCTTTTTTTGTCAAAAAATATGATCGAACTTGTTTAAATACCATTCGGTGTTGAATTATGTTCACATATGTCAGTCAGAAGCCGAATTAAAGCATTTTGTATTTTTAGGTTATGTTGAATGTACTGAAATTTTTGAGGTGTGCTTACATTTTCGTTCATAACTTTTGAACCGCTGAACCGATATCGCTCAAATGCAATACCAAACTTCTCGGGAGAACTTCCAATAAATATGTTAAGTCTCAGTCATCTCTGTGCAATATTTTGTCCGCGACAGCATTTTCCACAGACAGACAGACAGACGGACAGACGGACAGACGGACATCGCTAGAATGTCTTAAAATCGATCGGGCATCATGAATATATCGTCGGTGCGCCGACCAGAACACCTATGTGTTTTTTATGAATTGTTCAGGAGAGCAAAAAAACTGTTTTATTTTGCCAATTCGCAACATTTTTTTAAAGTAAATTTTTTTTATTTTTCCTAAACCCATTTAAAAATATTACGCGTTGAAAAACATACAAAATCTTTTTTTAATCTGAAGTGGTACAAGATTTTAACAAAAAACTACACATAGGTGATTTTGTTTCGGACTTTTTACATGTTTATAAAAAATATATAATACACATAGGTGTTTTTGTTTTTAAATTTATTTTAAATAAATTTTTATTTGTTGTTCAAAAGTAAAAATTTTGCAAGTTATATATCCGCATGGACTTGTAGCGAAATATTGATGGTATTCACGTTAGAATTTTTATCCTTGCAATATGCGAAATGCAACATTTACTACAAAAAACACACGTAAAATTATTTTGGTGTTTTTTTTCATCCCATGTGTTTGTTGTAAAAAGTTTTTCATTTCGTACTTTGCAAGGCTGAAAACTTTTGATGTGAATTTTGTTATCACAAAGAGACGGAAAAACTTTAACAATGCAGAAAGTGATTATCAGGAAAACCAAAATAATAATAAGTAATAAGTCAAAAAAAGTATTAAATATAATTCTGATGCAAAAAATGGCAAAATGCATCTTCAGTGAAATAAAATGGCGTAGAACATATTAACCCTCTATCTGCCATTTTTAGGGGTCATTTTTGTCCTTTTTTTAAATATCCTAATACAACACCACAAAAACGTACATTAAAAAATCTTCTACAAAGATTTTCTGCATCAAATTTTACTAGGGGTTGTCAAAGTCCAAAAGTTCCTGCAAAGTGCAAAATGGTTAAAAAAGTAAAATTGTAAATTATCAAATACTGTTAAACTTTTTTTTTTTGCAAAAGTCGAGTGAAATAAGTCGAAAAAAAATATAAATCTGCTTTTGAGCTAAATATAGTTAAGAGATAATTCAGTGAAAATTGATGGCGGTTCTTTTCTTAGAACATGTTAACCCTTTATCCTCATTTTGGTGCTTTTTTTAAATATCATCATAGTCCACTACTAAGGCATGCGTATAAAGGGTTAAACAATTTTACAAACATTTTCTGCATCAAATTTTACTAGGGGTTGTTAAAGGCCAAAAGTTCGTGCGATGTAAGCAAAAGGTTTAAAAAAGGAAAATTTTAGATTATCATAATTTGTTAAATTGTGTTTTACCAAGATACTTTACAATTTTACTTTTTTAAGCACTTTTCGCACGAACTTTTGGCCTTTGAGAACCTCTAGTAAAATTTGCTGCAAAATTTTTTGTAGAACATTTTAACCCTTTTAACGCACGTTTAAGTGAAGTTCTATGAGGGTATTTGTCAAAAGGACCAAGATTACTCCCAAAAATGGAAGATAATGTGTTCCAAGAAAAGAACAGCCATCAAATTTCACTGAAGACATCATCATTTAGCTCAGACAAAGATTTATATTTTTTTTTTACTTATTTTACACGACTTTGGTGAAAAACAATTTAACAGTTTGTGATAATTTACAATTAAATTTATTTAAGCATTTTGCACTTTTCGCACAAAATTTTGACCTGTGACAACCCCTAGTAAAATTTGATGTAAAACTAATTTTTTTGTAGAACATTTTAATCCTTTAACCGCACATTTTAATGGCGTTCAACGAGGATATTTAAAAAAAAGTACCAAAACGACACGTAAAAATGGGACACACAGGGTTAATGTATGTAAATGTATGTTCTTAGAAACGAACCGCCTTAAAATTTCACTAAGGACATCTTTTGATATTATTTACCTCAGAATTATACTTTATACTTTTTTTTGGCTTGTTCAAAACGCATTTAAAAAAAATTTGGAAATTATTTTTTTTTAAATCGTGTTGCACAGTGTTATGCAATAAAGTTTCGGAATATTACAAAAAAAAATGTTCAGAAAACTTTTAAAATATCAATTTATAAAAAAAACCAAAGGCAGACGCAATGTTTTTACGTTTAAATCAAAAACAGTTATGTGTACTAATAACACATACGTGTTTTTGCCGGAGAATTTCTATTATAGGTAACACATAGGAGTTTAAGCTAACTTTGAAACCATTTGAGATAACGGGAAACGCTCTGGGGGATAAATGCATTACCTGATAGGCTTCCTAATGGGCCAATAAAAAAAAAATAAAAAAATTACACATAGGTGTTCTGGTCGGCGCACCGACGATATATACTTTATGGGGTCCCAGATCGATATTTCGATGAGTTACAAACAGAATGACAAACTTATATATACCCTCTATCACTAAGTGGAGGGTATAAAAATGCCACTCTAGTACTGCATATACTGGCAGACAGACATCACTTTTTTCCAAAAAAAAAACTCACATGATTTTAAAGTTCTGTGAATGTGCATAGCAAGTAAAATGAAACACACTAATGGCTTGGACTACAAATTGGTAGTTGTTTTTACTGCACTAGAATGTTTATTTAAAACAGTTGTTTTTACAAAAGAAGATATTGCTGTTGAATTTTACCACCAACAAAATCTTTGTTATCCCGTTTCCAAACTGTTTCGGGGTTTTGCTACACTAATCAATCTTTCTGTATTAATTTTACTCATTTAACAATTTCCACTGTTGCACAGTGTTATCAGTCTGTGCCAGTTTTTGAATTTGAGCATGCATACAGGAATTGTTGCTATAAATTAAGTGTTTTTGTGTCAGCATTTATATTGAATTAATGCAATAAATTAATTGTTTTAATGCAATATAATTTGTTAAATTGTGTTGAACAATACACAAATAAACATACATCAAAGATAAAAATAATTATAGAAAAATCAGAACAATTGATTTCTTTAATTGTGGATATTTAAATTTAAAACAAGTAGAAACATAAAGTTTGATTTGCAAGAATCCATGAATATCCTCTGCAATGTTTGTTAAAAAATTTTAATGCATATATTTAGGCAGAAAATAAATTATATATTTTTGTTTAAAAACTTTATGACTTTTTCCATTTTTTGTCAATCAAAAGAAAATTATTTTCTTAGCCATCGACTAGAAAAGTTTTCAAAATTTTAAGAAAAATTTGTTAAAATATTGAAATTCATACGTTATATTATTTTTTTCTTTGACCCTAAAAGTATGCACTTCTTTTTTATTAAACAAATGAAAAACTTTTATTTCAAAAATGACCCCTTTTTTGGTTCGTGAATAGGAAATTTTATTACTTAAGTTCAAAATCATAATAAATTAATTTGCCAACATTTATCGCGAGGAAAAGTGTCCCCCATAGGATTTTTACGATGTAAAATTTTTCTTATTTTACCCACCACTCTAGTGATAGAGGGTATATATAAGTTTGTCATTCCGTTTGTAACACATCGAAATATTGGTCCAGGATCCCATAAAGTATTTATATTCATGATCCTCGATCGATCTTAAGTCGATCTAGAGATGTCCGTCCGTCTGTATACGCTAATATTAAAAGACTTTACAGAGGCTACTGAAGTTTGGCATATATGTTGGTCATTTACCTGGTCAGGTTGGTATTGCAATGTAGCCAAATCGGTCCAGTGGTTCAAAAGTTATGACCAAAAGAGTAAATTTCGGAAAGGGTTTTTTTGCGAATTTACGAGATAAAAAACACGATAACTTTCGAAAGACAATAATGAGACTGCTGAAATGCGGCATTTATCTTTGCCGTTCCCCAGGTCTGTTTGGTATTGAATTTCAGCTCAATCGGTTCAGTGCACTGTGGCCGAAATCACTGATCTAGCGGCGCTTAAGTCAAAATTAAAAAATTAAGATCGATAAATGTTTTTGCACTGCATCGTTTACCTATACTTTACAGAAAAAATGTACGTTTTTACTTTTGTTTTGCTTTCAATATTCGCACAGCTGTAAGCTGTTAAATATACATTTTCTGCAGCAAGTGTATTAAAGGAATTTGGGGCCTAATTACTCAGTGAGTTTTTCTTGACACTTTTAAGTCAATTGTTTATACATTTTGAGCCAAAAAGTTTTAATTGAAAGTAAAAGGTATGTTTTAACTCAAAAATAGATGTTTGTGGCCTCTGTGTATATAGTTTATTATTAGTGCATTATAGAAGTTGACATTTGTGATATAAACTATAGTTTTAAGGACTACAACTTTTGAAATTCGATCGTATTCGGTCCAATTCCTATTTTTTTTTTATTATTTAGGGTTATTTTTGTTGTGACGTTTCAGTATGGCGTGCTAGTTCGCGCAAGTTGTTCGGTTTTTTAGGGTCCATCTGCCTGTCCAAATAAACAGTATAAACGCGATACAGACCACAATTTTTAATCGATTTGGCTAAAATATGAAATTTACGATTTTTAATCGAAAGAACAAAACATATTAAATTTTTGACAAAATCGGTCCATGTTATCCTATAGTCCCCATGTTAATTTCCCCTTCCAGTTTTACTAAAAAGCCCTAACAATGGTATTTCACAAATGTCCTCTTGAAATTCGACTGGTAAATGTTTTTTGTAGCCATAAATAATCACTCTAAATTTTAACGGAATCGGAACATTTTAACTTCTAGTCCTCATACAGACCACCCTCCCGATACACAGTGCCACATTTGGCCAATCTAGGACGACAAAAATCCAATTTTAATTATATTGACTTGAAATTCGGTATAAATATTCGTTTTGACTTCGAAAATAACATTATGAAAAATGTGGGAGGCCGGTTAAGGGCCACGCCCACTTTTTTTAAAATTTGTAATTTTGGTTATAATTTCTTTAAATTTGGTATATATACTCTCAATGACTGTAGAAATAATATCACAAAAAAAGGGGCGGTCAGACAACTGCCACGCCCACTTTTTTAAAATATGTTTAAAAAGTATGTAAAAACAAGGTTTACATATCGCCCCACTGTAGTCGGCGTCGCAGACGGTCGCAAAAGTTAGCTGTTGAAATAAGTACTATGGATATTGGTCAATATATCTGAAAAAGTCCGGCGACCAATACGGACCAAACACAAAAGTTCTATTCCATCAAAAAAAAATAAATATATAATTTTCTTTTCAAAAATTTGTATTTTGTTAAAAATTTAATAAAAATTAGAAAAAAATTTTTAAAAAAAAAAGAAAAGAAATGACTTAAAGCACTTAAATATCCTTTAAAATTACCAAAAAAGAGTGAATAAATATCTCTTTTTGTTCAAAAGTTACAACAGTTTAAACTCGACTTAATTTATGCGAAATAATGTACACTAGTTACAGGATTTTACAAGATGCAACTTTATGCACCCACCTGTTAGTAACGAACAGAATTATCGATCTTATATGATTATTTCCGTGCTATTAGAAATGTTCTATAATACATACAAACATATCATGAAAATCGGGGAACTTTTTTTTTTTGATTTTTGTCGTGCTAGATTGGCCAAATGTGGCACTGTGCGATATTCACATAAATTTCCCAAAATACATAAAAACACTGAAATAAATAAATATGGTTAAAAATTAAATTCTTTATAAGTTTTATAATCACAAATATGTATTGGGCTTTATTATTTTACATTTCCGAATAAAACGCCGGTAGATTGGATGTTTCGGCCACTGTGCAGTGGTTCAAAAGTTATAAGCAAAACCCAGAATTTCAGATTGGGTACATCCTAAATGCCACGTGGTAAACAAGTTTTAAAAGCATTGGTGGTAACTTATCAATGCTTTTCAAACTTGTTTAGTTTTAAAGCAATGCTTTTTAAACTTGTTTAGCTTTAAAAGCATTGGTAACTTAAAAATTTCACTCGAAAAAATTTTACACTCAAAAAAAATTTGTTTTTTTTTTACAAAAATGTCAATATTTTGTGTACATACGTACGTGCATTCAATCAGAAATATTTTTACAGTAAAAACAAACATTACACTCGAAAAAAAGTTTTACACTCAAAAAAAAAAAAATTAGTAATTTTTTTTTTTTTTTTTTTAAATGACAAAAAGGGCTTTTTACTTAAAATAAAATATTTCTAATCAAAATTGTTAATTTTTTTCACGTTAAAAATGTACTATCCTTTAAAAATGGCATTGTGGAGGGTATTCATAGATTGTGCAAAGTCGAATTTAACTTTTCTACTTGTTTTTGTTTTAATTTTTCGGAATTTCTATTTTTTTTTTTTTTGAAAAATTTGGTTTTTCATAAGGGTTCATGTTGAAAAAATGCAGAAAAAAAACAAAATTTCTAAAAATTAAAGACACTTCTGGTATTGCCATACCGGTTTCAAACACTCCAGTTAGTGTTATCATCAGTAGGATTTAAAATGTTTTTTTTTTTTTTTTGTTGTTGCACAATTTTGGGAATTTTTACAACAAATAATTTTATTTGAGTGTAGTCATATGCAGAGATGACATGTTTTTCAACTATAGTTTGGTTATAAAAAATGTCACATCTACCCTAAGGAAACATCCACACACACATTAACCATCATATACAAAAGCTTTTACAAACACGTATGCACCTGTGCACAGCTGTGATGACTTGGTTACGAATACATTCTCATACATACAAACATGAGTGCTTATCAAAATTGTTTTTTCGGCCATTAAGTGCCCCTTTAAACAATAGTAACTTGTGTGTGTGTGTGTATATAAAATTTTAAATGTGTAAGTTTGTATTTTATTGTGTATGTTTTGTGAGGATATGAGTGTGTTTTTATATTATTGCACATTTTTGTGTTTGCTGCTACTGTTGCACAAATATGCAATTTTTATGATAATACCTGCAATTGTTGTTATTGTTTGTTTGCTATACCCTACATTTGGTGATAGGATTTTAACTTATATTAGTTTGTTTTAACGTTTGTAACACAACAAAATTTGGGTCTTGAAAAACTTGAAGTATAAATTAGTTCGTTATTATCGGTTGAATTAAAATCGATTTAATTTGAAAAAGCTTTAACACTTAAAAAAATGGTAAAGTTCAACAGCTTAAAATAAATTTTAAAAATTAAATAATCAGAAAATTGAAAAAAAAAATTACAAAATAGCTAACGAATTGGGAAACAATTACAAAAATAACAACATAACTTTAGCTTAATAAGAAATGTCACTCAAAAAAAAAAAAAAAAATACTCCAAAAAAAATTAATTTAAAAAAAAATTGTCTGGAAAAATGTTAATATGATCCTTTTTTTTTAATTAAAAAAATTAAATTAATTTATTTAATTTTTTAATTAACAATTAATTAAATTATTCACAAAAAATGTATACCCTTTAAGGCATTATATAGGGTATTCATGAATTCGTCCAAGTCGAATTTAAAATGGTTTCTTGTTTTTTTTCCTCTCCTACTCAGAAACCTTTTCTATGTTTAAACATTTTTACATTTGTCAGTTTTTATATGTTTTGTTTTACAATCATTGTTGGCATTACTGCATGCCTGCCATGCATGTCTCTGCATGTTTTTATAGCTTTGTTTTTATAGTATATTCACAATCTGAATGTATGTGCTTACGTGTGTGTTTGTGTGACATTTAGTAGTTAAAGTTAACATTGTTTTTTGTTAAACTATTATCAGTTAACTTTTTCAATTGGTCATTTAAAATGATTTACACAAAACATAAAACATCTAAGATCTAACAAATCTTAAACATGTTTTGTTTGTGTTTTACGAGATTAAGGAAAATTTATAAGAAAACTAAGGCAATTTTCAGATTTTATGGTAATGGGGTTTTTTTTAAAGAGAAATTTTAGATAAAATTAAAAAAAATACTTAAAATTAATTGAAATTTTTGTTATTTTAATTAGAATTTTTTTTTAAATAATTAAATTAAACAAGAATATAATATATTAGGACCTATTGTTTAGCCTTTATAGTTTAATTTTATAAATTATTGTTGAAGGCGTATGATTAATATTAATTATTACTCAAATTATAATTATTCTCCTAAAAGTGTGCTTTAAAAATGCTGCAGTATATAAAATCAAAACTTACGGGCCTATTCACTGCAGCTTTTCCACTTCACGTGTAATTACGCATTTGAGGTATAATTTTCGACTACATGCGTAATAGAGCGCCCCGTCATATTTAAACTTTCAAATTTCGTGTAATAATAACAGCCAAACGATTGCCACGTTAGAGCTAAATATGGGAAAATTTATGAAAAAATTTTGCAAGGTCAGTCGGCCACCAGCGGCCAAACTTGAAAAAATTAAGTTTTTCGACCAAAATTCATGCCCAAATTTTTTAACCAAATCCGGCTTAAAAATTCGGAAATTTGTAATATTTTTCACAAAACATACTCAACATTTTCCAACTTTTTAGACCAAATTTGTTAAACAAAATAATTTTTATGTATTAACATCAGCATCTGTGGACTAAATCGCTATTTTAGATTTTTTTAAATGTTTTTCCAATAATAAAAACAAAATTTCCGAATTTTTAAGCCAGATTTGGTTAAAAAATTCGGACATGAATTTTGATCGAAATTCGTTATTTTTTCCAACTTTGACCGCTGGTTGCCGACTAAACCTTAAAATTTTTTCATAAATTTTCCCATATTCAGCTCTAACGTGGCCATCGTTTGGCAGTTATTACGACACAAAATTAGAAAGTTTGAATTTGACTGGACACCCTAACGTGTAGATCTTGTGTAATTTTTTCCATGTGTAATCAATGCGTAAAAATTTTTCCTTTATGCAAAACATTTTTTTAAAATATTTTGAAAAATTTTAAATCAAAATTTATTTTTTTTTTAATTTCTATTTTGGTACTTTTGATCCAGAAATTGATCGTTGATACTTTTTTTTATCAAAAAGTACTATTTTGACACGTTTTATAATAAAATAAGTCCAGCCAAATATTTTTTATAAAAAATATTATTTTGGTACTTTTTACAAAAAGTACTTTTTTGTTGCCAAAATAGTACTTTGTTTACAAAAAATTTTAAAAATATTAAAATACCACAGTAGTATTTTTTTATAAAAAATACCAAAATACCACATTTTAATAAAAACAAGTAGAAAAGTTTATTTCGACTTGGCCGAATTTATGAATACCCTTCACAATGCCCTTTTTAAGTGATAGTAAATTTTCTAACTTGATAGAAATAACATTTTTAATTAGAAACATTTTATTTTGTGTAAAAAACTTTTTTTAAGAAATTTTTAAAAAAAAAAAAATAATTTACTAATTTTTTTTTTGAGTGTAACTTTTTTTCGAGTGTATTTTTTTTATTGTAAAAATATTTCTGAGTGACAAAAATACGCTGTAAAATATTTTTGTGACTTACCAATGTTTTTAAAACATGTTTACCGGGTATTCAACATATGAATTTAAGGTAAAACTAATCTGAAATTCACGGTTTTGCTAATAACTTTTGAACCAGAGCACATTGGGTTGAATGAGAGGCAAAGTGGCGCTTTATTCAGGGAAGCAGTAATTTTAACATATAATATTTTTTAATTGATGAATGATAAATAATACATTAGAAAGCACCCTTTTAAAGAGAAAACATGTGGTTTTTATTTAGTTTTAACCTGTCAGAATTTTTTTAGTGTTTCTTGAATATTGAACTTGATTCACAATTTAAGCTGTAACTTTTAAACCAAAAGCGATAATATAATAAATACAGTTGCAAATTAAAGTATTTTTAATGCGATAATAAAAATTTAAAACAATAAAAAATAAATATGTGTTAATACTTGCATAAAATTTGTTCAAAGTCGGATTTTTGTGTTACACCAAATTTAAAATTTTCCATAAAAAAGTCAGGAAAGTTGTAATTCTGAACTATTATTATCATATTTGTCAGATATTATATTACACCACCCAGAGTCATCTGCTAACCCCGCCCCCGCCCCCTTCTCACTCCCCACAAAAACCGTCCCTGTCATTTTTATATTTTTTGCTTGTTGGAGATTTGGCACAGCCGAATTTTAAACTCTTACTTGTTTATATATAGCTTACAAAGACCCACAAAAAAGGTCTAGACCACTAATACTTATGTATTTTTACCTTCTAAATTCATTTCCGCGATCAGAATTAAATTCTATCGTTGGGTTTTTCTCTAATTTACAAGGAAAGTCCCCAAAAGTGAACTGACCTGATTTCCTTGTTAATTTGACTAACAATAAGTTAACATTTTTTAAAATTTTATTTCGGTATGTAATGTTCAAGTCTGATTTATTACGAAGAAAATAAGAGGTTTTTTCATAAAATCCATCAAAAATTGCATAAGTTACTAGCATTTCAACAAAAATGCATTGATTCACAACATAAATACAACTGTTTTTGTATAAAACTGAAATAACGCGTTTTTGTTCAAATGCATGTAACTTTTGCTATTTTTGACGGATTTAATTTAAAATACTCTTATTTTCTACGTAATAAATCAGACTTGCACCCTACATACAGAAATAACATTAAAAATTTTTGTAACTTTGTCAAATTCACAAGGAAATTAGGTGGGTTCACTTTGCGGACTTTCCTTGTAAATCACAGGAAACCCCAACTATAGAATTCAATTCTGATGGCAGAATCGACTTTAGAAGGTCAAAATACATAAGGATAAGTGGGTCTAGTTTCTGGGTCAGAAACTTTTTTGTTTTTTTGTGATGAGGTGTTATTGAAGAGACCGTATTTTTTTCATAAAATCTTAAATAAAAAAATAACGGCATTAAACGCGGACGTTTTTTTTCTTTTAAATTAAAGCTTATACTGTATGCTTTATTGTCACAATGTATAAGCAATAACAACCTCTTACATTTTTTTTTATATTCCATCAAGTATTAAAAATACTCCAATTTTGGAACATTTTACAAAAAAATTTCAAAAATATTTTTACAACAATTTTCAAAAAACAAAAAACAGTAATGTATTTGAAAATGCCTGAAGTTGATGGTGTCATAATAAAAAAATTACCTTTGAATGAATAAATACCAAAAAAAAATCTAGAAATAAGTTGATTTTCAATTTTTAGCACCATATTCAAAAACACAAAAAATTATTTGATTTTGACGGCGGATTGCAAGAAAAGTAAACAACTCAGAATAATAGTTGTGACAGATTTTTTAGTGTAATTTTATATACTTTAACCCTAAATTAATAATTTTTGCAAAAAAAAAATTTTCAGTTTTGAATAAAGCGCCACTTTTGATCCATTTCAACCCAACGTGCAGAGGTTCGATTTGGCTGAAATTCAACACAAAACAGGCCAGGAGAACGGAAAATATATAGGACATGCTTCGGAATTGCCTTTCAAAAGTAAGCGTGTTTTTTATCTCATAAATTCACGAAAAATCCTTGCCGAAATTCAGTCTTTTGCCAATAACTTTTAAACCACTGGACCAATCTCGCTGGATTGCAACACCAACCTGACCAGGTAAATACCCAATATATATGCCAAACTTCAGGAGCCTCCGTAAAGTTAGCGTGTTTTCAACAGACAGACATACATACAGATAGACGGACAGGCGGACGGACGGACATCGCTAGATCGTCTTAGAATCGATTGAGGATCATGATTATATAAAGTTTATGGAGTCCTAGACCAATATTTCGAGATGTTACACACGAATAACAAACTTATATATACCCTCTATCACTAGAGTGGAGGGTATAAAAAGTACCAAAATAGCATACAGAGTAATAAAAAAAGTATAAAAATAGTACTTTTTAATGAGAATGTACAAAATGGTGAATGTTTTTTTGTTACTTTTTTTTATAAAAATCACTTAATAGTACTTTTTAAGAAAATACCAATATAGTACTTTTTAAAAAAAGTTTCAAAATATTACTTTTTAAAATAGTACCAAAATGATATTTTGTTTTTAAAGAGTACCAAAATAGTAGTTTTTTGTAAAAAGAACTAAAAAGCACCAACATAGCACTTTTTAAAATACTTTGTTATAAGAAAGTACAAAAATACTACTTTTAAAAAATTTCAAATATATTAGTTTTTAAAAAAGTACCAAAATAGTATTTTGTTTTTAAAAAGCACTAAAATAGTATTGTCTGTAAAAAGAACTAAAAAGCACCATGATATCACTTTTTTAAAATAAGTACCAAAATAGTGCTTTTTATTAAAAAAAAAAACTAATTTTTTATAAGAAGTAACAAAATAGTACAAACTATTACTTTTTAGTTAAAAATGTTTTTACCAAATTAATCTTACTATTTGGTACTTTTTATAAAAGTAAATATTACTATTTTGGTACCTTTAATTAAAATGTTATATTTATGCTGCTTTTATCAAAAATGTTCTTAATTTTAGTACTATTTTTGCACTTCTTACTTATGCTAAGATAGGAGCTACCAAATGAAACATTAAAAAAATCTTATTTTGGTACTTTTTATCCAGAAATACTTCGTTGATACTTTTTTTTATCAAAAAGTACTATTTTGATACGTTTTATAATAAAATACTTTCAGGCATATATTTTTTATAAAAAGTATTATTTTGGTACTTTTTATAAAAAGTACTTTTTGGTTACCAAAATAGTACTTTGTTACAAAAAATATTAAAATTTTACTTTTTAAGAAAAATACCAGAGTAGTATTTTTTTCTAAAAAGCAACAAAATACCACATTTTATTAATAACAAGTAGAAAAGTTAAATTCGGTTTGGCCGAATCTATGAATACCCTCCACAATGCCCATTTTAAGTGATAGTGAAATTTTCTAACTTGAAATAAATAACATTTTTAATTAGAATCATTTTATTTTGTGTAAAAAAACTTTTTTTTAAAGTAATTTTTGAAAAAAAAAAATAATTTACTAAATTTTTTTTTGAGTGTAACATTTTTTCGAGTGTATTTTTTTTTAAAGTAAAAATATTTTTGAGTGACAAAAATACGCTGTAAAATAATTTAGTGACTTACCAATGATTTTAAAACATATTTACCGGGTATTCAACACGTGAATTTAAGGTAAAACTAATCTGAAATTCAGGGTTTTGCTAATAACTTTTGAACCAGTGGGATTTGGCTGAAATTCAACACGAAACAGGCCAGGGCAACGACAAATATATAGGACATGCTTCAGTATCCTCAAAATATCCTTTCAAAATTAAGCGTGTTTTTTATCTCAAAAATTCACGAAAAACGACTGGACCGATTTCGCTGGATTGCAACACCGACCTGACCAGGTAAATGCCCAATATATATGCCAAACTTCAGGAGCCTCCGTAAAGTCTTTCAAAAGTTCGCGTGTTTTCAACAGACAGACAGATAGACAGACGGACGGACGGACGGATATCGCTAGGTCGACTTAAAATCGATCGAGGATCATGAATATATATACTTTGTGGGGTCCTAGACCAATATTTCGAGATATTATACACGGAATGGCAAACTTTTATATACCCTCTATCACTAGAGTGGAGAGTATAAAAAGTACCAAAATAGCATACAGTAATCAAAAAAAGTATAAAAATAGTACTTTATCATGAGAAGGAACAAAATGGTTGATGTTTTTTTTTTTGTTACTTTTACTAAAAAATTACTTAAATAGTACTTTTTAAGATAGTACCAAAATAGTACTTTTTCAAAAAAGTACCAAAATGTTACTTTTTAAAAAGTACCGAAATAGCATTTTGTTTTTAAAGAGCACCAAAATAGAGTTTATCGTAAAAAGAACTAAATTAGCACTTTTTTAAAATAAATACAAAAATAGTGCTTTTTATTAAAAGAACCTACTTTGTTATGATAAAGTACCAAAATAGTACTTTTAAAAAAAGTACCAAAATATAACTTTTTAAAAAAGTATCAAAATAGTATTTTGTTTTTAAAGAGCACCAAAATAGTAGTTTTTTGTAAAAAGAACTAACAAAATAGCACCTTTTTAAAATAAGTATCAAAAAAAGTACCAAAATAGTGCTTTTTATTATTTTATATTTATTTTATTTTGTTATAAGAAGTAACAAAATAGCAATTTTTTGGAAAAAAGTACCAAAATTTTATTTGGTTTTTAAAGAGCACCAAAATAGTACTTTTTTGTAAAAAGAACTAAAAAGCAGCAAATAGCACTTTTTTTTTAAATAAGTATCAAAAAAAGTACCAAATAGTGCTTTTTATTAAAAGAACCTACTTTTTTGTAAGAACTAACTAGTTAAAACTATTTTTACCAAATTAATCTTACTATTTTGTACTTTTTATAAAAAGAAATATCAATATTTTGGTAACTTTTATTAAACTGTTATATTTAGGCTCCTTTTATTAGAAACGTTCATAATTTCAGTACTATTTTGCACTTCTCACTTATGCTAAAATTGGTGATAGAAAATGGATAAATTTCTTGTTCCATATTACATTTTTGATGATAAAATGTGTAATTTTCACGGCATTCATGTGTAGTTTGAAATTTCTTAAGTGGCAACACTGATTCACAGCTATGACTAAAAACTATCAGTTATAATTTTTTGATGCCTAAAACTATCCAACAGCATATTTGAAACAGTAGTCAGAAATCAAACATATTTTTATTGAAATTTGATTTAAAATAATAAAGAATTATGAAGGATTGTCCTGATTTTCTCCTCTGAAAGGTTTTAGTATGTGTTATTTTAACTAGAAATGTTTACTTCCATTTATTTAATTTTACGAGACACTTGTTTTGTATAGCATAGTTTTAGGCCTCAAAATAAATTCATAACTGATAGTTTTCTGTTGCCCTAGCTATGACTTATTCAACAGAAAACTAGCAGTTATAAATTTATTTTGAGGCCTTAAACTATGCAACAGCATATTTGAAACAGTAACCAGAAATCAAAAATATGTTTTTATTGAAATTTGATTTAAAGCAATAAAGAATTATGAAGGATTGTCCTGATTTTCTCCTCTTCAATATTTTATTTTATTCTTAATTCAAATTTTCTAAATTTTTTATGCTCAACATTAAATTCTTCCACTGCAGTAAGCAAAGTTAATTTTTCAATGTCCAGCCTTCATCAACAAGATTTTTTTTGCAATTGAAATGTAATTTTACTTTAAACGTAAAAAGGGTAAATTATATCAATTGTGAAAAATCTCTAACATAATATTGGCTTTAAGCCATACCAAAGTAACTTGTTCAACCTTTTTATTATTTTTTTTAATAATCAAAATTAAATATTTAATGTCAGCAAAATGATTCCAGAAATAAAGTGTTTACCAGACATGTGCACGGATGGTGTTAAAATGCGTTTAGAGACATTCTAAAAAAATTAGAATGTGGACAATATTCTATTCTTATCGTTCAACACGAATGAGTTTTTCATTCTATGCTCACAGTGCAAGAGAAAGCTACACACACTAGTGTAACGACATTCGTAACACGAATGAACCAATTAGGGAGTACATAGACAGCCAATGATTTGAAAATACTGTACTCTGAAGCGTGTAAATAGAATGATTTTTATATAAAAAAAAAAATATTGTTTGGCTATTTGGGGGAATTCTTTTATAAAAAAATATATGTATGTATGCAAGTGCGAATTAAAATAAACATATTTTTATGTAATACAAATGAAGAGGTAAATAAAAAATAAGTATGGGGAAAATTAATTAATTAATAAATAAGAGTGGATAAAAAAAAATTTAATACATAAAAATAAATATTAGGGTGGATTGAAAAATTCTTTTTCTATTTCGAAAAATAATGTTCATTGTGGGAAAAAAAAATGTTTTGCTTTATGCCTAACCTGACCAACTGCTTTTGACTGAAAAGCGGGATCGAAAGGTTGAAAAAGCGGGATTTTGATCTAAAAAGCGGGATTTTTTTTAATGAATGAAATTTGCCTTGAACAAACCCACGAATACCCTCCAAAATGCACAAAATTCTGGAAATACTTTTATGGGATTGTAATTTTTTTATGTAAAAAAATGCATAAGAACTTTGACTAGAAAAATTTTATTTTGATTACGTCAGCAAATATAGTCTCTTGTCTAAGGAATTTTTCTACCAACCTTGGGATAAAATATTTAAGAATCAAAAAATTGCATATGAAAAACTAAAATTAAATTAGATTCGTAGACTGAATCTGATAACTTTTCTTATCATTTTCTAAGAGAAAGTAAATCTCATATATTTTTTACAGAAAAATGTTTCAGAACTCGAGACTGTCTTTAGAAAATATTTAGATTCTTATTTGACTCAGAATTAAAGAATTTTTTAAAAGAAAAATTTTCTAAAATTTTAAGAATTCTTCTGAAGGAAAAATGTTTAAGAATCTTATAAATTTTCTATAGAAAAAATCCATTGGCAACTGTTAATTTCCTTAGAATAAAATATTTTAGAGTCTGACAAGAATTTTTCTGGAAAAAAAAAATCTAAACCGGATAATTTTTCTACAGGAAAAACGTTTTAGAATCTGATAGTTTTTTTATGAGAAATATATTTCAAAATCTTAGAATTTATTATATGGAAAAAGAGAGTTTTCCTGTTTAAATAATACTTTAGAATCAGAGAATTTTTCTATAGGAAAAGTTTTTCAAAATTTATGATTTTTTCCAACATGAAAAATGTTTTGGAATTTTTCTATAGAAAATTATATCAGAATCTAACGCCCGTATTCATAACAAAAAACGGGTGGCTATCATCGAGCTGCTAACTTTTTCAAACACAATTTTCTAAAAGGGAAAGCTTGGTCCACGATGTTATGCACTTCTATCTTCATTATAATGATAACACGAGTGCCTTTGGTCAAGAGAAAACCTTTCCTTTATTGAAAATTGCGAGTAAAAAAGTTAGCAGCTCGATGATAGCCACTCGTTTTTTGTTATGAATAAGGGTGTAAGTTTTTTTTTGTATGAAAAATCTCCCAGAATCCAAAAAAATTTCTGTTGAGAAATTTTATAAAGGAAGTGTGTCTTTGAGTCTGTAAATTTTTCTTCTGAAGTTGCGTCTTAAAATTTTTCTTTAGAAAAATGCCTTAGAACCTAATAATTTTTCTATATGAAATTATCTTAGACAACATTGGAACTTTAAAAATTTCCCTTCTTTTTTTCCCCCTTCTCAAATATTTTCTATCAAAAAATGCCCCTTGAAGAAATCGGTTTGATCTGATTTAATCTGTTTGGATCTAAAAAATATAATTTTATCTGATCAGGTCTTTTTGATCCGACGTTTTTCCACAATTTCAGGATCTGATCAGATTCAATTACGGATCAGAGTTCGAAATTGGAGACAAATTTCGTATCTGGTAGATCTTATCAGATACAAATGCCATCATTAGATTTTTACAAATCAGGCCAGATCTAATCAATTTTTTTCACGGGGCTATAAAATTTAAGAATTTATTTTTAGAAAAGGGTATCAGATTTTTTTCAAGGAAGAATTTTTTATAAACCGATAATTTTTAAGAATCTGAGATTTTTCTTTTATGAAAAATGTTTCAGCACCTGAGGATTTTTGTATACAAAAAAAATTCTAAGAATCTGAGAATTAGGAAACATGTATTTAAGTTTAATACTTTTTTATTGAAAGCTTTTTTCAGAATATTCGAAGTATGACAATGAAAAAGTTTTATGTAAAAATTTAATTTTAATTTATTTTTGATTTAAATCAGTCCAGTAGGGTTCTCTTGTGAACAGTTTTTTTGAGTAAACAAGATTTTCTTTATTCGGTTAAAAATAAAAATTGTACATACTTTGCTATTCCAAAAGTCAAAAAGCGGGATAAAGCGGGATGAAGCGGGACTTTTGTTTAAAAAGCGGGATCGGAATTCAAGGCGGGATGAGACATCAAAAAGCGGGATAATCCCGCCAAAAGCGGGATGGTTGGTCAGGTTATTTATGCCAGAAAATGTTAGTACCTATAATGATGAAATATGTAGTGTGTGACCAAATACATTTTTTTTTTACAAAATTTTCAACTGTTCTGCTAATACCGAAAGTTTGTTTATTTTTTTGTATGTGCATTAGGGTGAAGCAAATTATGCTTTTTTCGAATTTCGAAAACGTCGGTGAAAAAAAATTGTTTAATTTTTTTTTTAAATATTTAGGCTAATAAAATATTATGCACCCTCAACCGTAAACTAGCGTAGGGAGATTTTCGTTATATAAGAACAAATGAGTGCAATTATTCTTCTTTGCAGACTGTGATTTTCTATTTGATTTTGATCACTACGCTACGTAGGGGGACAGTTACGGGTAGCTAACCCAGCCTTTAGTTTATTTTCGGACATTACTGAAATGTGTTTTTATTGTAAACATTTTTTTTTTCTGTAAAGAAATTTAAAAAATGTTCTTTAAAAACAACTTATTTTCTTAAAATTAATTTCAGATTGCATTAAAGGCCAAATTAAACAAAACGACAAATAAAAATAAACATCTTCTCAAAACTGAGTCAACATGACGTTATATTTTCAGCAAAAAACGAATTAAAAATATTTTTTGCAAAACAAGAAATAATAAAATAATTTTTTGCAAAACAAGAAAAAAAATTTACAGACAAAAACAAATTTTTACAGACAAAAAAAAAATTACCATAAAAACACTTTTTAAGTAATGTCCGAATATTAAATAATTTAAAAAAAAAAATATATTTTTTTACTTTGTTCGGAACTCTCTGATTTTGAAGCCAAGGCCATTGTCTCACAGGATCAATATTTTAATGTGTTAATGTCAACCCTAAAAGGCAACTTTACCGACTCAACGTTTTTGAAATAGATCTAATTAGCTCCACCCTAATGTAAAAAACTTTAAAGCGGTACTTATTGTTGTTGGGAATACTTTTAGTTAAAAACAAGTAAAAAAGTTAAATTCGGCCTTGCCGAATGTAGTGATACCCTCCACAATTTCAAAAAGATTATTGCAAACAACTTTATTTAAATGGAAATTACTTTTGAAAAAAAAAAAAAAATTAAAAAAATTTCCGCGAAAAAAAATTTTGGTAAAAAAAAAATCCGCGATTTTTTTTTTTTTGTCAAAAAATATGTTCGTACTTGTTTAAATACCATTTCGTGTCCAATTATGTTCACATATGTCAACCAGAAGCCGAATTAAAGCATTTTGTATTTTTAGGTTATGTTGAATGTACTGAAATTTTTGAGGTGTGCTTACATTTTCTTTCATAACTTTTGAACCGCTGAACCGATATCGCTCAAATGCAATACCAAACTTCTCGGGAGAACTTCCAATATATATGTTAAGTTTCAGTCATCTCTGTGCAATATTTTGTCCGCGAGAGCATTTTCAACAGACAGACAGACGGACAGACGGACAGACGGACAGACGGACAGACGGACAGACGGACAGACGGACAGACGGACAGACGGACAGACGGACATCGCTAGAATGTCTTAAAATCGATCGGGCATCATGAATATATATACTTTATGGGGTCCCAGACCGATATTTCGATGAGTTACAAACGGAATGACAAACTTATATATACCCTCTATCACTAAGTGGAGGGTATAAAAAAACACAACGTTTATGATTTGTTTCAACGACACAATAAGATTGTGCGTGTGCGTGTACGAGCAAGTGTAAAAAGACAAAAAAAAAAACTAACAGCATTATTTTGCATATTTTTCTTATACATACATACATACATACATCCTAATACATTTTTTCACAATGCATAATTTACTTTTTCATCAAAACGTTTTTTTTACTACCCCCATATTTATAATAAGTTTTCCAACAATTTTTTTTAAAAATTTTTTTGCACAAACAATCTAAGCGATCAGTGTATGTTAAAAATATTCTATAACACGGTGTTACTTTTATAATCTCTACTATGTTTGTTATTCTAAAAACGAACGTTTGTTTCATTCTAATCGTTCAAACACGACATTTTTCGTGTTCGTTTAAACAAGCACAGCAAATTTTTTAATTTGTTGTTAAGCATCATAGTAAACATTCTCATTCGCAAACACTGTACTCTAAAAATAGTGTACTCTGAAGCGAATGATTTGGTGTAAGCGAAGAAGGGAATACATTTGAGCTCATGTCTGGTGTTTACACCGATACATTTTATGAAATTGTTTGCCAAAAACAATAAAAAATGTGAAAATGTTCGAGGTTAAAATAAAATAAATATTAAGACCTTTTTTTGATTAAAGTTATTTCCAAAAATTGAAGCATATTCTTAGGGTGGAGAAAAAAATTTTATCATAAAAATTTGAAGGAAACAATATTTTTTTTAAATAAAGAAAATATAAATTGTTTACAACAAAAACTGTTGCGTAAAATTAAAATGGATGCAAAAGTTTAATATCAAAACGAACCCTTTAAGTGATTGATGTTTGAAGGAGTCCCAGTAAAAGTTTTGTTTTATGAATATTATTTAAAATGAAGTTTATTTAAATCTGAAATATTTCCTGCTAAAAGTTTGCCACCAAATCCACAAGGGCGCCTTTAAGTGGCCTTATGCATTAGAATATTAAACAATATTTTTTTTTTGGAATTTTATCGGAGAGGAAATCAGTTCAATCCTTCAAATTTCTTTATTGTTTTACATTGAATTTTAATAAAACGATGTTTGATTCTGACTACTGTTTAAATTATGTTGTTGCATAGTTTTAGGCTAAAGAATAAAATCATAACTGCTAGTTTTCTGTTGCCTTATATACCATACGATGTTTTTTCTAGATTTTTTGTTGCATACTTTTAGGACGATTTTTAAACTAATAAATGCGTAAAAAGAATCCACAAAAATCTCTTTGGGTTATTTTAAATATATATATTTTTTTGTAATATTAAAGTTTTAAACAGAATAAATAACACTTGTTCACTTTTATTAAAAAAATCAATATTTTCTTTTGTGTCAATATATGATGTTTTTTTTTTGGTTAATGTGTTACAACTTCTACTTCATTTCCCACCCCTCATGTTTCGTTGATTCATCAATTTATATAACATATTTCTTTGGAGTTTTTTTAATACACATAATCCCCATTTAATTTTTTTTATATTTTTTAATAAACTCAAAATAAAAATATACGAAAAATCTTATTAAAAATTAAATGCTGAAGCCAGAGAGTACTTTTAAGTAAGGTTATGTGTGTGTAAATAATTTTCGCAATACATTTTTGAAATAACCCTATGGGATTTAAAAAAGAAATATAAATTTAATCAGATCGTTTGTAAAAGTACATCAAATCGAATTAAAAATAAGAAGAAAAGTTAAATTCGACTTGGCCGAAACTATGAATACCCTGCTTTAAGTGATAGTAAATTTTCTAATGTGAAAAGTAACGATTTTGATTACAAATATTTAATTTAGTTTAAAAATATTTTTTTAGTAATTAAAAAAAAAAAAAAAAATTCGAGTGGATTTTTTTTTAGTTTAAAATTTTGTTTTGAGTTGTAAAATATTTTGTTACTTAAGCTGTGTTTACACCAAACCACCGAGTCGTTTTATTTTCAACGATTTTTAAAAATAAGTAAGATTTTGCTGTAGAATAATTTAAGGCATTTTGTAAATATATGATCCGAAAATTGAATCCCAGCAAAACAATGACATTTATTATTTTTTTTAATAAATCGACTTAAGATTAAACAAATTGTTGTATTTGTTTATAAATTTAGCAATATGAATATTTTTTTGTAGCTTTTAAATAAAAATCATATATTAACTACATGCCTAAAATTATGCTATAAAAAATCTTGATTTTTCATAAAAATCATACGACTCATTTTCAATGGTATAGTGTAAACATAGCTTTACCAATATTTTTAAAACTTGCTTAAAAAGTCTTCAACACGTGAATTTAAGGTGAAACTAATCTGAAATTTACGGTTTTGCTAATAACTTTTGAACCACAGGACCGATTTTGCTGAAATTCAATTTCAATCAGACCAAGGGAACGAAAAATATATATGTCAAGATTCAGCATTCTCAGAATTGTCTTTCGAAACTTAGCGTGTTTTTGTGAGTCGAATGATTTTTATGAAAAATCAACCCTTGCGAAATAATGTAAGAGACAAAAAAATTGAAAGAAAGTATGAAGTGAGGTTGAGATTGCTAGAAATAGAATTGTAGTGTTGGAAACTGTCAAAATTTATTCTGTAGAAACTATAAATATTCACATATATAAAAAACAGTTTTCATTAACAAGACAAACCGACATTTAAAATCCTACTGAAGATAACACTAACTGGGGTGTTTTAAACCGGTATGGGAAATACCAGAAATGTCTATAATTTTTAGAAATTAAATTTTTCTTCTGCATTTTTTCAACTTGAACCCTTATATCAAGATTTTTTCATTACATAGTTTTAGGCATGTATTAAATATATGATTGTTCCTTAAAAGCGTCTAAAAACTCTATATATTGGTAGATTTATAAATAAATATAACAATTTATTTAATCTTAAGTCGATCTATTAAAAAAATCATAAATGTCATTATTTTGCTGGGATTTAATTTTCGGATCATATATTTAAAAAATGCCTAAAATTATACTACAGCAAAATCTTATTTTTTTTTTATAAAAATCGTCGGAAATGAAACGACTCAAAATGTTCATATAACAAAAGTTTCGACTAACAAGGGAAGTATCTCAACCCTTATGAACCGATTTGCCTGAAACTTAAAAAATATATAAACTAGACAATTTTAAGGTTGGGGTATCTCGGCTTATCGGTTTAAAAATTTCGTCGTCCTCCTATGAAACAATGTGAACCTTAGGTATAATTTCGATAACTCCCGAACTAGCAAGAATATCGTTTAGAGCAAAAATACGTGTCGACTTAAATTTAATTTTGATTATTTCGTATTCATATGGTTATCGTAAGTCTATGTCCCACAAAATTTACACATTTTCATAATAAAAATATTTAGCGAAGCCGAATTTGAGGTTATAGCGCCGTTAAACGGGCATTAAAAAAAAACATTTCTTCTCATATAAAAAGATATCGAATTTTATAAAATTCGTAGTTTGTTCCTTTGCTCAAACTTATTTTACTCATAATTTCTTCAATAATTGTCCAAATTGCAATTTTTTTTTTAAATTTTTGTTTTTTACGTACTTTAAAAAAAAATCAAAAAAAAAAATCTTAAAAGTGCTATAGTATGCGATTTTAAAGTTCTAAAATTTAAATCTGATTTTTGTAAATGTATGTACGTACATACCCTTTGATTTTTTTTAAATTTTTTTGTGCAAAACTTCTCTCGATTCTACAAATTTTTGGTCCAGTACACAGAAAAAAATATGGAGGAAACAAATTTGAGTAATCACTTGTTTAAATTTAAAAACAAAAATTGAGTAATTTTTTAATTGACGCAATTAAAAATTTACTTAGACATTTTAAAAACAATTTAAGTAAATTATTTAAAAAAAATTTAATAGTTTTATATTATTTTTTTAAATCTCATAGTTTTTTGAATTCTCGTTTAGTTTATAGTTTTTTATATATGTATATGAAAGTTTGTAATCGTCTTTATAAAATTTTCCTATGTTTTTGAGACATAAATATGTTTGGTAAAGGTTGAAAAAAAATAAATAGATAAATTTTGAGTAAATTTTTAATTGTGTCAATTAAAAATTTACTCAATTTTTTTTTTCAAACATTTAATAAATGTTTATTAAAAATTTACTCAATACTATTAAATCGTTTACTGGTGCAAAATTGAGTAATTTTTTGCTCAATAGTATTAAAAATTTGCTCAAATATATTTTTTATTTTTTTCTGTGTAGGATCATCGGATAACGATTATTACTATTTTTTAAAATTTTTTTAAAAAATTTTATTGTAATTTTCCAATCTTAAAATCATTTTTACTGCTCCAATGGTGCGTCATAGAGGGGTCATTTATAAGACCGACCCCCCATTAATTTAACATTTCTTTGGAACAAACTAATACCCTATCTCCAATTTCTAAGGGGGCTCCCACACAAAACGACATTTTTTAAAATTTGCTCCAACCGCTCTAACTGCCCTAATAGTGCCATTAGACCAACAAAATGTATGACCGACCCACAATATTTTTTTAGTCCAAACATTTTTTCTGCTCAACAGCAGCCGATTTCGTCTTTAAAAAAAAATAATTCTACACTTGTTGACAAATGAATTTTTATGAAAGAAGAAAAGCATTTTTTTTTTTTAATTTTTTAAGCTTATATTAGCATAATTTCAACAAAAATCAATATTTTTGCGAAAATGGCCACGGAAAGTACCAGAGAATTAAAAAATCTACAAATCAAAGAAAAATTCATCAAAATCGGTTCAGTAGTTCTTGCTGTACAACTGCAGCAGATTTTGTCTTTTTAAAAAAGAATTCTACAATTGAGTGGCAACCCTGGCAATTATTTTTGACCAAATTTTGTGTTAAAAAATTTTAAAAATATAACAATAATTCGCCATTCAAATAAAAAAAAAAAAACAAATTATAAAATGTTGCGTATTTATAGTTTTTTAGCTGTTTAAAAATTGCTCAAGTTTAGACTGTTTTTTTTTCCTTTAAACCCCCCTTAAGTCCACATCCTAATCCAAATAATTACAAAACACAGCTATCATCACATTATACAGGGAGTACTAGCACCATCTTTTGTAATTTATTTAAAATTTTACAATATTTTAATATGCAATTAATATATCAAAATAATTGAAAAACATAGCAATCTTTTGTAATTTTAAAGCACATTTTAGGGATAATATAAAAAAAAAATTATTTAAAAAAAAATTATAAACTTGGTTTTTTCTCTATAAATTCAGAGTTAAGTTGGAGAATGTGCTTTTTTGTCTTTTGTATCCACTTCTTTTTAAAGGTGTGTTTATATTATACCACGGAGTTTTAAGAGTAAGTAAAAATATGATCCTAAAATTAAAATCGAACAAAACAATGGCAATTATGATTTTTTTAATAAATCGACTTAATTTTACAAAAAATGGTTAATTTCTTTATTTTTTTAACAAAATGTCGAGATTAATTTGCTTTTTAAATAAAAACCATGTATTTTGTAAATGCGTAAAATTATGCTACAAAAAAATTAAATTTTTTCATTAAAACATAGGGTGATTATGAAATGGATTTTGGATTTAAGCTAGATTACAAATTTTCTGTTTTCTTTTTTTTAATTTTCTATTTTTATCATATCATAAGGAAGTCATATTACTTAAAAATAATGTCAAAATTTCTTTCTCCTCTTTCTTTGACATACTTATACAAAAATCGTATTTAAAAACCAAACAATTTGACTAACAGACTTAAAAAAAAAAAATCATATTGTTGATATTTTTCAAGGCTATATGATTTTCATATGTGTATACACGAGGCAGTTTAACGTCTATTCCAAATTAAAAAAGACATTTATCAGAGATTTATTTTTTCACACGAAATATATAGAGCAGTCTCCTCAACATCCCGACAGACTTTTTAAATTTGTAAGCCTAAAGATATTATGGTGTTGCTCATTTTCACATTTTTAAATTCACAATTTTTTCCTTCACAACACATGAACACTTTCCCTTTTACAAATTTCTTAAGAAAAACGTTAAAAAAAGACTTAACTTCCTTTTGTTGTTTAAATATGTGCTGCTTTTTTCACCTTTTTATAGTCATTGTTTGCAATGACAAACAATTGACTGGAAGTATGTGTTCTGTTAAACTTTTTTTTTTTTGTTAAAACTCGAGATTTATTTTCTGTTCTTTTAAGATTTATACTTTTTGTTAAGTTGTTGCCATTTTTAAGTTTAAGTGAGATTTGTGCTTTGTTTATTTTCAAGATTAAACATGTTTGTGGTTGAACAAAAGAATAATACTGGAGTGAAAAAATTCACAAAAAAATATAATAATTAAGTAGAAAATTATTTTGAGAGTAGATTAAAACAACATTGCAAAAAAAAAAATTAAATAAAATAAATTCGAAAAATATATTTCACAAAATGTAAACTATTTTAAATGTGAATCAGAATGAAGCTATATACATCTACGAATCTTCCTGTTTTTATATAAAATTTTTGTAGTATTTTAGCAATATTTTTAAAGCCTACTTTAAGGTGCAAAGCATACTTTAATGTGCAAGCAATATCTAATGAACAAAAATGAAAAAAATAAAATTAAAGACCAATTTCCAAAATAATTTGTAAAATTTTTTGTAAAAACTAAGCTTTTTCAATGCATATGGGGCATTCCATGTCAAATCGGACACTTTGAAATTTTTTTTTTTAGATTTTCCCAATTTGTTTACAGTTTTTGTACCCTTCGAAAACTCCTTCGTGGTAAATTTTCAGATTTTTTTGATGACCCGTTCAAAAGATATCGAATTTTTAAAAATTGGTAGTTTGTTCCTTTACTCAAATATCTTTTACTCGTAACTTCTTCAATAATGGGCCAAATTTCAAAATTTTTGTTTTTTTACGTATTTAAAAAAAAAAATCCCAAAAAATTCTTAAAAGCGCTCTAGTATGCGATTTTTAAGTTTTAAAATTTAAATCTCATTTTTTGAAAATGTTTGTACTCTTCGATTTTTTTTAAGTTTTTGTGTAAAACTTCTATCGAGTCTACAAATTTTTTGCCCAGGAGGATTGTGGGATAACGATTATTACTATTTTTAAAATTTTTTGAAAAAAATTTATTGTAATTTACCAATCTTAAAATCATTTCTACTGCTCCAATGGTGCGTCTTAGAGGGGTCATTTATAAGACCGACCCCCATTTGTTTTAACGTCTAAACATTTCTTTGGAGCAAACTAATACCCTATCTCCAATTGCTAAGGGGGCTCCCACACAAAACGACATTTTTTAAATTTGCTCCAACCGCTCTAACTGCCCTAATAGTGCCCTTAGAGCAACAAAATGTATGACCGACCCACAATATTTTTTTTAGTCCAAACATTTGTCTCGGAACACACCTACCCTCTATCTCTTATTGTTAAGGGGGTCCCCCTTATTTTTTATTTTTTGTAAATTTGTTTTATTTAATCAGCTTCTACCGGGCAATGGTTCGTCCGAGAGGGGTCATTAGTGAGAACGACCCCCATTTATTTTTACCCTACAAAATTTTTTTAAAACATACCTACGCCCTATCTCCACTCCCTAAGTAGGCTCCCATACAAATAACAGTTGGAGCAAATTTTATAAAAATGTAATTTTGAATTGAAACCTACTGAGGGAATTGATATCGGGCGAAGGTATGTTTTAAAAAAAATGTTGTAGGGTAAAAAAAAATAGTGGTCGGTCTCACTAATGACCGGTAAAAGCTGATTAAATAAAACAAATTTACAAAAAATAAAAAAAATTGTATGGGGACCGCCTTAATAGTTAAAGATAGGGGGTAGGTATGTTCAGAGAAAATGTTTGTACTAAAAAATATTGTGGGTCGGTCATAAATTTTGTTGCTCTAAGGGCACTATTATGGCAGTTAGAGCGGTTGGAGCAAATTTTAAAAAATGTCGTTTTGTGTGGGAGCCCCCTTAGAAATCGGAGATATGGTATTAGTTTGTTCCAAAGAAATGTTAAGACGTAAAAATTAATGGGGGTCGGTCTTATAAAGGACCCCTCTATGACGCATCATTGGAGCATTAGAAATGATTTTAAGATTGGAAAATTCTAAAAAAAAATTTCAAAAAATTTTAAAAAATAGTAATAATCATTATCTCACGATCCTCCGAGGCAAAAAATTTGTAGAATCGATAGAAGTTTTACACAAAAAAATTTCAAAAAAATCGAAGAGTACAAACATTTTCAAAAATGAGATTTAAAACTTAAAAATCGCATACTAGAGCCCTTTTAAGAATTTTAAGGGTTTTTTTTTTAAAGTACGTAAAAAAACAAAAATTTTGAGACAAATTATTGGAAATTTGGACTATTATTGAAGAAGTTATGAGTAAAAGAAGTTTGAGTAAAAGAACAAACTACCAATTTTTAAAAATTCAATATCTTTTGAACGGGTCAATTTTCAGGGTAAATTTTCAATGTAAATTTTCAATGTAAATTTTCAGATTATTTACCACGAAGGAGTTTTCGAAGGGTACTAAAAACTGTAAACAAATTGGGAAAATCTAAAATATGGGGGGCATTCCACCCATATATTTAGGCAGAGAAAAAAAATCATATATTTTACGATAAAAGGCTTTAAACTTTTTCGACTTCTTTTGCAATCAAAAAGAAAATTGTTTTTGTAAGGCCAATTTTCAATATAAGTCTGAATATAACTAATTTCGATGTTTTATTTAAAAAATAGTGCATACTTTAAGGATTAAACATCTTAATTACTCGGCCAAAAGAAAACTAGCACATATGAATTTATTTTGATGCCTTAATATATGCTATAAAAAATAAGGGTATCGTAAAATTAAGTAATTAAAAGCTTCAAGAGTGAGAAATCAGGACAATCTTTTAAAATTCTTTATTGTTTTACATCAAATTTTAGTAAAAAGATGTTTCATGTATGACTACTGCTTCAAATATAATGTTGCATAGTTTAAGGCCTCAAAATAAATTCATAACTGCAAGTTTTGTTGCCTTATACCAATATTTTAAATATAAAATTGAAAAAAAAAAATTGTAGCATATATTTAGGCAGCTTTTAAATCACATTTATCCAATATATTAAATTATATTTTTTTCCTTAATCTCTTTACAGACCAAACATTTAAAATTACTGGTAAGTTGTAATTTAATATTTTTTTTTTTTAAATATTTATAAAACCAAAAATTGATTAAGTATATTAAATAAAATTCAATTATTTAAACATAAAATTTATTGGTGATTTAACATATTATTTACCCACAAAAAAATAACTATTTAAATTTATTAAAACCATAAAAATAAATAATAGATTAAAAATTATAATCTCCAAAAAAAAAACTATTCAATTTTCATAGAATACAAAACCCATAAAATATGCTTTAAACAATTTTTAAAAATAAATTGTTGTCAAAAAATATGCTACATTAATTTAATTAGCTTTTAATATACAGCAAAAAAACACACACAAATTAAATTTAAATAAATATTTTATTTTGTAATTAAATAAAAATATATGTTTATATAATGTTTAACAAATTTCTATTATTTAATGTAAAATCAATTTAAATTTAGACAAATATTGACAAAACTAATAAACTGTTAATGGCAGCCTTAACAGCGGCAATAATATTAAATGTAATTAACATATTTAATGAATTTGTAAATTAAAGAAAATTTTATTTTAAATTAATTGAAAATTTTGAAGTTAGTTTTTTATACCCTCCACTCTAGTGATAGAGGGTATATATAAATTTGTCATTCCGTGTGTAACACCTCGAAATATTGGTCTAAGACCCCATAAAGTATATATATTTATGATCCTCGTTCGATTCTAAGGCGATCTAGCGATGTCCGTCCGTCCGTCTGTCTGTCTGTTTGTCTGTTGAAAACACGCTTTGAACTTTTGAAAGACTTTACGGAGGCCCCTGAAGTTTGGATTATATGTTGAGCATTTACCTGGTCAAGTTGGTATTGCAATCCAGCGAAATCGGTCCATTGGTTCAAAAGTTATGAGCAACAGAGTTAATTTCGGCAAGGGTTTTTTCGCGAATTTACGAGATAAAAAACACGATAACTAAAGGCAATTCTGGGGATGCTGAAGCTTGGCATATAAATTTGTCGTTGCCCTAACCTGGTTCATATTGAATTTCAGCCAAATCGCTTAAGTGGTTCAAAAGTTATTAGCAGAACCGTAAATTTCAGATTCGCTTCACCTTAAATCCACGTGTTGAAATCCCGTTAAACATGTTTTAAAAACATTGGTAAGTCACAAAAATATTTAACAACGTATTTTTGTGACTCAAAAATATTTTTACACTAAAAAAAAAAAAATACACTCGAAAAAAATTTTACACTCAAAAAAAATTTTACACTCAAAAAAAAATTTAGTAAATTATTTTTTTTTTCAAAAATTAGTAAAAACAAGTAGAAAATTAAATTCGACTTGGCCGAATCTATGAATACCCTCCACAATGCAAATTTTAAGTGATAGTAAATTTTCTAACGTGAAAAAATAACAGTTACGATTAGAAATATTTTATTTTGTGTACAAAAAATTTTTTTTTAGTAATTTAAAAAAAAAAAACAATTTTTTTTTTGAGTGTAAAATTTTTTTTGATTGTAAAATTTTTTTTCGAATTTTACATTCAAAAAAAAAATTTATTTGTTTTTTTTTTTGAGTGTAAAATTTTTTTTTAAGTAATTTTTGAAAAAAAAACTAATTTTTTTTTTAGTGTAAAATTTTTTTTGAATTTTTTTTTTGAGTGTAAAATTTTTTTTGAGTGTAACATTTTTTTCAAGTGTGTTTTTTTTTGTTTTGGTATAAAAATATTTTTGAGTGACAAAAATACGTTTTAAAATATTTTTGTGACTTACCAATGGTTGTAAAACAGGTTTAACGGGTTTTCACCACATGAATTTAAGGTGAAGCTAATCTGGTATTCACGGTTTTGCTAATAACTTTTGAACCACTGGACCGATTTGGATGAAATTCAATACGAACTAGGCTGGAGGAACGACAAATATATATGCCAAGCTTCAGCACCCTCAGAGTTGATTTTCGAAAGTTACAGTGCTTTTTATCTCATAAATTCACGAAAAACCCTTGCCGAAATTCAGTCTTTTGCTCATAACTTTTGAACCACTGGACCGATTTCGCTAGATTGCAACACCAACCTGACCAGGTAAATGCCCAACATATATGCCAAACTTCAGGAGCCTCCGTAAAGTCTTTCAAAAGTTAGCGTGTTTTCAACAGACAGACGGACAGACGGACGGACGGACGGACATCGCTAGATCGTCTTAAAATCGATCGAGGATCATGAATATATATACTTTATGGGGTCCTAGACCAATATTTCGAGGTGTTACAAACGGAATGACAAACTTATATATACCCTCTATCACTAGAGTGGAGGGTATAAAAAGGTGTTTTACACAAAATAAAATATCAAAAATTTTATATTTTTCACGTTAGAAAATTTACTATAACTTAAAAAGGGCATTTTGTAGGGTATTCATAGATTCGTCCAAGTCGAATTTAACTTTTCTACTTGTTAATTATTGAAAATGGTTTGTTTTAATTAGAAATGTGTGTTTAATGGAACTGTTTATTTAATTATGAAATTTCGCAAGTGAATGTTTTTCCATCACTTTAATAAGAACTGTGTTTTGAAATCACTTGGAATAGAATTTATCATACAAAATGTAGTTTTATTAAATATGTGTGTTTACACCATACCACTGAGTCGTTTTATTTTCCACGATTTTTAAAAATAAGTAAGATTTTGCTGTAGCATAATCTTAGGCATTTTGTAAATATATGATCCGAAAATTGAATCCCAGGAAAACAATGCCATTTTTTATTCTTTTTTAATAAATCGACTTAAGATTAAACAAATTGTTGTATAAAAATACAGCAATATTTTTTTGTCCCTTTTAAATAAAAGTCATATATTGACTACATGCCTCAAATTATGCTATAAAAAATGTTGCTTTTTCATAAAAATCATACGACTCAGTTGTATAGTGTAAACATAGCTTTAATATTTATTTTACCAAGGTTTTACTTATCTACGAATCTTCCTGTTTTTGTGTATATTTTATACAGTACTTTTGTATTTTTCTTAAAGCATACTGTAGGGAGCGAAAAATAACTAACCCTATCACATCACATGACTCGCGAAAAATAACACTGTGCTACAAAAACACAAAATCTAATATACTTTTAAAATGATGTAGTCAAGGTTGTAGGTCTCGTCGAAAAGATCACAAAAATGCCCATCAAACTTACCAGACACCCTCAAATTTTAAAGTTTTTGTCAAAAAAAACGTTTTTTTTGGGACTTTTCTCACTAAACCAAGTGTAACTTAAACATTTTTCAACCGATTTTAAAATTTTCAACTGTTTTGGATAGAAGAAGGATAGGGCTTTTTATTTGTGTGAGTTGGTCTATACATATAAGAAAGATATGTATTGATTTTTTCAACAATATCTAATTTTTTTTTATTTATTGAAAATTTTTTGAGTTTATCGATTTTTTTTGCTATAGTTTTTTCAACAACATTTATATTAATAAACGAATTCCTAAAGAAAATTTAATTCTGAATACGATGAGCTTTATCCAGAAAAAATCGGAAAACAATTGACAAAGTTGTGATAATTTTTATAAAAAAGAAAATTAAGATTTTATATGAAATCGTCGTTCGGATAACCCAGGCAAAAAAAAAAAATTAAAAAAATAAACGAACAAACTGAGAGGTCGCGTATCATTATTTTAAAGGTTTTTGACCTCCTGAACTCGAATTTGACCTTGAAATTGCGCTATCTTATTAAGTTTTTGATATATCAATTTATGTTAAATATCTCAAAAACCTAATGAGATAGAGCAATTTAAAGGCCAGATTCGGATTCAGCGCTCCAAAAACCTTTTAAAATATTATACATGACCATTTATGACAAATTTATTTTTTTCTGCCTGGGATATCTGAACGACGATTTCCTGCAAAATCTTAATTTTCTTTTTTAGAAAAATTATCACAACTCTGTCAATTATTATCCGATTTTTTCACGATAAAGCTTATCGTATTTAGAATTAAATTTTCTTAAAAAAAACGCTTATAAATATAAAGGTGGTTAAACGAACTATAGCAGAAAAAAATCGATAAACTCGAAAAATTTCCAAAAAATACCAAACAAATTTCTTTCAATAGATATCTTTCCTTTACGTGTTGACCAATTCACACACATGGAAAGCCCTATTGTTTTTCTGTCCAAAACAGTTTAAAAATTTAAAATCGGTTGAAAATTTTCTGAATTGCACAAGGTTAACTGAGAAAAGTCCCAAAAAACCGTTTTTTGACAATAACTCTAAAAATTAAGGGTGTCTGGCAAGTTTAATGGGCATTTTTTTGATCTACTCGACAAGACCAACAACCTATACTATGTCACATCAGAAGTATTTTTTCACTGTAGCACAGTGTAATTATTCCCATTACATCATTACGCCATATTTTTTGTTTAATTTGAAAATTTTGTTTTATAGTATTCGAAAACATACCTTATTAAAGCTTGTAATTGAAACCTACAGCTAATTTTTGTGACTCGAAAATTTTCTACACTCAAACAAACGTTTTACACCTTGAAAAAACTTATAAAAAATTATTTTTTTTTGTAACAGCAAAATATTTTTGTTTTTATTAAATTACAAAAAAAAACGTTTTAGTAAAGATAGAATTTTAATTTTATATATTTAATTATGCATTTTTAAAATTCAAGTATGCTAAAAGAATATTACAAAAGCACTGTTTACAATAAACACAAAAACAGGAAGAGTCGTAGTTCAGTAAAACTTTAATGCGACTAATATTTGAAAAGTCCTTAATTTGTATAATAAATCGTAATCGAAGTGATTGCAAAACACAGATTTAAAATTTTTACACAAAAAAAAATAAAAAAATTAACACAATTTTTATTTTTTTTTTCACTCAAAAAATATTTTTTTTCCTAAAACAATTTTGTTTTTCTGGTTTGTCATAAAAATTCGGTTTCGATAAAAATATGTATTTTTAATATATATTTTTATAAAAATACCAAATATATAATTTTTTACTTATCTTTCTTGTTTTTATCTGTTTGACTTACTTATGCTAAACTAAATAAAATGTGTAGCCTATTTTTAGGAAGCCAATTGTTAAAAAAACATATTTTTTTCTTTTGCTAAACCCCAAATTTCTAAAGAATTTAGTTGGATATACCAATATTTATTTTTTTTTTCACAATATGTTCATTTTTAAATAAACATTACTATTTTGAAAAAGTTTTCTATATATATGGGGTATTCAACAAAAAAAATGTTTACTGTTCTTAAAAGTAAGGACGCATTATTTTGAAAGATTTTTAAATAAAAATGTTAGTGAAATCTCAGAAGGGCATATTTAGAATAGGGCATATTTAGAATCAGAATATTTAAGAACGATTGGCATTTTATACACCCTACTTACAAGGGAAGTCTCCCTAGTGTCACCCGCCGATCTTTATGAAATTAGTTTTATTTTGTAGAGCAGGAAAAACAAAGGGACACGTAGTTTTTTTTAGCGGCCCAAATTCTTATTTAGGGTGTAAAAATGAGGGAGAAGAAACGGTCGTTTTTCAAATTGAATGTTCTTTGTTTTCTGGGAATGTGCTGTTTTTCTGGGAAGGACAACATGGATTTTCAAAAACAAAATTTTGTATTATAGTTTAAGATGTCCTTTTAACGCTGTTAAAATCTCAGGAATGTGTTTTTTCGAATTGTTGATTTTTTTGAAAATTTTGTGAAAAATCCAAAAAATTTATCTTTATCCCTGAAAGGACATTCCAATATTGCTTTAAAAAATTTTTGATAAATTTTTTTTTTTATTTTTTTTTTTGTTTTTATACCCTCCACTTACAGTTAGTGATAGAGGGTATACATAAGCTTGTCATACCGTTTGTAACTTATCGAAATATCGGTCAAGGACCCCATAACTTATATATATTATTGTGATATATCGATTTTAAGACATTCTAGCGATGTCCGTCTGTCTGTCCGTCTGTAGAAATGATGATCACGGTCAAAGTATTTAACAAACATGATTAAGACTTAAGATATTTACATTTTGTTGCCCTAAGCAGTTTGGTATTGCAATTGAGTGAAATCTGTTTTGCGGTTCAAAAGTTATGAAAGAAAATGTAAGGATACCTCGAAATTTTTGGTACATTCAACATAACCTAAAAATTCAAAATGCCTTAATTCGGCACCTGGTTGACACATGTGAACAGAATTGATCACCGAATGGTATTTAAATAATTAAAAAAAAAAAAAAAATGTCGCCGATTTTTTTTCACCAAATTTTTTTTTCGCGTATTTTTATACCCTCCACTCTAGTGATAGAGGGTATATATAAGTTGTCATTCCGTTTGTAACACCTCGAAATATTGATCTAGGACCCCATAAAGTATATATATTTATGATCCTCGATCGATTTTAAGCAGTGTTGGCTACCGTTACCCTTTCAATACCGTTACCGATTAAAAACCCTTTAATATTGACTACCGTTACCGTTACCAATACCGAAACAAATAAAATTAAATACCGTTACCGATAAAAAACCATTACCTTTATTCGGATTTTTACCGGTATTATATCGGTTTTGTTTCGGTTGTTTAAATATTACTTATTTTAAATTTTCTTGCAGTCAAAAAACGAAGTAAAATATTTTTAATGCACGTTAATTAAATAAACAAATTTTTGTTCATTGCAAATCGTATTATTTGGACCAACAAAAATGAGGGAATCGGTCCAAACAATGATCACATTCGCAATTATTTAATAATTTTACAGAAATATTTAGTTGTCCTGTTTTTAAGAAAATTTTCTTGAAAAAAAAAAAAAATTTATTGAAAAAAAAATTATTAAATTTTATTAAAAAACAGCAAACTAAAAAAATGTTAACTTTAAAAAATTCGAAAATATTATTTCTGCAAAACTATTGTGTTGCTAATTTTTTTAACACCAGGTCACACTTTCGCACTGCGGCTTTCCCCTTCCCCCTGGAAATGTATCTGTCAATACTTGTGTTTTGTTGTTTGGTTAAATGTTGGTGGGTATAAAGGATTCGGCACAGCCGAATTTAAATTTTTTACTAGTTTTTATCGCTTCTTTTTTAAAAGTGGTCAGACTGCTTATCAGCAGGTTTTTCTGCTTAAATCAGCTGATTTATCAGATTTTTCCGCAGACTCTACCTGGTTTATTCAGACAGAAATTTAGCAAACCGCGTCAGCTAAAATCAGCAAATTTCTAATTGGCTCAAAATGTAGATTTTTCTGCTGATGGAACAGAAACATCTAATTAACACGTAAAAAATTAAAAAGTTATTTATTAAATTACTACATTGTGTAAATATTTTAATTTTAACTCTGAGTTAATTAATAGTATTAGATACTGCTATATAATTATGTGTTGAAAATGCACAGTTTATTTTAATTTGTTTAAATAAATTTTTGATTTTTAACTGTTTTTAGCAAATTTGTGACTTTTTATTATGTTGGGAAAATTCTATTCATAATACCGGTACGTACCGGTATCGATGTTTCGGTAACGGTTTATCGTTACCGAAATAATCGAAAATACCGTTACCTTTACCGTTACCGATATAAAAAATATGTAATACCAATACCGTTACCAATACCGTTATTCGTTTCGGTTGCCAACCCTGATTTTAAGTCGATATAGCGATGTCCGTCCGTCCGTCTGTCTCTCCGTCCGTAGAAAACACGCTAACTTTTGAAAGACTTTACAGAGGCTACTGAAGTTTGGCATATATGTTGGTCATTTACCTAGTCAGGTTGGTATTGCAATCCAGCCAAATCGGTCCAGTGGTTCAAAAGTTATGAGCAAAAGAGTAAATTTCGGTAAGGGTGTTTCGCGAATTTAAGAGATAAAAAACACGATTACTTTCGAAAGACAATAATGAGACTGCTGAAGCTTGACATGAATCTTTGCCGTTCCCCAGGTCTATTTGGTAAAAAATTTCAGCTCAATCGGTCCAGTGGTTCAAAAGTTATAAGCAAAACCCTGAAATTCAGATTAGTTTCACCTTAAATGCCACGTGTTTATTAACAAGTTTTAAAGGCATTGCACGGTGGTCAATTCCGGCCAAAAATCAATAACTTCTTTATTTCTGCATGTAAATAGCTCAAATTTAATATTCGAATTAAGAATAACATATCTGATACCTTGCCCAAATGTTGGACCTACTAATACAGTGGTTGGCCAAATAACCATGGACGTCCCAAATGTATCAAACATGTCTGCATATAAACAGCAATAATTTAAAATCCGAATTAAGAATAATATATCTGATCTCTTTTCAAAACGTTGGACATAAAAACATAGTGGTTGGCCAACTAAGCATGGACGCGTCAAATGTATCAAACTAATGAAGGTGGTGGTTGGAACTAAAAAAAACAGCCATAGTGTTAGCAATTTTTTAAAAAAATAGATGCGCAATACTTTTTAATTCTGTTTTTTTATTTGAAATATTAATAATCGTAATATTTTTAAAAGTTTAAAAGACAAAGAATTGCCAGGGTTTCCAGTTAATTGTGGAATGCTATTTTTTAAAGGACAAAATGGCCGCAGTTGTACAGCAAAAACAACTAAAACGATTTTGATGACATTTTTTTTTTTGGATTTGTAGATTATTTAATTTTCTAATACTTATCGTGACAATTTTTTAAAATTTGACGTAATTAATATTTGAATGAAAGAAGAAATTGAAGTTTTCTATTTTTTGAGTTTACGTTAGCATATCTTCAACAAAAATCAATTTTTTTCCAAAAATTGGCCACGTTAAGTGCTTGAAAATTTAGTTATCTACAAATAAAAAAAAAAAAAAAATATCATCAAAATCGGTTTAGTAGTTTTCGCTGTAAAAATGCAGCCAATTTTTCCCTTAAAAAAAAAAACTCACGATTAACTGGCAACCCTGAAAATTCTAGTTGACCAAATTTTGTGTTATGCAATTTTTAAAAATGCTAAAATGTTCTTTCTTTCAAATGAAAAAACAGAATTAAATAATACTACTATTACGTATTTATTTTATTAGCTGTTTAAAAATTGCTAACATTAAGGCTGTTTTTTTTAGTTACAACCCCCCTTAAACCACATTTTTTTTTATTTCGTCTTTTTTTAAGTTTTTTTTAACGCAAATCTATGGGTTTTAAGTTAGTATCTATTCACATTCCCTATTTTGGTGGAGTTTGTAGGTTTATAAAAGTCCACCATTTGTAAAAACGAGTCCACTAAAAATGCTCTGGTTTAAAGAATCGGTAAAAGTAGGGGCTGAAATTTAAAATACTTACTTTTAATAGTTTAAAGTACAAACTGCTTTTTATAGCTAACCTCTAATAGCCTCTAATTGATTTTTATGGTCTTTCAAAATTTATTTTTTTTAGAGTTTTTTTGTAATTTTTATCTAATTTTCATACACATCACTTTGAGACAAAAACGCACACAAAATCTGCAAAAACCACATGGAATGATTATTTACTATAGGAATTAAAAATCCATGTCCGAACTTACAAAAATAATGTGAAGAAAAATGCATAGCTAACTTTTATTGAAAACTAAAATATACATTTTAAAAAAATCTGAAATGAGAAGCAAAAAATACTCAACTTTGCACCACTATGGACAATAATATAGTGTTACAAGGCCCAAAAAAAGATTTAAATTGTATGTTTTGAAGTATTAGCTATAATATAGCATCAAAAGTTCATCAAGATTTAATAAAAAAATAAAATGATTTTTGGCCGGAATTGACCACCGTGGCATTGGTGGTAACTAAACCATGCTTTTCATACTTGTTTAATTTTAAAGCAATGCTTTTTAAACTTGTTTAGTTTTAAAAGCATTGGTAACTTAAAAATTACACTCGAAAAAATTGTACACTCAAAAAAAATTTTACACTCAAAAAAAAAATTTACACTAAAAAAAAAATTTAGTTTTTTTTTTTACAAAAATTACAATATTTTGTGTACATACGTACGTGAATTCACTCAGAAGTATTTTTAAAGCTAAAAAAAAACATTGCACTCGAAAAAAAATTTTACACTTAAAAAAAAAATAGTAATTTTTATTTTTTTAAATGACAAAAAAATATTTCTAATCAAAATTCTTAATTTTTCACGGTAAAAAATGTACTATCCTTTAAAAATTGCATTGTGGAGGGTATTCATAGATTCGGCAAAGTCGAATTTAACTTTTCTACTTGTTTTTTTTTTTAATTTTTTTTTTGTGTTTTTTTTTTTTTTGTAAATAAACTTTTTTACATTGTGAAGGCTATCAACACATTCAGCATGGTCGAATTTAACTTTTTTACTTGGTTAATTTAAAATCTCCATAATTTTAACACCAATTTTGTCACCGAAAGTTTTTTTGTACAGTTTACGGTTTTTTGCCAATATTTTGAACAAACTTTAAATATCTAGTGCTCAACAATACGAAAAAACACCTCTCTGAAATTTTCACAGTTTTTAAAGGGTATTCTTAACTTTAATACAAAATTTTGATTTTGGAAATCCATGGTGCCCTTCTCAGGAAAAAAGGACATTCAAATATTGTTTTCAAAATTTTTGATTTTTTTTCTTAATTCTAAATTTTAATAATTTTATCTAAAATATTGTGTTTATAAGTTTTTTCGTACGACTTACGGTTTCCTAGTACAAAAATGTTAAAAATCTGCCTAAAAGTCAATATTGTAAAAAAAAAACGCTTTATCTTCCAAAGTATTGATCGAAAAAAATATGGCTTTTAATCGTTTATCAAGCTCTAACAAATAACCAAAAATAAACAAAATCGGTGATGCGTCAGTTAAATTTCCCATGGTTTTGCTCATATATTTTTCGCAAGGGTTACCAATATGATCTGGAATTGCAGGTACACTCAAAATAATAACTCTGTAAAATACTCTGTAAAATTACTGTAATCTCAATTCAACAGATGTTTGACATAGTTTTCTGTCAAAATACAGATTTAAAGAAAATACTTTGTATTTTGTTGTTGTAAAAGAACAAAATTATATTACTTTTTACTTTGTAATCTTAATTTTACAGATAATTAACAGAGTTTTCTGCTAAAATACAGATTTATAACCAAAAAAGTTTTGTGTTTGAGTAATTTTTGTTATTTTTTTTTTTGATAAAAGCAAAAAAATTTATCAAAAAAAAAATCATTTCAGAAATCTTATAAAAATTTTAGAAAATAACATGCATTTAACTAAACTCTGTAAATTTACAGAGTTTTTTCTGTAATTTTTTTTTTTTGCATCAAATTCATTTTACAAATATATGTAAATACACATAAATTTCTTTGCTAAATGGTGGTTTATTTAACTAATATTTTACTAGAAACTCTGTAAATTAACAGTTTTTTTTTGTCCAAATCATTTTATATAATTTTAAAGTAAAATTACAGAGTTTTCTCTGTCAAAAAGCTTTCATATTTAACCAATATTTTACTATAAACTCTGTTAATTAAAAGAATTTTTTTTTTTTCAAAATCATTTTACAGAGTCTTTTAGTAAAATTACCAAGAAATGTTGTTAGCTGCAAAAGATTGGTGTTCTCTCTCAAATTAGCAGGGTTTTTCTGTAATTTAACAGAGTAATTATTTTGATTGTACAAATGAAGAAATTTGCACTTTTATTTTGGAGACTTGCCTAATGGTCGCATATTTTGTCAGTACTAAAATTGAGCCACGGATATTTTTTGTTGTGATATGCAAACTATTGACAACACAGACTGTTCGTTACCTTAGACGTCACAGCCACCACACTGTTGGGATATTCTTATAAATATTGACATTTTGTGTTCTATTACTGCAGTGTTTACCATTGTGCTTTCCAACGAAAAACAATTTTTTATGTATTCATATTTATTCCTAGCCCATTTTCCTTTATAAATCACTTTCTATAAAATACCTCATATGTGTTAAAGTGTTGTTAGCCCAAGAACTTATTAAGTATTCATATTGTATGTACAAGTGTAAACTAGTAATGTTGATAGTATTGTATAGCATCTATGTAGTAGTTTTTTGTAGTACACACTGTGTGTAAATATGAAATTACTCTCTAGGGTATTTTTTGTAAAAGTTAAATAACGATTGTTGTAAAACAAGGACTATGAAGGACTTACATAAAAAATAAGCCACATTTTTAGAATTTAAATTTTTTTTTTAGAAAATGTGTATTTTGTTGAATATACAAATACCAACGCATATGCGTTAACCAGTGACATTGTAAAATTTGAACAAATACGAAAAAAGAATTCAGTTCAAAACTATTGTTATTTCTAATACCCATATGAATTTTAGATAAAGTAGAGCAAAAAAAAAAAAAAATAGGGGAGTTGGATAAAAAAGTAATGGAAGATGACTAATGGGGGAATAAGTAATAGAAAGAGGTTACAAGAAAATTAGATCATCTTTGCAAATAAATAAAAAAATATGTTTGCTAATGGTTTAAAGTATTAGAAAAGATATGAATGAAAAATAGAAAAATTAAAGCATATTTTTAGGAAAAAAAAAAATTAAATGAAAATTATTTAACCACAGTTTCTTATTTGTGAGTTAAGTCATGTTTAACAGATTTTTTAATTAACATTTGGAGATACGAGTACGTTAAAAAATTTAAAACGAACTACAAGAACTAGAATATGAATCTGACTTTAAAGCATATTAGATGTGTATTTATTACAAACTTTTACACATTTTCAATTTGCCGTTTAAATATATTTTTTTTTATTTGGTCATCGTTTATTACATGTATACATGAAAAAAATCTATACGGTCTGTAAAATTGAAAACAAAAATGATCATTTAAATTTATGTAAAAACTGTCGAAATTTTCCAATACTGATGTTAAAAATAACTAATAGTTACAAAATTAATCCCAAAGGCTCAAAATAAATATTTCTAGAATGTAAAATCTAAACTCCATGATAAAATAATAATAACAAAAAAAACATGCAACTAATATTGTCCAAAATGATGTATTATAAAAACTTCAAAGCATACCTTAAGGCTTTTTATAAAAGCTTAAAAATATAGTATACTTTTACGTTGTCAAAATAAAAAAAAAAAACAAGTCTTTGAGATTATCTTTTGGCATATATAAAGTAAAAACGAATTGCGGTTGATGGCAAAAATTGCGCTTTAAACATTTTGGTTATTAAAGGGAAATCCTTAAGGTCATTTCAATAAATATGTAAAATTTCATGTCTAGCTGTAAAAAATATCGAAAAATATAAAATTTAATATGCCACCACGAATGGTTCATTAGAGTAATATATTTTCTTGAACTTATGATTTTCCCAAGTGTCCGGGCAAGTGTCGCTGTTATAATACTGCACAAGATGACGCTTTTTTTCTACGTTCAGAAATTTTTAACAAAACCTTTTAAACCTTTAATAGAGCTTGAAAAAAATATTCATATAAAATTAATTTGAGCCAAATCTGATAATTTAAACCCGTGGTGCCCATCGATCACAGTTTTAGTTTTTTTAGAAAATTTTAACCAAAACCTCTAAACTTTAATCAAATGTCATGAGATAAAATGTTTATATTTGGCTCAAACTAAGTTTAAATGAAAGTTCTTCTCAAGCTCTATGAAATAGTCCTTTGAAAAAAATGGCGAGATTTTTTTTAAACTTCTTTAACGTAAAAAATCCGCCATTTTGGACATTTTGTGACAAATTTCAAATGGCGATTTCTCGAAAACCGCTACCGACTTATTGTTAGAAGTTTTATTCTTATTCATATAAAGCATGACAAAATTAATGTATCGAAAGATCATTTTTATACCCTTAACTCTAGTGATAGAGGGTATATATAAGTTTGCCATACCGATTGTAAAGTCTCGAAATATTGGTCTAGGACCCCATAAAGCATAAATATTCATGATCCTCGATCGATTTTAATACGATTACTTTTGAAGGACTTTACGGAGGCTCCTGGAGCTTGGCATATATGTTGGGCATTTACCTGGTCTTGGTATTGCAATCCAGCGAAATCGGTCTAGTGGTTCAAAAGTTATGAGTAAAAGACTGAATTTCGGCAAGGATTTTTCGTGAGTGTATGAGATAAAAAACACGCTAACTTTCGAAGCACAATTCTGAGGGTATGCATATATATTTTTCGTTCCCCTGGCCTAGGTCGTATTAAATTTCAGCCAAATCGGTCCAGTGGTTCAAAAGTTATTAGCAAAACCGTGAATTTCGGATTGGTTTCACCTTTAATTCACGTGTTGAAACCCTGTTAAACATGTTTTAAAAACATTGGTAAGTCACAAAAATATTTTACAACGTATTTTTGTCACTGAAAATTATTTTTACACTAAAAAAAAAATAATACTGGAAAAAAATTTTACACTCAAAAAAAATTTTGTAAATTATTTTTTTTTTTTTTTCAAAAATTACTTAAAAAAAAGGTTTTTTACACAAAATCAAATATTTCTAATGAAAAAAATTATTTTTTCACGTAAGAAAATTTACTATCACTTAAAAATGGCATTCTGGAGGGTATTCTTAAATTCGGCTAAGTCGAATTTTATTTTTATACTTGTTTAATACGACTATATAAAAATAACAAAACAATTTCTTCTCCTAAAGACGATACTAGATGGCTTTAGTAAAAAAGTTTTTTCAATTCCTTATTTTAGTTCTTCCAATGTAAATATTATAAATTTTATTTCTAAAAAATTTAATGTTCATTCTTATTCATAGTATTTCTGAAACATTTCATAGAAGTAATACTTTTTTTTAAGTATTTCATTATTATTATGCAAATATTTCATAGTATCAATGAAGTGTTTTATAACTACTATTAAATTTTGAACACGACAATATTTTTAGGCTTGTGTCTAATTTTAAAAAAGTTGCAGGACGCCACCTCAGTTTGACTATATAAGCTAACAATTAATAAAAAAGAAAACAATAATTACTATTTTCATTTTCTTAAAACCAAAAATTTTAATAACTTAGGTTTGTAACTTGGATAATAATTCACCTCGTGGTTAATCAAACCGTTTTTCACCAGCTGGTGAATAAAAAGTAATATTATTATTTTTCAACAAAAAAATTTTTTTTTTTTCATCAAATTTTTTTTTTCATCAAATTTTTTTTTTCATAAATTTTTTTTCCATAAAATTTTTTTTCATCATTTTTTTTTTTTTACATCAAACTTTTTTACATAAATTTTTTTTTTTCATAAAATTTTTTTTTATCAAATTTTTTTGTCATCAATTTTTTTCACCATTTTTTTTTTCATAATTTTTTTTTTTGCATCAAAAGATTTTTATTTCATCAATTTTTTTTGGTTTTTTCATCAAACTTTTTTTTCATAAATTTTTCTTTCATTATTTTTTTTTTCATTAAAATTTTTTTTTCAGAAATTTTTTTATCATATTTTTTCATCAATTTTTTTTCATCAAATTTTTTTATCAAATTTTTTATTATCAATTTTTTTCTCACCAAAATTTTTTTTTTCTTACTTTTTTTTCATCAATTTTTTTTACATCAAAAAATTTTTCTTTTCATGAAAAAATTCATCAAAAACTTTTTTTCATCAAAATTTTCATTCACCAAAAATTTTGGGATCATTCAATTTTTTTTAACATGATTTTGTTTTTCGTGAAAAAAATCATTTATTACCTAATTTTCTAAAGAATTCTGATGATGGGAAAATTGGAAAATCCCCGAAACGATCGTCAATTTATTCCTGAAAATTGCCAAATTTTTTTTAAGCTAAAACTCTATGAGTATTTAATAGGAGAATATCCTAATAAAGAAAATAAAGTTAACATAAGTACTTGTTATGTTAATTCATAATGGGGAAATTGGCCGCGAATATTTCATTTAATGGAATATTTTATAAATGTTGACCCTTTATGACATTGAACAATTATGAAACTTCTTCATTGTATTTATGAATCTGTTACATTGTACAAACTTAAATGAAGATTTTCTTTATATTTATGACTGATTTCATAAATATAATGAAACTTTTTCTTTAAGTGTTTATTTTATATTCGTGTTCAATTCAATGCAAAACTTTTTTAATTTTTTTTAATTTTTCAAAATCCAAAATTTTGATCGCCGGGCACTACGGGTTCTATTAGTCCGATTGGCCTCAAATTTGTACCACATAAGTTTTAGGGCTTGGAGAATAACGAACGTTCAAAATCGGAAGAAAAACTTTTTTGGCATACAAAAACATGCCAGTCTAGTGTAGAGGATATTTTTGACTTGGCACACCTGAATAGCAACCTTAATTGTGTTAATATATAAAGCTTTTTCTATACCCTTTCAGTTATTCTACTATTCAACTTTATGCACACTGAAAACGACGATTGAGCTTTTTGTAAAATTCAAGTTTTTCGGTATATGCTTTAAATGATTCTACGATTACCATTTTGTATATATTTTCAATAAATTTACATCTGAAGCTTTTTGTAAGCCTTTTAAATAGTTCTTAGATTGGGCTTTTTGAAAAGTCCTTAAACATAGCTTTTTATAAATCTATTTTTAGATTTTTTAAACACTTTAAAAAGCTCCTTGCAAATGTTTTTTTTAGTTTTAATTTTTGACCCTACTTTAAAAGCTTTAAGTTTATCTACAATAAGTCCTTATTTAAAGGCTTTAAATTAAAACCTGATTTGAATTTTATGTTAATAGCTGAAATCATCTTAGTATTGAATTTTAGCGAAAGCTTTAAATGTATTCTTTTTATTAAATATTAATAGGATTTTTTTTTTTAATTCACAAATAAGCTTTTAATAAAGCGTAAAGTTCATCAATATTAAAAAAAGATAATATGTGTGCCAATAATCAAATAAAGCTCCAATTAAAGCTTTAAAATAAGCTTTAATTAATATTAAAACAATGAAAGTTTCTGTAAAAAATTTGAATAAAGCTCCAATTTAATATTTTAAATATTGTGAATTATAAGCATAGATTGGACAGTTTTAGGCCAGCTTTTTTTGAAAGTTAAATAATATGTGAGTTTTTTTATTGTTACTTTAACTATACAACAAAACTCAAGGATTTAATTAAGACAAATTTAAACTTAAATTTTAGACTATTTATTTAAATTAAGATTAAAACTTTTTTGGAATTCCCACACTTTAATATTCAGTTAAGCCTTAAAATCCTTTTAAAGCCATTTTATATGTAAATTTCTATTTACTCGGGATATTTTTGATATCTATATTTTGCATAATAAATTAACAATTCTGTTGAATTCCATAAGGCAGTTAGAGCTGCCTTATAGAATGATGCAGCTTTTCTATAGACTACTTTTACTCATGTCAAAATGGAAACCATGAATAATTTCAAAAAGGCCAAATTGTTTATTTCCCTTTATTTTATCCTTTTTAAGTTTTTTGTAAAGCTTACTTAACAAAAAGAAAGCAAAAAAGAAAAACAGCAATCCTTGATTTCTTTATTGACTTATCTCCCCCTTGATTTTGATATACAAAACTTAAACAAAATTTTAGGAATTTAACAAAATTTTGTTAAAATCTTGTTGTATAAAAATGCAAATTTATTAAGTTTTTTCTTTTTTTCAAAAACTTAAAATTAGGTTAACAAATTTTGTGGTTAGCTTAGCAAAAAAAAAATATATTTCTCATTGATACTACTATATTATTCTTCCTAAACAATCCTTAAAAAATAAGACCTTAATCAATGCAGATATTGTTTGAAATTCAAAAAAAAAAAAAAAAAGAAGAAAAAAAAAACATCTAAAATTTGGTCTTGTATACTTAAGCCTATAAACATAACAATCTTTTTCATGTTTTTGTATTGTCGATTGTTGTTTTCAATCGTTTCCCTTTTCAATATAATCCTAGCTTATTTTCGGTAGAATATTTTTTTTCATAGGAATTTTACTAAGGAAACCTTTGGATTCTTATACTTGGTATATAGGATAATCCTTTGCATGAAGCTGGTGATTGTACAATTATGTTTAGTATTTTTTTTTTTTCTTTAAATTATCTAAATATGACAATTGTTCAAAGTTTGTTCTTGTAAAATGTCTAAAATTTTCAAAACAAGAAGTAGAAGTAATAACACAATTTTTACGTTATATTTGAGTCTTATGTATTAGAAACATTTTCCAAATGTTTTTTTTTTAATTTTTTGTTGTTGAAAGAAAAGATATTTGGTTTTTTGTTAAACAAAAATTTACAAATATTGTATGGTATTTGTTTGAAAATTTTTAAATTGCTTTCACATAATGGAAAAAGCTTTCATTAAGTTGTAAAAGAAGCCTTATCGATTTATTTTTCTATAAATCCTAAAATTTTAAAAGTTTAAATGGTTTAAAAAAAAAATAATCAAGAATTTAATTTTACTTAAAATTTAATCCTTAAAGTAGGCAACGCTTTCAGTTTAGAATTATATCCTTAAAGTATGCTGTAAATTGCAATTAATTGACGGAAGTTTTCAACTCATTTAAACTGAATTTTTAGTATGCGTTTTTAATTTTAATTTTTTTAGTCGCGTTTTTTTCCAAGTCATTGAGTAGAGATGGGCGCTGGTCACTTGATTCGCGTGAATCACGCGTGAGTGTGAGTGATTTTCATTTCAATCACGTGATTGTGAGTGAGCGTGAGTTGAAAAAAAATCTGAGTGAGTGATTAGTGAGTAAGTCATATATTTTTTGCGTGAGTTTGCGTGATTAGATGTTTTGATTTGCCCATTTTTTTTTTATTTTTTGTAAAAAAATTTTTTTGGTGTTTTTTTTTTGGTAAGAAAATTTTATTGCGTTAGTAGATTTTGCGTGACTCACACGTGAGCGTGATTGAATCTGGCGTGAGTTACGCGTGAGCGTGCGTAAGTTTTTTATTACTTACGTGAATATTGAGTGAGCGTGAGTCAAAAATGTCTGCGAAGTTTGTACTCGTGCCCAAACCATTGAATCATGATAATGTTTTGCTGTACAATAGGGGTGGGATAGTGCACGAGTTTCCGATTTCGACCCGCTAGAACCGCTTATTTTGTGAGGTTCGTAAAAAAAATGCATGAGCCAAAAAATTGGACAGGTCGGATAGGATCTAGGGGTCGCTCATCGGGGTCAAAGTTGGGCGTAAAGGGGAAAAAATACACAAAAAGCCCCGCTGGTTTTGCCCCTAAAGGGGTCAAATGTGAGACCAACACCCATTATTTTTCCTCCCGAACACTTTTGCCGAACACACCTAAGCCTTATCTCCACTTCCTAAGGGGGCTCCCATACAAATGTTTAATTTTTATAAAAATTTGCCCCTACCTCTCTTGCAGTCCAAGAAGTGACCCTAGAGGAACCAAATGTATGACCAACCCCCAATATTTTTGTAACCCCAACATTTTCTTAGAACATACCTACCCTCTATCTTCAACCCTTAGGGTGGTCCCCATAATTTTTTTTTATTTTTTCTTAATTTGTTTTATTACATCAGCTCCTACCGGTCCAATGGTGCCTCCTAGAGGGGTCATTAGCAAGGCCGACCCCCATTTATTTTCAGCCCCCAACATTTCTTCTGAATATGTCACTTCCCTATCTCCAATTCCTAAGGGGTCTCCCACACAAAATGACATTTTTATAAAATTTGCTCCCACCGCGCTAACTGGAACAGAGGTGACCCTAGAGAAGTTAAAGGTGTGACTGACCCCCAATATTTTTTCAAACAAACAAACCTATCCTCCATTTTTAAGTCTTAAGGGGGTCCCCACACATTTTTTTATTTTTTTATAAAATCAGATCTTATCGCTCCCATGGTGATTCTTTGGGATAGGGAATGCAGACTTACCCCCATTAGTTTTTGCCCCCCCCACATTTTCCGAACATACATACCTATGGCGTATTTCAACTTTGTAAGGGTTCTCCCCTTAGTAAAACAAAATTCGTAATGGTACTGGAACCCAACGTTGGAGTGTTTAGAATTTACAAAAGTACAATAAGTAGCAACACTTTTTTTTATAAAATCAGCTCTTACCGCTCCTATAGTTCCTCTTAGGGACGGGAAATGCAGACTGACCCCCTATATCTGCCATGCAAACATCATATTAATGAACTTCAATTAAAAGAGTGTTTGAAACCAAATTCGGTAAAACGTCTGGACCACGAGTGCCAATGTTTGAGCGTTTTAAAGAGCAGTGGGAAAATATAAATAAAAGACAAACCATACTCTCCTGACATAGAAGATTAGAAAGTGGCTGGCAACATACCAGCTCAAGTCCAAACTGCATCAAGTTGTTTTGTTGTGCTCAAATTAAGGAAAAGCGACCCAGAGACGACTTCAAGGAGTTTCTTGAAATTGTTTTATTATACCTTGGTGAAAATATTCCTAATAATCATTTTAGCTCACCAGGATCCATCAGTCATGCTCGATGGATGGCAAAAGGCATATATTGCCTAAAAATGTTTTAGGTTTGACCGAATAGAACCTCCAAATAATGATTTGAATTTTTTTAAAGCGATTGCTAATTATGCTTCAATTAATAAAATATCTCAACGATTGGAGAAGAGATTCTCTCACATCTTTGGTATCTCAGTGGTGAAGCAGTTGCACTATTTGATAAATATCTCTTGTTAAATAAAACTAAAAATGGCAAATGCAAGGAGAAAAAGTTATCTGACGAAAAGATGGACGAATCGTCCGATGAAGGCAGCGAAGAAAAATAAGACGATGATATCGGGGAAGATTATGACTCGGGGGATAGCGGCGAAAGTGGCAACAAAGATCGTGATCATCCAGTACACGTTGTTGGATTCGAAGGTGTGAAAATAATTAACATGGAATCGAAACAAGTAAATCCAGAACTTATAATATAAGAGACACCAAAATTTTTTGCACGCTTCGGATTAACAACAAATTTCATTGGTTCCGGTCCAAACACTTGGGAAAATTGTGAGGACTACCAGCAAGCGCTGCAAATATTACTTCAATTACATGTTTTCAACGACGCTACCGAAAGAGGCGTAAAATTAATAGGGGACTATAAGAACGTATTGTGCCGTAATGGAGAGGGAAAAATATTACCCTAACAAAGTGGAAATACGACGTAGGTATGTTGGGACAAAAAGTGGGGGGCAAAAATTATTGGGGGTCAGTCTGCATTTCCCGTTCCTAAGAGGCACCATGGGAGCGGTAAGATCTGATTTTATATACAAAAATTATAAAAAATGTGTGGGAACCCCCTTAAGACTTAAAAAGAAGGGGTAGGTTTGTTTGGGGAAAATATTGGGACTAAAAAATATTGGGGGCAACTTTCTTTTGATTTTATAAAAAAATAAAAAAATAAATGTGTGGGGACCCCCTTAAGGCTTAAAAATAGAGGGTTGGTTTGTTTGGGGAATATGTTGGGGCTGTAAAAATATTGGGGGTTAGTCATACATTTAAATTCTCTAGGGTCATCCCTGCGCCAGTTAGAGCGGTGCGAGCAAATTTTATAAAAATGTCATTTTGTGTGGGAGACCCCTTAGGAATTGGAGATACGGAGTTAGCATGTTCAAATGAAATGTTGGGGGCTAAAAATAAATGGGGGTCGGTCTTGGAGCTGATTTAATACAAAAAATTAAGAAAAAATAAAAAAAATGTATGGGGACCACCCTAACGGTTGAAGATAGAGGGTATGTCTGTTCTAAGATGTTGGGGATGAAAAAATATTGGGGGTCGGTCATACATTTGATTCCTCTAGGGTCACTTCTAGGACAGCTAGAGAGGTAGGAGCAAATATTTTTTAGCATTCAACCTTTGTATGGGAGCCGCCTTAAGATGAGGAGATAGGGCTTAGGTATATTTGGCAAAAGTGTTTGGGGCAAAAAAATAATGGGGGCCGGTCTCACATTTGACCCCTCTAGGGGCAAAACCAGGGGAGTTGTGGGGCTTTTTGTTGATTTTTTCCCATGTACGCCCAACTTTGACCCCGATGAGCGACCCCTAGATCCTATCCGACATCCCCCATTTTTTGGCTCATACACTTTTTTTACGAACCTCACAAAATGAGGGGTTCTAGCGATATCAAATACTGCTGCTTAAAATCTCACACAACACTATCCCACCCTTACTGTACAAATAGGTGTTCTTTATAAAGTAAAATTTTTCTAGAAAAAATAACGCTATAATAATTTGGCATTTCATGCAAAACGCATTGAAATATCGGTCGAGGACCCCATTATATTTATATATTACTGATCCGTAAAGCTTTCTAAAACATTCTAGTGATATCCATATATCTGTTTGTCTATGTTTGTCGATAACAAAAAGTTTTTGATGAAAAAATGGTTTTAATGAAAAAATTAAAAAAATAAAATATTTGATGAAAAAAATTTATGAAAAAAAAATATTGATGGAAAACAAATATTGATGAAAAAAAAAAAATATTGATGAAAAAAAAAAATTTGATGAAAAAAATATTGATAAAAAAAAATATTGATGAAAAAAAAATATTGATGAAAAAAAAAAAAAAATTTGAAAAAAAACATTGATGAAAAAAAATATTCATAAAAAAAATATTGATAAAAAAAAAATTGATGAAAAAAAAAATATTGATGAAAAAAAAAAATTTTGATGAAAAAAAACATTGATGAAAAAAAATATTGATTAAAAAAATATTGATGAAAAACAAAATATTGGGGAAAAAAAAAAAAAATGTTGATGAAAAAAAAAATATTAATGAAAAAAATATTGATTAAAAAAATATTGATAAAAAAAAAATATTGATGAAAAAAAAAAATATTGATGAAAAAAAAAAAATATTGATGAAAAAAAAAAATATTGATGAAAAAAAATATTGAAAAAAGAAAAAAAAAAATATTGATGAAAAAAAAAAAGTGAGAGTGTTAAATTCGGCTGTGCCGAATCTTGTATACCCTCCAACGTTCACAAACAAAAAATAAAAAAAAATTGCAGGTGCGTTTTTTGGTGGGGGGGGTTTCGTGGGCCCTTGGGGACACCTTCTCTCTGGTCAAAAATGTTTACAAATTTAATTACTATGCTTTTTGTACAAAAGATATACAATTTCATCATTATATAAATTATTTGCTAATATCCACGCCCACAAGGGGGGCGGACCAAAAAAAAAGTCATTTTCAAATCCCCTGGGTTCAAGGCCACGACTTTTAACTTTTTTAAGCATAAAAATGTTTCATTTGTTTGACAAAAATACAAAAAAACCTATAAAAAGTTACCTTTTTTCATTGGTTGGTTTACTTCGTCAAGGGGGAACTTTTTCCCCCCAGGTCCGATTTTGCCCATCTCCGAAACATAAGACATATTTACGCCAAATTTCAGGAGTCTACCCCTTTTATTTTGGACTGTATCGTGTCTTCCACAGACGGACGGACGGACGGACAGACGGACAGACGGACATCGCTAGAATGTCTTAGAATCGATCACTGATTAATAATATATATCATGAAATCCAGCAAAGATTTTATAAAATCTGACCGAGGGTCTTCAAATTTATCTAATTTTTTGTACACATGTGCTCTATAGAGCCAATTAAACATATCCATTTTCAGTTTTTTATATTTAAAAAAAATCGCGATTTTTTCGCGAATTTAATTTTCTTCAAAAATTTAAAAAATCAAAAAAGTATGCTACTTTGAATAGCCATATCTTCGGAAGCTTCTATCGGATTTCTTTAATTCAAAAAGCATTTGATTCAGACGATAGTCTTACTTTTTATTAATGTGATAAAAAAAAAATATTTTAAAAAAAAAAGTGCATTTTTGATGCAAATGCATTTTTTTGATGCATTTTTTAAAACTTTCTCCCCCTTCAATTTTTTTTTAACCTACATAAATCGAAAATATGGCATTTTTTACACAAAATTGCGTACCGCTTTTTTTGTGACGGAGTTTCGTAAAAATTTTGTAATTTTTTTAAAAATACCTTATTGGTTTTTCCATACAATTTTTTCATAGAATTCATAAAATAACAAAAAAAATTTTTAGTCTTAGGAAAAACTACATAAGCATTTTTTAAAAAAATCACGAAAATTTTGTGAAACGCCGTCACAAAAAAAAATGTACCCAATTTTATGTAAAAAATGTTATATTTTCGATTTATGCAGGTTTCAAACAAATTGAAGGGGGAGAAAGTTTTAAAAAATGCATCCAAAAATTGCATTTGCATCAAAAATGCATTTTTTTTTTAAATATTTTTTGTTAGTGCATTGGTATAAAAACGGATAATCAGTTGAATCGAATGCTTTTTGAATCGTAGAAATCCGACAGATACTTTCGAAGAAATGGCTTTTTAAAGTTACATACTTTTTTGATAAAATTGCAAAATAAACATTAAATTGATTTTTTGTATGGAAAAAATCAAATAAGTAGTTTTAAAAAAATCACGAAAATTTTTTGAAACACTGTCACAAAAAAAGCGGTACTCAATTTTGTGAAAAAAATGACATATTTTCGAATTATGCAGGTTTCAAAAAAATTGAAGGGGGAGAAAGTTTTGAAAAATGCATCCAAAAATTGCATTTGCATCAAAAATGCACTTTTTTTGGAAAAACTTTTTTTTTTATTCCATTGGTATAAAAAAGGACGAACGTTTGAATCAAATGCTTTTTGAATCGTAGAAATCCGATAGATACTTTAGAAGATATGGCTCTTCAAATTAACATACTTTTTTAATTTTTAAAATTTTTGAAGAAAATTAAATTCGCGAAAAAATCGCGATTTTTTTAAAATTAAAAAAACTGAAAATGGATATGTTTTATTGGCTTCATTGAGAATGCATACCGTTAATATAAAGAAAATCGAAGGACCTAAGGTCAGAAAATAGCATTTTTTATGTGTTTTCTGGTGGATTTTGTGATATACTTCATGGGGTCCTAGACTGATATTTCGATGCGTTACACACGGAATGACAAAGTGAGTATACCCCAATACTGTAGTTGGAGGGTATAAAAATATTCAAGAAAAATTATTACGTTGCGTTTTAATCACCAGCTGGAGAATATTTTTGTTATTCACCACGAGGTGAATTATTATCCAAGTTACAAACCCAAGCTAGAAAAATTTTTGGTTTTAAGAAAATGAAAACAGTAATTCTAATATTCTTTTTTGTAAGTCGTTAGCTGCAACTTTTTTAAAATTAGACACCAGCCTAAAAACATTATCATGTTAAAAATTAATCGAAGGTGGTCGGGTCTAAAAGTGAGTGATTTAGCCTGAAATGCCCCATATACTATATACCAAATTTAAAGAACCTATAACCAAAATTACAATTTTTTTAAAATGTCCTTAACCAGCAACCGATATTTTTCATTATGTTATTTCCACTGTCAAAGCAAACATGTTTAAGTCAATATAAATAAAATTGGATTTTTTTCGTTCTAAATTGGCCAACTTTAGCATTATGCGTCGCTTTTCCCTGCCGATGTTTCATATGGTCAACAAAAAATTCTTGCAAGAAAATGGAACCAAGATCAAACGAAAATGTGTTTTACCTACACATGTACTTTAAATTCTAAAAATCCTTAAATTGTTGACCTGACCTCCCAAAACTAACCCTTTATAGGTTTAACAAAATCTCAGCATACTTTAAGGCTTACAATTAACAAAGCTTTAATATAAATCTACCATTTTGAAATTATTTAATATTTCATGGTATTATAGTTCCTTAATTCCAAAAAAAAAAAATTATTATAATACCTTTTATTCTTCTTGTTACAGTAAGTATATTTTTTTCATTTTACGTCTGGCTTATATTTTGCCTAGGTTTCCGCTTGGTATAACCATAAATAACCTTTTTTTTCCTTTAATCAATCGCTCTTAACGACAGCACGTTTCAATGATTTTTGTACAAATTTTCAACATTTACCTTCGTGTGCTACTTCATCGATTTGTCTATTCTTTTTTTTTCATTTCCTTTTTTTTGCAATTATGTAAAAAGAAAAAAAAAAAAATAATAAAATATGTATAGAAAATTAAAATAAGATTTATATTTCCGTTTTAAGCTTTATATATTTTTCAACTTTAAGCTCCCCGTGTTTCTGTTGTATAAGTAAGAAACATACAATCAACAGTTTTCTCTGAAAATCTTTTTTTTTTATATTTTTTATCCTTTTATTTTTTTGACAACAAAGTAAATTTTTCTAACAAATATTTACAACATTACAACGAAAAAATGTTTTCAACAAAACAAGCACAAAATTAAAGTAAATTGCACAATAGTAACAAACAACAGTAGCAGTAGCAGCAGCAACAGCAACATTATTTGAGCAACAACAATCAAATGTCTGTGTATTGAAAACGAAATGAAAAATAATCCCTGTACAAAAGGGATAATAAGAAAAATAAAATATGTATACAACTAAAAAACAAATAAAAATATGTTGAAAGTGAATAAATATCGGTTGACATGGACTTAGATAGCTACTACGCACATATTTTTTTTTAATTCGGTCAATATTATCTCTACAAACCTACGCCAATTTTAAGTTTCTTAATTAATCACTAACTATATACAAACAAAAAAACTGTAGTTTTTGTATATAAAAATGTATGGCATAATTTTAGGGCTTAAAATGTTAACAAAATGATGAATATTTTTGGGGGCGAAATTTAAAATTTTACGATTACACCATTCGAAAACAAGCAAGCTGTATTCAATTAAATTTGAGCCCTAAATGTATGCAACAACAAATGTTAAATAGGGGTCACCAATAATATATATATTTAATATCCCTTTAAAAATATTAAGGATCTCTGAAAGCTGATACATACTGTGTTCTTCGTATTTCAGTGTTTACCCACCAAATTTTTTTTTTTGTTTTTCAACACTTTTTATTAGAATTACATATTATTAAGGCTTAAATTTACTTCACACCTGTTTGTTTTGGTTGCCTTAGTTCTGATTACAGCAATCAAGGTCAAAAATCAAACATATTTTAATTAGTATTTGTTTAAAAAGTAAAAGGAATTATAAATGATGATTCTGGTTTCTTAATTTTTGTAGGTTTGGTAAGTGTTATATTAGCAAATTAATTGGTTGTCTTAGCTATGATAAAGACAGCTAAATTCAGGCAATTATGAATTAAATTCAAACCCACAAAAAATTTAAATTAAAAAAATACTGCTAATATTTATTAAGTAATAAACATTAAAACCAACATAAAAAAAAAATTTAATTCACTCATACTTTTTCGTTTATTTATTATGAGCCCTAAAACTATGCAATACAAAATAAGTGTGTCGTAAAATTAAATGAAAGAAATTGGCTTTAGTAAAAGTAACAAATCAAAAATCCTTCAAGAGGAGGAAATCAAAACAATTCTTAATAATTATTTATTGTTTTTAATTAAATTTCAATAAAGGTGTGTTTGATTTCTGACTATTGCTTCAAATATGTTGTTGCATAGTTTTAGGCCTCAAAATAAATTCACAACTGCTAGTTTTCTGTTGCCTTAAATATAAACCTCGAACTTATTATCCATTATTACGCAAACAGAAAACTAGCATTTATTTTGAGGCCTAAAACTATGCCATTAAAAAAAAAGTATATCGTAAAATTGAATTAATAAAAACCAGTGAAGTAAAGTATACTTAAACCTTCAAGACGAGGAAATAACGACAATCATTCATATTTAAACCAAGGACAATTAAACCAAGTTTCAATATGTTTGATTTCTGACTACTGTTTCGAATATATTGTTGCATAGTTTTAGGCATTAAAATTAATTCGTAACTGCTAGTTTTCTGTTGTCTTAATTATGGTAACTGTTTAGGTCCTAAAAGTATGCAACACATTTTTTAATATAATTTTTAAGTTTTTAAACATATATGAGCAAATCCATTGGAAATTTAACTGACGGATCACCGATTTAGTCTGTTTTTGGTTTTTTGAAAGGCCCCTGGTGGTGCCCTTATTGGACATGTAGGGTCCAGTTTCCAAACTTAAACTCAAAACTACTTCAGATATTACTGGTATGAATTTTGCTGCAATCGGTCCAGTACCTATTTACTGAATAGCCAATTTATTAAAATAAACCACTGTACACCGTTGCGTATGATTGTTATTTAAAGGCAATTATTAATATAAACCACTGGACACCGTTGCGTATGATTGTTATTTAAAGGCAATTACAATATTAATCATTCGCCACTAAAACAGTTTTCAAGCATTTATTATTATAATTATAATAAAAGTGCACTAACTTCAAATGCGTGTAAAAAAAAAAAAATCTAGCTCTGAACTAGAAAAAAGCCTTGAGGGGTATGTTATGGAATATGTCAACTTTCATTTGCTTTTGGTTTCATCCCATTCCGATTTTGGGTGTTGCACTGTGTAATGAATCATATACTTCTAAATTGTTTGTGTCTGTTTCAATAGTCCGATAAAAAAAGAAAATAATCAAAAAAAAATTTTACAGAAAAAATCTGAAAAATTTTGTAGAAAAATCTGAAAATTTTTCGATAACGAAAGATTTGATAATTTTTTTGTAAAAAAATTTTTGAGAGTGGGAGAAGAAATTTTTCTGTTTAAAATGTCCAAGAATCCCAAATATTTCTAGAGAAAAATTGTTTTGGAACTTTTATTTTTTTTTTTTCTATAAAAAATTTAATTTTTCTTAAAAAATCTAAGAATTTAACTGTAGAAAAATAATAAAATTTACTTTAGAGAAAATTTTAGAATTTCTCTATTTAAAAAATATATTAGAACTAAGGACTTTTTCTACAGATAATATGCCTCAGAATCTGAGAGCTATTCTATAAAAAAACTGTCTCAGAATTCGAAATTTTTTGTCTAGAAAAAATGTCTCAGAATTTGAGACTTTCTTCAATAGGAAAAATATATTTCAAATTCTGAATTTTTTTTTTTGTGATTTTAAAATCGAAATTGATTGACAATATTTGAAAATGTTCTTAATAAATGGAAATTTGCCCTTTAGTTGCTATCAGGACAAGTTTCAAGACTTTCTAATTTTTAGAGATCCCTAAAATATGCTACAAAAAATAAGATATCAATAAAATCCATTAAAAATAATATTTTTATGAGAATCCTGTTGGATAAGTACAAGGTCAGACGACAATGTTTTCCTTATTCAATTATTTAAAAAAAAAAAATAAAAATTTAAATAAAATATTTGAAAAATAAAAAAAAAAAAAATCAGACAGCATAAAAAAATTGCCGATTTAAAGTTGAATCAGCTTAAAAAATACTTGATTAGTTGATGTTACCAAGAAAATAAATATTTTTTTTTAACTCTATGCAATCACAAATATTATCTGCTGTAGCGTACAGCACTGATATATGTTTGCTAAATTCGCAAAAAAATAAACACAGTAATCTAAAAATTATAGCAACAAATCCCACATCAAGCGTAAAATTCAATCACAATTAAACTGCAAAAAAAAATGTAGGAAAAAATTATTTTATACTCATTGCATGCCCGGGGTATATGGACATATGGTGGAAAAAAGCACAGAATGTTAATTGAAAATGACAACCATGTACCAAAACATAAAATATAAAACAAATATAAATATATTCAAATACTTATAAATTAAACAGGGCGTAAAATAATGAAGGATATATAAGGGGAAAACGATGATTTTTTTTAATAAAACAACAAAGATTGCACAATTGTCGCAATAACATTTTTTTCGTATTTTAAAATTATTTAAAAAAAAAAAATTTAAAAACTTATATTTAGGCAGATGAAAAATTATTAATTTTACTTTAAACCGTTTATGCATTTTTTTCTATTTTTTGACAGTTAAAAGATTTTGAGTCAAATAATTTTAAGATTCTTAGAAACATTTTTAAAAATGCAGAAAATAAAAACGATTTTAATTTTTTATTTGATCCCAAAAGTATGCAAGCTTTTTAAAATTATTTGTAAAAAACAAGCTTTTTTTTGGCATATATTTAGGCATATACAAAAAAAATATTTATTTAACTTTAAAAAGCTTTAAAACTTTTTCAATCTTTCCCAATAAAAAAAATTGTTTTTTTACCACTAAATCGAATGATTTTGACATTTTTAGAAACATTTCTAAAAATTTCGAAAATCATACGACCATAATCTTAATTTTTCCTTAGATCCTAAAAGTATGTACTCCCTTTTTAAATAAAACAAATAGAATCTGAGGTAGTTTTTTAACATGATAATGTTTTTAGGCTGGTGTCTAATAACTGATTTTTTTTTTATTTTTTATTTAGTTCGGTTTGAGTCCATATAAATTATTTCTGAGAAATAATAATTGTTGTACAATGAGAAAATCTGAAAAAATCAAGTGGCAACACAGGCTAAGTGGAGATGTCGACAGCTTTCGGAAGATGCCACCCTTCAGCACTCCTTCGATTGCCACACACTTAATGTGTGTCAGATTAAATTTAGCCATTTAAATGAAACTTTTGAAGAAATTAAGAATTGGAATTACTCCTCTTTGTGTTGAATAACCCGTATTCACCATCAATTCGTGTTGTATTCATTTGGCAGAAACGTACTCCATCTTAACTTTTTAACAGAGTTGTATTTTTTCCATTGTTAACCCTTAGTAAGACTTTTCAAGTCTTGATTTGAAAATGTGTCTAATTTTGAAAAAGTTGCAGGACGCCACCTCAGTTTGACTATATACATAAGCTAACAGTTTACGAAAAAGAAAACAAGAAATACTATTTTAATTTTCTTAAAACCAAAAACTTTAATAACTTGGGTTTGTAACTTGGATAATAATTCACCTCGTGGGGAATAAAACAAATATTCACCGGCTGGTGAATAAAACGTAACATAATTATTTTGCAACAATATTTTTTTTCCTCAATATTTTTTTTTTCATCAACATTTTTTTTTTTTCATCAATATTTTTTTTTTCATCAATATTTGTTTTTTTCATCAATATTTTTTTTTTTTTCATCAATATTTTTTTTTTTTTCATCAATATTTTTTTTCATCAAAATTTTTTTTCACCAATATTTTTTTCATCAATATTTTTTTTCATCAATATTTTTTTTTTCATCAATATTTTTTTTCATCAATTTTTTTTTTTTCATCAATATTTTTTTCCTCAATATTTTTTTTTCATCAATATTTTTTTTCATCAACATTTTTTTTTTCATCAATATTTTTTTTTCATCAATATATTTTTTTTTTCATCAATATTTTTTTTTCATCAATATTTTTTCTTCATCATTATTTCTTTTTCATCAATATTTTTTTTTCATCAATATTTTTTTTTTCATCTATATTTTTTTTTTCATCAATATTTTTTTTCTTCATAATTTTTTTCACCAATATTTTTTTTTTTTCATCAATATTTTTTATTCATCAATTTTTTTTTCATCAATATTTTTTTTTCATAATTTTTTTTCATCAATATTTTTTTTCATCAATATTTTTTTTTCCTCAATATTTTTTTTTCATCAATATTTTTTTTTTTCATAACTATTTTTTTTTTCATCAATATTTTTTTTTCATCAATATTTTGTTATCATAAATTTTTTTTTCTATAGAACATTCTCCGAATCTGAGAAAATTGTTCTACAGAAAAGTTTTCTGAATCTAAGACATTTTTTCTATAGAAAATTTCTTAGAATCTGAGATATTTTTTTCTATAAAAAATTTGAGAAACTGAAAATTTTTTTCTATAAATAATGAGTGCATACTTTTGGGATTAAATGAAAACTTTGTGTTTCTAACGTTTTTTGACATTTTTTTTAATTTAAAGGACAGTTGGCGGTAGAAAATTTATGGAATTTAATTTTTAAGGTAAAAATTTATTTCTCAGAGTTTCACATAATCTGAGATATTTTTTAATAGAAATTCTCAGAAACTAAGATAGTTTTTCTATTGAAAATTTCTAAGATTCAGAGATTTTTTTTTAGTATAAAAAAATTTTCAGAATCTGCAAACATATTTTATACAAAAAATGAGTGCATATTTTTAGCATTAAATGAAATATTTATGTTAATTATAGTTTTTGAAATTTTTATTTATTTTAAATGACAGTTGATGGCAGAACATCGGAATCTGAAATATTTTTTCTATAAAAAAATTTTTCAGAATTTGAAAAACTAAAAGGTTTTCAGAATTTAAAAAATTTTTCTATAGAAAATTTCTCAGAATATGAGATATTTTTTCTATAGAAAGTTTCCCAGAATCTAAGATGGATTTTCTATAGAAAATTTCTCAGAATCTGAGATATTTTTTATATGGAAAATTTCTTAGAATCTGAGATTTTTTTTCTATAGAAAATTTCTCAGAATCTGATATAATTTTTCTATAGAAAATTTCTCAAAATCTGATATAATTCTGAGATATTTTTCTATAGAAAATTTCTCAGATTCTGAAATATTTTTTCTATAGAAAATTTCTCAGAATCTGAGATATTTTTTCTATAGAAAATTTCTTGTAATCTGAGATATTGATTCTATTAAAAAATTTCTCAGAATCTATAATATTTTTATAAATCTTTTTTCTATAAAATCTTTTTTTATAAAAAAATTTTCAGAATTTGAAAAACTGATTTTGTAGAAAGGTTTTCAGAATTTAAAAAAAATTTTCTATAGAAAATTTCTCAGAATCTGAGACATTTTTTCTATAGAAAATTTCTCAGAATCTGAGATATTTTTTCTACAGAAAATTTCTCAGAATCTGAGATATTTTTGCTATAGAAAATTTCTCAGAATCTGAGATATTTTTTCATAGAAATTCTCAAAAACTAAGATATTTTTTCTATAGAAAATTTCTTAGAATCTGAAAAATAATTTCTATAAAAAATGAGTGCATACTTTTAGGATTAAATAAAATATTTTGATTTGATTTGGTTTTATTGAGTCTTTTTTCAAATTTCATTAACATTGTTTTCTATAAGTAATAATTTTCAAAGATAACTTAAAACTATTGTGTATTATTTTAATAACATCAAAATTAGAAAAATGCGACTGGCTTATACATAAACGGAAAAACTGGAATTTTATAAATTACATTTTCTAAACAATTAATAAAAACAGTACTTGCTCCCGGCACTTGCAACAACTCATAGAGTAAGATCTACTCTTTATAACCTTAAAATTAAAAAAAAAATTAAAACTAGACTTAATACTAATTTAAATTAAGAGAAAAATAATAGATAAATAAAAAAATAAAAAAATTAATATAATAGAAAAGGGGAAAAAAATTAAAAAAGAAAAATAAAAAATTATCCCCTGTGTATACCAGGAGTTGGAGAAGAATAGAAGTTGAGACCAGGAATGTTACTAATTTGTTCCTGTATTATTCCAATTGCAGAAAGATAATTAGTATTAGACCAACTGAACCCTGTCTCAGAAGACAATATGTCCTGAATAACGTTTCCTTCAAAATTTATCAATCTGTTAACAAATCGTCTCATAAGGTCAAGAGCATAGTCGGAAAGTGGTAGTAAAGACGCCTCCCTGTATATAAAATTGTTAGAAAATCTCTTATTACGATATTCATAGTTTCTCTCTATGCACTTCCGTACAATATGACGCTCAAAAACCTCCATTTTCCTCATAAACGTTGGGGATATGCTAAACCATACCGTAAATGCATAAAGAAGAATGGGTCGAATACTAACCTTATAGAGAAGTAACTTGGTCCTCACCGGCATTGATCTATTATTAAATAACCTCGAAAAGGCACCCTTTACTCTATTGGCTTTATCCAAGTTGTACAATACGTGTTTGTTAAATTTCAAAAGCTTGTTAAAATTAACGCCAAGGTATTTGAAACTATCCCTAAATTCAATTTCATTACCATTTAAAAATAGCTGTAAATTCTTACTTTCGCAAGCACAAGGCATTACTCTTAGAAATGTTTATCCTGATTCCCCAATGACAATAAAAATCATTAACCTTTTCCAAATGTAACGAAACCTGCTGTAGAGCAATTTGGGGCGATTCATCATGGGCATATAAGAGAGAATCGTCGGCATAAAGTATACCCTTAGAATCATGAAACTCATGGGGGAAATCATAAATAAAAATGTTGTAAAGATGAGGGGTCAATATTGACCCCTGGGGTACACCACAAGTAACCGATCCCTGTAGTGACAGGGCATTATCCATTTGTACACAAAATCTCCTGTCATCGAAAAAGCTTTTAAACATTTTAATTATAGAAGGATCAAAACCTATTGCAACCATTTTATACAATATCCCATTATGGTATGCTTTATCAAAAGCCTTTTCGATGTCAAGAGATACAGCTACAGTACATCGACGCTCCCGTAAGATCTGTATGACGTCATTATGAAATTTTAATAGGGCATGAGATGTAGAATTCCCCTTTTTAAAGCCAAACTGGTTTTGAGGAATATACGGTCCGCTCACCCCTATATCCATCTTTTCCCTCATAATTCTCTCTAGCAGCTTCCCCAAGTTGGACAACAAAGAAATCGGCCTCAACCCGTTGACATCACTGTTGCCTTTTTGCTTTGGAATTGGCACTATTTTCGCTACCTTCCAAGCGTTCGGAAAATAACAATTGTTAATACAATTGTTAAATATTATAGTCAAGTACTCAAAAGCTTTAATTGGAAATTTTCTTATCAAATAATTCTAAATGTTATCTAAGCCATAAGACTTTTTGTTGTTAATAAGTTTGGAGTTTTCTAAAATATTGTTTAACGTAGTAAATTTTGAAATGTTCCGACTATTTAAAGAAGTCGAATTGTTGTCAAATGTCATTAAAGAATTTGGAATTTGTGAAATTGTATTACTAATTGCTTCCTCAACATCCGAGACATCTCTGTTCGGAGGGGTGCCCTGATAAATCGTTGTAAAATGATCCTTCAAAATGTTTAATTTCTGATCTGATTCCGTTATCCTCACGCCGCACAGTGCGACATTTGGCCAATCTAGGTGGACAAAAATCGAAAAATAAAAGTTGGCGGATTGTTATAATTTAAATGAATGTGACAGCAAACAATCCATATACTGTGGAAATAATCATATTATGAAGAAAAAAGTGCTGTTTCATTTGATACAGGAGTTTAAAGTCACATCTTGTAATAGACTTTTGAGAAATAATATATATTTTTGAGCACCATCCCAACTTCAAACACTTATAACTTTTTTGTTGTTGGAGTTATAAGTCCATTTTTTTGTTGTTAAATAAAGCATTTTTAATCTAGTTTTTAAATCCGTGCTCATTTTTCAATTTAATTGAAAACTTATTGTTGTAATTTATTAAAAACAAAAATTAAAAATAAAAAAAAAATAAATAAAAAAAACTGAAACTTCGTTGGAAGAAAACTATAGTTTCCTCACGCTCCCTCACACGACCTATACATGTAGCAGGTGTTGGAATGTCTCTAGTAAGAGATTAAACCATGTTTGCTGGCGATTTTTTGCGATTTATAGAGAATTTTAAAGTTTAGTGAACGTCTAAAATGGACTTTTTGCTTGATATTTTTTTTAATTCCAGAGACTTTTAGTCTTAAACTATATGAAAAATACACTTATATTGCACATAAAATTAAATGATTATGTGAGAATATATTATAATATAAAATGTAATGTGTTATTACACCAAACCCTTGTTTAACGGCATTACATTTTTTTTAGCGATGTTTAGTTTTTGTATAAAATATGGGAAAATTGAATAATTGTTAAATTCGTAGAATTCGCAATGAAATTAAAATGATGAAAACCAAATAACTTTAATTTTTTGGTTTGAAATTCTAAAATATGAGTGATACAAAGCACACGATTTCAATAAATTACTGTACTGCTATTTCTATTGTAAAATCTTTTTGTGTGTAATAAAATTATAAAACTGCAAATAGTGGGTGGACCACGCCCCTTTTTGTTACAGTATAGAGTTAATTTTTCAATGTACATAAGTAAAAAATTAAATCTAGCCCAAGGTTGTCCAGCTTAAATATCTGTTATAAAAAAGTGGGCGTATACCGCCCATCAATAATTATCTTCGAGGTTGTTGTGTACAATTATTTTTACAATATGGTACACTAATAATAATTTTTTTTACAAAATTTCACAAAAATTCTTCAAATTATTTAAGCAATTTCTTAAAAAATAGTTAATTTCCCAAAAATGGGCGTGGCAATTGTTTGATTGTTCCAAATTTTGTTGTCAATATTAGTTATGTCCTACATTATTATCAAACCAAATTTCACGCCAGGATCTTTTAAATTAGATTTTTGTCCACCTAGATTGGCCAAATGTCGCACTGTGCGCCGTTAACTGAAATATCCTTAACTCCGGATTGCTTTCTATTTCCTATAATATTAAAAATTTGTTTATACGCCCACGCCCAGGTCTGATTTCCTTTAGCTTGCTACTAAATAAATTTGCCTGTTCTAATTCAATATTCTCCTTTATAATAATCTTAATCAGCTCCACTTGCTTCGAAATAAGCAAATATTCAGGATGCCTTCTATTCAATGTCCGAGAGAATATTCTCTTTAAATCCCTCTGCCAGTTATATTTAATTCTCAATAGCCTCCTCACATTATCAGACACAACAAATTTTCTATTCTTACCCGAAACATTCTTAGAATGCATTTTGGTCACAAAATTTACAGTAGTAACAAACTCCTCTATAAAATAATCAATTTCCTCATTAGTCAAATTTCGATCATCCGGTGGGAAATGATTTAATAAAGTGGTACTAATATCAATTTTGAAAGTGTTCCAATCCGTGTTCCTAAAGGAAACATGAGGGTTGGGATTACTAAAAATAAAGTCGAAGTCTGAAAAGTATAACTGAAGTTTCAGTGGAAGGTGATTCGAAAAAGATGGCAGCGTAAAAGTTCTGTAATTTTCATCAAGATTATTAATAATGCCCTCGCTAACAATAAAATGATCCAGATGCGAAGAACCACCCGGGTACGTTGGAAAAGAATCACAAATTCTGGTTACTACAATAGACTCATTAAGAAGCCAATTCGACAATACCTCACCGTTAAAGTTGTTATTCGTGTCCCCCCATGAACCGTGTTTTGCATTTAGATCACCACCTAAAATTAAACCATCGAAGTTTGCAGAAAAGTCTAGAATCAACGCAAGACCACGGCAGATTATCTGACGATTGGTGTTGCTTGGAATATACAAAGATCCACAGATAATTTTCTTAACGCTACCGTTCATGTAAACATCCATTTCCACAAACAGATTTGGAAAATTAATACCCGGTATGACCACCCTCGAAAAAGAAAAAGAGTTTTTTAGAGCTAAACCAACGCCCACAGAGCTTTCGTCCCTCAACACATCAAAATTATCCAAATATACATTATTATCCTTAGGTAAATGCAATTCTTGCAAAAAAGCAATATCAATATTATATTGATCCAGTAACACGTTCAGTTCAATCTTCCTACTAATATTCATGAGAGAACCAACGTTAAATGTCAATAAATTTATATATCTACGGCCCAAGACATTGTGAATATCTCTCATTAAACTCAAGCACTCCTTTTTGGCTTGATCTCTTGAAAAGGCTTTGTTATTGTAATTATCCATAAACATTTTAATTCTATCCTCCAGCGTTAAAGGTTCTGGATCACACAACATTTTTGCAATCTTCATAAATTCCTCAAAAATAACCGGTTTTTCCAGTCTATTCCGCCCCGGAGTATCATTTGCACCCCCTAGAAAACTCGCAAATGTCCTATTTAATGACACGGTCTTGTGTGGATTCAATGCCCTCGCGACATTTTCTGCTGCGGCGCTCTTGCGAGCCTTAGACTCCTCAATTGTCTTTTTTTTAAACGACACGTATCTCTTGTAAGATGGACACCCCTTGTAGCTCGCAGTATGCCCACTTTCATTACAATTTACGCAAAACGGAGACATATCACTTCCAGAAATGACCTCGCATCCACCACGCTCGTGCTCTTTATCACATTTCACACACGAAAAAGGCCGGGTACAATTCTTTGAAAAATGACCCCATTGTTGACACCTCCAACATTGAGGTACCCTGGTACTAGACTTTGGGCGTTCCCATGACACTACCTGATTAAGGATATACTTTATGCCAAGAATTTCCTTCACTCTACGGTCAGCCTTTAGAGTCACCAAAAATAAACCTGTATCCACCCCTTGCTTCTTGGAAAATTCTGTTTCGAATTTCGAAACAGAATCAATAGTATCCGGTACCATTCTATCAATATCCGCCTTTATCTGATTGCTATCCGACTTGTAGAACAAACCACGACACACTACACTTTGACGTTTTAACTCCTTGGGAGTGTACGAATAAGAAGAAATATTTTTCTCCTTCAACAGTTGCATCATTTCAGAATGAGCAGATGCGTCTCTAAAATACAATTTGCTTTTGTATTTTGATTGATTCTGAATTTTAAATTCAACGTTTTTCACCTTAAGTTGGTCAATTAGAGATTTTATGTTCACATTCTGAAGAAATATTGGAGGACAAAATGCATTCCTGGTCTTTACCTGTTGTCCAGTGTTAGTGTTACGTCCACTATTATTATTATTCCTAAAATTTCTATTTTTCTCTACCTCCCTTTCGGGTTCTAAATCTAAATCACCTAACAGCGAATACTTATTTGTACGATTAATATTAGCATCTATATTATTTACATTTTTTAAATTTTTAAATTCAAATTTTGACAAATCAATATTTACGTCATCTTGAAATTTTCTTTTCTTGTTGTTGACGGTTCTAAATTCACTCTCTATTGAATAAATGGAACTTGTTTCATGGTCCATATCGTTATCAAACGCATCCGTCACTGGTAAATTGGGAATTTGATTACTCTCCTGAGGGTGTACATTGCTGTTTGATGGCACAGGCTCTTGAGAAGTATCGATTGTTGACTGCGCCGGTTTTCCAAACACGGCGTCATATAATTGCTTACCCAATTGGGTGTTCTTAACATTACCAGCTTTTCCATTTGAACTACCTACTGATTGTAAGACAGCTGCATTCAAATTGACATTATTATCAGCCTTTTTCGTTTTGGGAATAGCTCCCATGTGAGCATAAAGATTACTATCAAGCGCACCAACATTTGTTGTTTCATTGTTATCGTTGGGCGGCCGCCCTCCCGTTTGGGATAAGGATGGCTTTTTACCCATTTTCAATCACAAGCACACACTTAAATTAGTGCTAATAGTTTTCGTTTTATAATTTTGTCAAATACACACAAAATCAAATTTGAAATAATTAATTTTTTTGAATTTTTATGTCTCTTTTTTTTTTATTTTAAATTTTCACAAAATTAATTTTTAATTTTCAAAACACGTCTGATATGTTTCACAGTTGACAACAAACTCCCCATTAAATAAAAGCTTTATGTAACTTATGATTTTTGACATTTTTATTTATTTTAAATTTCAGTTGATGGCAGAAAATTTATGGAATTTTATTTTTAATGTGAAAATTTATTTCTTAGAATCTGAAATCTATTTTCTATAAAAATTTTTTCAGAGTTTGAAAAACTGATTTTGTAGAAAGGTTTTAAGAATTTAAAAAATTGTTTCCATAGAAAATTTCTCAGAATCTGAGATATTTTTTCTATAGAAAATTTCTCAGAATCTGAGATATTTTTTCTATAGAAAATTTCTCAGAATCTGAGATATTTTTTCTATAGAAAATTTCTCAGAATCTGAGATATTTTTTCAATAGAAAATTTCTCAGAATCTGAGATATTTTTTCTATAGAAAATTTCTCAGAATCTGAGATATTTTTTCTATAGAAAATTTCTCAGAATCTGAGATATTTTTTCTATAGAAAATTTCTCAGAATCTGAGATATTTTTTCTATAGAAAATTTCTCAGAATCTGAGATATTTTTTCTATAGAAAATTTCTCAGAATCTGAGATATTTTTTCTATAGAAAATTTCTCAGAATCTGAGATATTTTTTCTATAGAAAATTTCTCAGAATCTGAGATATTTTTTCTATAGAAAATTTCTCAGAATCTGAGATATTTTTTCTATAGAAAATTTCTCAGAACCTGAGATATTTTTTCTATAGAAAATTTCTCAGAATCTGAGATATTTTTTCTAAAGAAAATTTCTCAGAATCTGAGATATTTTTTCTATAGAAAATTTCTCAGAATCTGAGATATTTTTTCTATAGAAAATTTCTCAGAATCTGAGATATTTTTTCTATAGAAAATTTCTCAGAATCTGAGATATTTTTTCTAGAGAAAATTTCTCAAGATCTATAGAAAATTTCTCAGAATCTGAGATATTTTTTCTATAGAAAATTTCTCAGAATCTGAGATATTTTTTTTATAGAAAATTTCTCAGAATCTGAGATATTTTTTTTTATAGAAAATTTCTCAGAATCTGAGATATTTTTTCTATAGAAAACTTCTCAGAATCTGAGATATTTTTTCTATAGAAAATTTCTCAGAATCTGAGATATTTTTTCTGTAGAAAATTTATCAGAATCTGAGATATTTTTTTTATAGAAAAATTCCCAGAATCTGAGATATTTTTTCTATAAAAAATTTCTCAGAATCTGGGATATTTTTTCTATAGAAAATTTCTCAGAATATGAGATATTTTATTTCTCAGAATCTGAGATATTTTTACTATAGAAAATTTCTCAGAATCTGAGATAATTTTTCTATAGAAAATTTCTCACAATCTGAGATTTTTTTCTATAGAAAATTTCTCAGAATCTGAGATATTTTTTCAATAGAAAATTTCTCAGAATATGTGATTTGTTTTTCTATAAAAAATTTCTTAGAATCTGAGATAATTTTTCTATAGAAAATTTCTCAGAATCTGAGATGTTTTTTTATAGAAAATTTCTCAGAATCTGAGATATTTTTTCTATAGAAAATTTCTCAGAATCTGAGATATTTTTTCTATAGAAAATTTCTCAAAATCTGAGATATTTTTTCTATAGAAAATTTCTCAGAATCTGAAATATTTTTTTTATAGAAAATTTGTCAGAATCTGAGATATTTTTTTTTATAGAAAATTTCTCAGAATCTGAGATATTTTTTCTATAGAAAATTTCTCAGAATCTGAGATATTTTTTTTTAATAGAAAATTTCTCAGAGTCTGAGATATTTTTTCTATAGAAAATTTCTCAGAATCTGAGATAATTTTTCAATAGAAAATTTCTCAGAATCTGTGATTTGTTTTTCTACAAAAAATTTCTCAGAATCTGAGATATTTTTCTATAGAAAATTTCTCAGAATCTGAGATATTTTTTTTATAGAAAATTTCTCAGAATCTGAGATATTTTCTCTATAGAAAGTTTCTCAGAATCTGAGGTATTTGTTCTATAGAATATTTCGCAGAATCTGAAGAAAAAAAAATTTTCAGAATCTGAAAAATTTTTACTATGAAAAAATGAGTGCATACTTTTAGGCTTAAATGAAAACTTTGTGTTACTTATGATTTTTGACATTTTTATTTATTTTAAATGACAGTTGATTGCAGAAAATTTATGGAATTTAATTTTTGTTGTAAAAATGTATTTCTCAGAATCTGATAACTTTTTTCTGTTGGAAATTTTTCAGAATTTGTAAAACTGATTTTGTAGAAAGTTTTTAAAAATTTAAAAATTGTTTCTATAGAATATTTATTTTTAATAGAAAATTCTCAGAATCTGAGATATTTTTTCTATAGAAAATTTTTCAGAATCTTAGATATATTTTTTATAAAAAGATTTCTCAGAATCTGAGATCATTTTTCTATCGAAAATTTTTTTTCAGAATCTAAGATTTTTTTTCTACACAAAATTTTTCAAAATCTGAGAAATTTTTCTATAGAAAATTTCTCAGAATCTGTGATATTTTTCCTATAGAAAATTTCGCAGAATCTGAGAATATTATTAATCTGAAATATTTTTTGTAAAAAATTTTTCTATAAAAAAATTAGTGCATACTTTTAGAAGTAAATGAAAACTTTGTGTTACTTATATTTTTTGATATTTTTCTAAAAATATTCAACTCACAATCAGTGGTATAAATAAAAAAAATATAATTTTTATCTTCGCCTAAAAATATGCACTAAAAGAAGCTTATATTAGTGTTTTAAAAATAATTTAGAAAATCTAATTGTGTTATAAAAGAAAATCTTATTGTGACAATCTTATCGTAACAGTTGCCCTTAAAAAGAATTACATTATATAAAACTGTGCAACTCCCTTCGTCTGTTCCAGCTTACCTACGCTTAAAAATTGTATATTTTTTAACAATAAAATATCAAATAGTCATAGAAATGATACCATATGTTTGTTTCAATTATAGGAAATTGAAAATTATACTTTCCAATTCCAATCATTGATTTTAAACGTTTTGTTATTGTTTTGTAAAATTTTTATAAAATTCCATAAAAATAAAAAAAAAAATCTTTTTCAATTTCCGTTAAATTTCCAAATAATTTTAATATAAAAAATGTTTTTATTGTACCGTTTTGTGAAATAACAATTTTTTAAATTTTATTTCAATTCCAGGTTATCTTCTTTTATATCAATTTTAAAATCTTTTTGTTCATTTTTTTTAATTTCAACACTTTATTTTTATTTTTTTATAAAATTTTTGTACATTTGATATTACTTTCAGAGAATTATTGAGCAATTTGTTTTACAGAATATTGAAAAAAAATATACAAAAATTTATTTACTTTTTTTATTTCACTTGACATTTACACCTAGAAAGTTCAAAAAAAAATTGGAATTCAGGTGAACATACCATAATTTCCGTTTCCTGTTTTTACTTGACTTGTTTGTGAGTTCTCAAAAGAACATAGCAAATGATAAAAAAAAAAACATGAATGAATTGGAAATTGAAAATAAAAAACGAGAAATGTAAAGAATCTATTAGGAAATAAAAGAGCTTGAAATTGTGTAAAATGTATTACCACGAAAAATTTTATTGATTTTAAATGACAGTTGATAGCAGAAAATTTATGAAATTTAATTTTTTATGGTAAAAATTTAAATTTTTGACAAATTTTTTTTATAGAAAATTTCTTAAAATATGAGAATTTTTTTTATCTGTTAAAAATTATTCAAAATTTTCAAAATCTTACCTATAGAACATTTTTTAAAATCTAGGTACAGTTGCTATATAAACAGTTTTCTATAGAAAATTTCTCAAAATCTGAGACATTTTTTCTATATAAAATTTCTCAGAATCTGAAACAATTTTTCTATATAAAATTTCTCAGAATCTGAGATAATTTTTCAATAGAAAATTTCTCAGAATCTGAGATAATTTTTCTATAGAAAATTTCTCAGAATCTGATATAATTTTCCTATAGAAAATTTCTCAGAATCTGAGATAATTTTTCTATAGAAAATTTCTCAGAATCTGAGATAATTTTTCTATAGAAAATTTCTCAGAATCTGAGATAATTTTTCTATAGAAAATTTCTCAGAATCTGAGATAAATTTTCTATAGAAAATTACAGAATCTGAGATAATTTTCTATAGAAAATTTTACAGAATCTGAGATAATTTTTCTATAGAAGAATTCTCAGAATCTGATATAATTTTTCTATAGAAAATTTCTCAGAATCTGAGATAATTTTTTTATAGAAAATTTCTCAGAATCTGAGATAATTTTTCTATAGAAAATTTCTCAGAATCTGAGATAATTTTTCTATAGAAAATTTCTCAGAATCTGAGATAATTTTTCTATAGGAAATTTCTCAGAATCAGAGATAATTTTTCTATAGAAATTTTTTTTTAGAATCTGAGATAATTTTTCTACATACAATTTTTCAGAATCTGAGATAATTTTTCTATAGAAAATTTCTTAGAATGTGAGATTATTTTTCTATTGAAAATATTCCAGATTCTGAGATATTTTTTCTACAGAAAATTTCTCAGAATATGAAATATTTTTACTTTAGAACATTTTCAGAATCTGAAATATTTTTCTTACTTTTGGTACATTTTATATTTCGATATAAAATGGTCTTAGAAACTTAAATTTTGGAATATAGGTTCATCTCCCGGAAAATAGATCATCTATGGCTGGGTATTTGCCAATGTTGATTCTTAAGTAGTAAAATGGCTAAAAAAGTGTACTTTTGGAACTGTTTTTTACTTACATAAATAATTGTCATACAAACTAGAAATGTGGAATGTAGGATGCTTTGGTGAATAAAATATTTTGGAGAAAGTACTTTTTCGAAATTGCGTTTCTTAGGGGGATAAAAGTGGTAAAAAAATGTGCTTTTGGTACTTTTGATATGTACTAAAATAATGAACCTAGACACTTGATATTTGGACTGTAGGATGCGTTAGTTAAATAAAACATTTTGGAACAAGTACTTTTCGAAAATTATGTTACTATGAGTCGTAAAAGGGTTAAAATTGTGTGTTCTTTTTATATTTCTGAATATACCTAATGATCCTACCTTTAGTAAATTACATTTATTAAAAAGAACCTTTTATAAAAAGTACCTTTTTTAAAAAGTACCTTTTATAAAAAGTACCTTTTATAAAAAGTACCTTTTATAAAAAGTACCTTTTATAAAAAGTACCTTTTATAAAAAGTACCTTTTATAAAAAGTACCTTTTATAAAAAGTACCTTTTATAAAAAGTACCTTTTATAAAAAGTACCTTTTATAAAAAGTACCTTTTATAAAAAGTACCTTTTATAAAAAGTACCTTTTATAAAAAGTACCTTTTATAAAAAGTACCTTTTATAAAAAGTACCTTTTATAAAAAGTACCTATTATAAAAAGTACCTTTTATAAAAAGTACCTTTTATAAAAAGTACCTTTTATAGAAAGTACCTTTTATAAAAAGTACCTTTTATAAAAATTACCTTTTATAAAAAGTACCTTTTATAAAAAGTACCTTTTATAAAAAGTACCTTTTATAAAAAGTATCCTAGAACCTATCAAAAGGATAGGTTCTAGTACCTTTTATAAAAAGTACCTTTTATAAAAAGTACCTTTTATAAAAAGTACCTTTTATAAAAAGTACCTTTTATAAAAAGTACCTTTTATAAAAAGTACCTTTTATAAAAAGTACCTTTTATAAGAAGTACCTTTTATAAAAAGTACCTTTTATAAAAAGTAACTTTTATTAAAAGTACCTTTTATAAAAAGTACCTTTTATAAAAAGTACCTTTTATAAAAAGTACCTTTTGTAAAAAGTACCTTTTATAAAAAGTACCTTTTATAAAAAGTACCTTTTATAAAAAGTATTTTTTATAAAAAGTACCTTTTATAAAAAGTACCTTTTATAAAAAGTACCTTTTATAAAAAGTACCTTTTATAAAATGTACCTTTTATAAAAAGTACCTTTTATAAAAAGTACCTTTTATAAAAAGTACCTTTCATAAAAAGTATCCTAGAACCTATCAAAAGGACCCATCCTAGAACCTATCAAAAGGACCTATCCTAAAACCTATCAAAAGGACCCATCCTAGAACATATCAAAAGGACCGATCCTAAAACCTATCAAAAGGACCTATCCTAAAACCTATCAAAAGGACCTATCCTAAAACCAATTAAAAGGACCTATCCAAAACCTATTAAAAGGACCTATCCTAGAACCTATCAAAAGGACCTATCCTAAAACCAATTAAAAGGACCTATCCTAAAACCTATCAAAAGGTCCTATCCTAAAACCTCTCAAAAGGACCCATCCTAAAGCCTATCAAAAGGACCTATCCTAAAACCTATCAAAAGGACCTATCCTTAAACCTATCAAAAGGACCTATCCTAGAACCTATCAAAAGGACCTTTCATAAAACCAATTAAAAAGACCTATCCTAAAACCTAAAAAAAGTACTTTTTATAAAAAATACGTTTTATAAAAAGTACCTTTTATAAAACGTTCATTGCACATTTAATTTAATCTTTTGAAGACACAATTTTCTTCTTCAATCAAAAATCACAAACATAGAATATCTTTTGATTGTTTGTTAATTTTGACATGGTAAATACAAATATCAAAAAATTTCTAAAATCGGTCAAGCGAAATATCGTTATTTGAAATTTGTAAAAAATCCAAAAACGGTGTTTTTTTCCTAAATTCAAGGAACTGTTTTTTACTTACATAAATAATTGTCATACAAACTAGAAATGTGGAATGTAGGATGCTTTGGTGAATAAAATATTTTGGAGAAAGTACTTTTTCGAAATTGCGTTTCTTAGGGGGATAAAAGTGGTAAAAAAATGTGCTTTTGGTACTTTTGATATGTACTAAAATAATGAACCTAGACACTTGATATTTGGACTGTAGGATGCGTTAGTTAAATAAAACATTTTGGAACAAGTACTTTTCGAAAATTATGTTACTATGAGTCGTAAAAGGGTTAAAATTGTGTGTTCTTTTTATATTTCTGAATATACCTAATGATCCTACCTTTAGTAAATTACATTTATTAAAAAGAACCTTTTATAAAAAGTACCTTTTTTAAAAAGTACCTTTTATAAAAAGTACCTTTTATAAAAAGTACCTTTTATAAAAAGTACCTTTTATAAAAAGTACCTTTTATAAAAAGTACCTTTTATAAAAAGTACCTTTTATAAAAAGTACCTTTTATAAAAAGTACCTTTTATAAAAAGTACCTTTTATAAAAAGTACCTTTTATAAAAAGTACCTTTTATAAAAAGTACCTTTTATAAAAAGTACCTTTTATAAAAAGTACCTTTTATAAAAAGTACCTTTTATAAAAAGTACCTTTTATAAAAAGTACCTTTTATAAAAAGTACCTTTTATAAAAAGTACCTATTATAAAAAGTACCTTTTATAAAAAGTACCTTTTATAAAAAGTACCTTTTATAGAAAGTACCTTTTATAAAAAGTACCTTTTATAAAAATTACCTTTTATAAAAAGTACCTTTTATAAAAAGTACCTTTTATAAAAAGTACCTTTTATAAAAAGTATCCTAGAACCTATCAAAAGGATAGGTTCTAGTACCTTTTATAAAAAGTACCTTTTATAAAAAGTACCTTTTATAAAAAGTACCTTTTATAAAAAGTACCTTTTATAAAAAGTACCTTTTATAAAAAGTACCTTTTATAAAAAGTACCTTTTATAAGAAGTACCTTTTATAAAAAGTACCTTTTATAAAAAGTAACTTTTATTAAAAGTACCTTTTATAAAAAGTACCTTTTATAAAAAGTACCTTTTATAAAAAGTACCTTTTATAAAAAGTACCTTTTGTAAAAAGTACCTTTTATAAAAAGTACCTTTTATAAAAAGTACCTTTTATAAAAAGTACCTTTTATAAAAAGTATTTTTTATAAAAAGTACCTTTTATAAAAAGTACCTTTTATAAAAAGTACCTTTTATAAAAAGTACCTTTTATAAAATGTACCTTTTATAAAAAGTACCTTTTATAAAAAGTACCTTTTATAAAAAGTACCTTTCATAAAAAGTATCCTAGAACCTATCAAAAGGACCCATCCTAGAACCTATCAAAAGGACCTATCCTAAAACCTATCAAAAGGACCCATCCTAGAACATATCAAAAGGACCGATCCTAAAACCTATCAAAAGGACCTATCCTAAAACCTATCAAAAGGACCTATCCTAAAACCAATTAAAAGGACCTATCCTAAAACCTATTAAAAGGACCTATCCTAGAACCTATCAAAAGGACCTATCCTAAAACCAATTAAAAGGACCTATCCTAAAACCTATCAAAAGGTCCTATCCTAAAACCTCTCAAAAGGACCCATCCTAAAGCCTATCAAAAGGACCTATCCTAAAACCTATCAAAAGGACCTATCCTTAAACCTATCAAAAGGACCTATCCTAGAACCTATCAAAAGGACCTTTCATAAAACCAATTAAAAGGACCTATCCTAAAACCTAAAAAAAGTACTTTTTATAAAAAATACGTTTTATAAAAAGTACCTTTTATAAAACGTTCATTGCACATTTAATTTAATCTTTTGAAGACACAATTTTCTTCTTCAATCAAAAATCACAAACATAGAATATCTTTTGATTGTTTGTTAATTTTGACATGGTAAATACAAATATCAAAAAATTTCTAAAATCGGTCAAGCGAAATATCGCTATTTGAAATTTGTAAAAAATCCAAAAACGGTGTTTTTTTCCTAAATTCAAGAAACTGTTTTAAAAAAATCTTTTTTTTTTTTCCAATGACTATTTTATAAAGATTGCGACAATCGTTTGTTTGAACTTTATTTGAACTTCGATTAAAATTAAGAGTTTTTGGTAAAAATTTTCAAAAAATCCAAAATTTTGGAGCCCCATGAGTTTAAATGATCGGATTTGGCAAAAATTAATTTTCAAGTTTCGTGAAAATAAAAAAAATGTTGAGATTTTTTTCTAATTGCTTGATCGGAGAAAAAAACCGTAATTTTTTTGCAAATTTTAAATAACAATATCTCGAAAACCAATCCACCGATTTTTTTTTTTTTTAATTCGTGCTCAGCTCATCAAAATTATAAAATATGATGTATCGCAAGACAAATTTGTTTTTCTTTTTTTGCCGCACAGTGGGGCACTTTGGGTTAATTTGTATGACATATTTTTAAGGTCTAGTAAAATAAAAATTTATCCGGACACTTGGTAAAAGCAAATGTAGAAGAAATAATGCTACTCTAATTAAGTTTGTAATAATTGTATACAAATTTAAAAGAAAAATCTTCATTTTCTACAATATTAAACGGACAACAATATGCAATTGCAAATAATTGGAAATGAGAATGTGTGTAGTTGAAAATGAGCATATGTGTAGTTGTAAATACAATGTTGTTAGCACTTGTATTGGGTGTAAGTAACTGTATTTGTATTAGTGTTTGTGTACACATATGAGTAACTCCATAAACCTCTGTAAATTTATATATATGTATATGACTAAAAACATGTGTGCGTGTGATTATTATGTATTATGTTTATATTTTAGACCTACGACATACACAAAATCACACATACATCCACGCAGAGTGTTGAACAATAAATGTCATTAACAAATATAACAGTCTGTTGCATGAACAAACATGCTCATATAAATGTAAACATAGTTAACAAAACAACAAATTCAGCAAAATAGCAACAGCAGCAAAATCTTTAGCAGTTACATACACACACTCACATATATTATTAAATTAAATGTTAAACAATTGTGTAAACATTAGGTAAAACATTAAAACACTGTATACCAAAAATATAAAAAAAAAATAAATTCTCTATTGAAAAAATATTTCAGATTATGAGAATTTCCAAGAAATTTTGTTCAGAACAAATATTTTTGGATTCTGAAATTTTTTTTTAAGAATTTTTCTGTAGTAAAAAACTTTTCAGATTCTGAGGAATTTTCTTTAGAACAAATTTTCAGGTACTAAGAAATTTTCTTGAGAACAAATTTTTCAGTATCCTGAAATTTTTTTTATACCCGTGTAAAAATCGATTAGATCTTGTTAGATCTACTTTTATCTAATTATATATGATTGCATCTGATTGTATATAATTATATCTGGTCAGATATAATTAAATGTCAATTTTGTGGCAATGTTGACCAAATCCGAGATATAATTAGATCTCGATTTTGGACATTTCAGATATAATTATATGCAATCAGATACGATCATATATGAACATATATGAACAGATCAGATAAGATCTAATACATTTTTACACGGGAAGAGAAAATTTTTCAGATTCTAAAAAATTTCTTACTAAAATCTCTCAGAATCTGAGATATTTGTTCTATAGAAAATTTCACAGAATCTGAGCTATTTTTTATATAGAAAATATCTTAGCATCTGAGATATTTTTTCTATAGAAAATTTCTAAAATCTGAGATATTTTTTCTATAGAAAATTTCTCAGAGTCTGAGATATTTTTTCTATAGAAAATTTCTCGGAATCTGAGATATTTTTTCCAAAGAAAATTTCTCAGAATCTGAGATATTTTTTCTATAGAAAATTTCTTAGAATCTGAGATATTTTTTCTATAAGAAATCTCTCAGAATCTGAGATATTTTTCGATAAAAAATTTCTCAAAAATATCTCATATATTTTTTAATTAGAAAGTTTCTCAGAATCTGAGATATTTTTTCTATAGAGAATTTCACAGAATCTGAGATATTTCCTCTATATAAAATTTCTCAGAATCAGAGATATTTTTTTCTATAGAAAATTTCTCTAAATTAGAGGTATTTTTTTCTATAGAAAATTTCTCAGAATCTGAGGTATTTCAGTATTCTCAGAATTTGAGGTATTTTTTTCTATAGAAAATTTCTCAGAATTTGAGGTATTTTTTTCTATAGAAAATTTCTCAGAATCTGATAGATTTTTTTTATAAAAAATTTGTCAAAATCTGAGTTATTTTTTATAGAAATTGAGAAATTTTCTATAGAAAAAATATCAAAATCTGAGATATTTTTTATAGAAATTGAGATATTTTCTATAGAAAAAATATCTCAGAATCTGAGATATTTTTTCTATAGAAAATTTCTCGGAATCTGAGATATATTTTCTATAGACAATTTCTCAGAATCTGAGATATGTTTTCTATAGAAAATTTCTCGGAATCTGAGATATTTTTTCTATCGAAAATTTCTTAAAATCTGTGGTATTTTTCTATAGAAAATTTCTCAGAATCTGAGATATTTTTTCTATAGAAAATTTTTCAGAATCTGAGATAATAATAGAAAATTTCTCAGAATCTGAGATAATTTGTCAGAATCTGAGATAATTTTTCTATAGAAAATTTCTCAGAATCTGAGATAATTTTTCTATAGAAAATTTCTCAGAATCTGAGATAATTTTTCTATAGAAAGTTTCTCAGAATCTGAGATATTTTTTTCTGTTAAAATTTTTTTCTATAAAGTTTCTCAGAATCTGAGATATTTCTTCCATAGAAAACTTTCAGAATCTGAGATATTTTTTCTATAGAAAATTTCTCAGAATCTAAGATATTTTTTCTATTGAAAATTTCTCGGAATCTGAGATATTTTTTCTATAGAAAATTTCTCAGAATCTGAGATATTTTTTCCGGTGGAAATTTTTTTCTATAGAAAATTTCTCGAAATCTGAGATATTTACTATAGAAAATTTTTCAGAATCTGAGATATTTTTTTGATAGAAAATTTCTCAGAAACTGAGATATTTTTTTCTGTTGAAATTTTTTTCTATAGAAAATTTCTTGAAATCTGAGATATTTTCCTATAGAGAATTAATCAGAATCTGAGATAATTTTTCGGTAGAAAATTTCTCAGAGTCTGAGATATTTTTTTCTGTTGAAATTTTTTTCTATAGAAAATTTCTCTGAATCTGAGATATTTTTTCTATAGAAAATTTCTCAGAATCTGAGATATTTTTTTGATTGAAAATTTTTCAGAAACTGAGATGTTTTTTTCTGTTGAAATTTTTTTCTATAGAAAATTTCTTGAAATCTGAGATATTTTTCTATAGAAAATTAATCAGAATCTGAGATAATTTTTCGGTAGAAAATTTCTCAGAGTCTGAGATATTTTTTTCTGTTGAAATTTTTTTCTATAGAAAATTTCTCAGAATCTGAGATATTTTTTCTATAGAAAATTTCTCGGAATCTGAGATATTTTTTCTATAGAAAATTTCTCAGAATCTGAGATATTTTTTCCGGTGGAAATTTTTTTCTATAAAAAATTTCTCGAAATCTGAGATATTTACTATAGAAAATTTCTCAGAATCTGAGATATTTTTTTGATAGAAAATCTCTCAGAAACTGAGATATTTTTTTCTGTTGAAATTTTTTTCTATAGAAAATTTCTTGAAATCTGAGATATTTTTCAATAGAAAATTAATCAGAATCTGAGATAATTTTTCGGTAAAAAATTTCTCAGAGTCTGAGATATTTTTTTCTTTTGAAATTTTTTTCTATAGAAAATTTCTCAGAATCTGAGATATTTTTTCTATAGAAAATTACTCAGAATCTGAGATAATTTCTCAGAATCTGAGATAATTTTTCTATAGAAAATTTCTCAGAATCTGAGATAATTTTTCTATAGAAAATTTCTAGAAATTTAAGATATTTTTTCTATAGAACATTTCTCAGAATCTAAGATATTTTTTCTATAGAAAATTTCTCAGAATCTAAGATATTAATGTAAGTGAAATAATTTAGCTCGAGGTCTGTTATTTTAAATAATTTTTATTTTATTTCTCCGATATTTCGAAATTCATCGAATTTCATCCTCAGGGACACTTGTAAAAATTACACAAACAAAATTAATTTTAAGCTATAGTTGTTTTTCCATTGAGTGCGGTACCATATGACGATGTTAAAACAACTATCGCTCAAAGTTTATTTTGTTTGTGAAATTTTTACAATTGTCCCTGAGGATGAAATTCGATGAATTTCAAAATATTTGAAAAACAAAATTATTTATTTTACAAAAACAGGTTTCGAGCTCAATTATTTCACCGAATAAATATAACATCAAATTTAATCTGAGATATTTTTCGATAAAAAATTTCTCAGAATCTTAGATATTTTTTCAATGGAAAATTTCTTAGAATCAGAGATATTTTTTCTACCGAAAATTTCTCAGAATCTGAGATATTTTTTCTATAAAAAATTTCTCAGATTCTGAGATAATTTTTTCTGTTAAAATTTTTTTTTATAGAAAATTTCTCAAAATTTGCGTGAGATATTTTTTTATAGAAAATTTATCAGAATTTCAGATATTTTTCGATATAAAATTTCTCAGAATCTGAAATATTTTTTTCTGGTGAAATTTTTTCCCTAGAAAACTTCTCGAAATATGGGGCATTTTTTTATAGAAAATTTCTCAGAATCTCAGATATTTTTTGTATAAATTTTTTTTTACAGAATTTGAGATATTTTTTTTGTAGAATTCTTAGAATCTGAGATATTTGTTCTATAGAAAATTTCTTACAAAATTTCTCAGAGTATAAAATGTTTTCTAACAAAATTCTCAGAATCGGAAAAATTTTTTCATAGAAATTTTCACAGAATCTAAACTTTTTTTCTATAAAAAATTTCTAAAGATCTGAGATATTTTCTGTAAAAATCTATCTAAGATTCTAAGAAATTTCTAAAGAACAAATATCTCAGATCCTGAGAAATTTTCTATAGAAAAAAAATTTTAGATTCTTTGAAAATTTCTATGAAAAATTTTTCAGATTCTGAGATTTTTTAGGGAACATTTTCAGACTCTATGAAATTTTGTATAGAAAAATTTTTTGCAGATTCTGATAAATTTTCTATAAAAAACCATTTGAAAAATTTTCTGTAGAAAACTTTTTTTAAGGCTTTAAGAAATTTTCCTTAGAACATTTTTTTTCGAGATTCTGAAATATATTCCCTATACAATTATTTTTCAAAAGTAATTTTCTTGAAACTTATAAAAAAAAATGTCAAAAAAATTGAAAATTGAAAAAAATTTCGATTCTGAGGAGCATTATTTTTTTCAGGTTCTAGAAAATTTTCTTTAGAAATTTTTTATTAGGGTTCAAGTTGAAAAATTGCAGAAAAAAACTTGACTTTCTAAATTTCTAGTATTCCCATACCGGTTTCAAACACTCCAGTTAGTGTTATCATCATTAGGATTTAAAATGTCGGTTTGTCTTGTTAATTGAAATTGGTTTTTATAAATGTAAATATTAATAGTTTCTACAAAAAAAACTACAATTCTATTTCTAGCAATCTCAACCTCACCTCACACATTCTCTCAACTTTTATGTCTGGAATTGCAGACACAAATTAGGGAATTTGCATTTTCTGTTTCGGAGACGTGCCTAATAGCGACATCTTTTGTCAGTAATTTTATTAATGTTTTTCTGTAAGTACAGATAGAGCTCGGGCTCTAATTATATTTGTTATAAGGGTTCAAGTTAAAAAAATGCAGAAGAAAAATTTAATTTCTAAAAATTATAGACATTTCTGGTATTCCCATACCGGTTTCAAACAGTCCAGTTAGTGTTATCATCAGTAGGATTTTAAATGTCGGTTTGTCTTTCCATTTTGGGACTTGAATACAAACAAATCGGCTATAAATCCACTAAGGCTGCCAAACTTTTTGACCATAGTATATAATATACTTAAAACTAATTCACTTCAAACTTAAAACACATTTGTATTTTAATTAATTAGAACTTTTTTTCTAATAAAATCATAAAAATAACTTGCACATGTCTGTATTAAACTGGTAATCAACAAAATTTTGTAATTATTTTGCAAAATTTTAAATGTCTAACATATCAAAAATTTTGATAAAATATGAACAATTTTCTGAAATGAAGACAAATGTCAACATCTGCCATGAAATGAACATTAAAATTTTTACAAATAAAATAATTTTTGAAATATATTTTGTGTAATAATTTTGAAAATGTTATGGCTGACAGACAAATGAATAAACATATCAAAAACATTGAGTTATTGTAAACATGATGTGCAAAAAATGACTGAGTGTACGAATATTTGTGTATGTGAATATTTTGATAGTTTGTTATTAAAAAAAATGTTAACGCATTTTCATGTTAAAGGATACAGGACGTTGCTGATTTTCCGTTGCAAATGATTTAACATAGAATTTAACGCACATTTGTGTCAGGCAAACTATTTTAATTCATATGTATAAGTCTTAAATGTGGCCAACTATATGCAAACTTAAAGTCTTATAATAAAAATATAGTCTTGCAATACAATTAGATACTAGATTATAGCATTTTAAATTGAATATAGTCTTATACTTTTATACTACCGCCAAAAAGTAAAATTTTTGTATAATGTTTTATTATTTTGTTATTATATTAACTTATATTCAGTATAAGACTTTAGGTTTTTTGAGTATAAGACTTTTGTTTTTGAGTATAAGACTTTTGTTTTTGAGTATAAGACTTTTGTTTTTGAGTATAAGACTTCTGCTTTTAAGTATAAAACTTTTGTTTTTGAGTAAAAGACTTTTTTTGAGTATACGACTTTTGTTTTTGAGTGTAATATAAGAGACAGTACAAATAATTACTTAAGTTTTGTTTTTGTTTTGCATTAAAAACTATTCTCGAAAGCTTTTGCTAAAGTTGGTCACATATTTCTCATTTATATAAATTTATTTTATCTATTTTCATACTAAATAAGTCCTTGACATTTTGAAATAAATCTTTAAGCCTTTAATTTATATAAATATGTATATTTTTCTCAATTTTTTTTTTTAATTAACTATGTAAATTAAATTTTATAAATATTAGTAAAGCAACTAGTATTGTCAGTAGTATTAAAAAAAACTTATAAATAAATTATTTAAAAAAATTAAATTAAAAACTATTAACAAACAAAAAAATCTTTGGAATATTTTACTTAATTTTACAAAAACTAACTAAAAATCAATATCCCAACCACTGGTTTCGGGTGGTGGCTCAGTATCATTCTCTACACCGGATGGACCAAAATGTTGTATATCAGTATTACTGGTAATGGGTCTTTTTATTGGAGATGACAGTTGTTTATTTTTCAATTTTTGCCAGTCCAAGCTATCAAACCAACTGTAATAAAAAAAAGATTTTAAACAATTTTTCTGATATTAAATTTAAGATTGTTCTTACCTATGCTTTTTTATATCCATTATACCCTTGCGTTGATAGCCCAATCTTTCGGCTGGCAGTTGTTTGCATAAAGCTTTTATTAAAGCTTGTGCTGATTTGGGTATTTTTGAGGGCATTTGTATAATATCAATACCTCCTAGGATTTGCTGATAAATTTTAATTTGATTTTGTCCTCGGAATGGTGTTTTGCCTAATAATAATTCAAATATCAATATACCTAAAGCCCAATAGTCAACGGCACGATCATGACCACGATCCAAGATAATTTCAGGGGCTACATATTCGGGAGTGCCAGCAAAAGTATGTGTTTTTTGATTTGTGGGTATGTGTTTAGCAAAACCAAAATCAACCTGAAGTGAGAAAAAAGTAAGACGATTTATAAAAAAAAGCTCTTAAATACTTAGAGCACCTCTAGCTTTAATATTAAGAAAATTAAGTTATGATTTAAACTGATTTTAATGAAAAAACTTTAAAAAGCTTTCTTTGGTTGAACAAATAATATCTGAAATGTATTAAAAACTATTTAAAAGTATTTATTTTCCAAAAAATAATATTTTTAAGAAATGGTTTACGAAAAGCTTTTAATTTTTAAAAAGCTTTTTAAGAAATATGTTAAAGATATTTCTTTTAAAACGATATAAAAGCTTTTTATTTTGACAAAAAAGATTATAAGAGATTGTTTACGAAAAGCTTTAAATTTTCAAAAAGCATTTACAAGAAATTGATTAACTATGCGTGACATCTACTTCTTTCGAATTTGTCAACCACTTTTATCAAGGGTTTTCTATGATATTTTTGATAGCAATAATAACAAATATTTTAAATTAATTTAAATGTTTTAATAAAATTAATGTAATTTGTTCGGCTTTAGCCTGAAAGCTTTAGAGCGAGAAATGTTCAGGAATGTTTTTATCCAACAACGAACATTTTTTGTTTGGTTTTCATTTCGTGAGATTTGTGTTCTTTAATATGTAAAAAAAAAATTTTTTTGTTCCTTTATCTTCTCCTCTCGATGTGTCCCGATACTTCGTTGCCGAGAAATATTTTTTTTACTGTGTAAACTCCGTATTGAATATCTTTTAACTATTTCTATAAAAAAAACTTTATAAAAGCTTTTAGTTTTAAAAAGCTTCTATGAGCTAGAAATCTTTCACTGTTCTGTTCTCTTCTTAATATCTTAAAGCTTTTAATTTGTCAAAAAATCTTTTAAACTAATTTTTTTACGAATCCTGATTGATTATTTATTTATTTACTTTCGTGGCAAACCTCTTCTTTTTTTTTGATTTGCAAACAAAGATTTTTATATCTTCCATCTATTACTATGTAAACCGTTGAAAAAACTTTATGTTTTAAAATGAGTTTAAATGAGAAGAGTTTTTTATGCTTTAGACTAAAAGCTTTTGAGACAGAAATGTTTCTTAGAGCTTTGCTTATATAAATTCTATAAAAGCTTTTAATTTTTTAAGTTTATAATAAATTAATTTTAATGTATTGAATTTCTGTCGTCAAGACAGTTTTTTAAAAGCACTTTTGAGCAAGAAATCTTTCATTTTTGCATACGTATAAAAATTAAATATATTACAAAAATTTTTATTTAAAAACTATATACAAGTATTTAATTTTCAAAAAGCTTTATTTGAAAATTAATATCTTACAGCGACCTTTGAAAAACCTTATACAAGCTTTTTATTTTTGAAAAGCTTTTTGAGAAGCGGTTCAGAAATTTTTCAATTTTGTATTAGTGAATTCGTTGGATTTGAGAAAGTTTATTTCAAAGCTTTGAGTCTGAAATCTTTCGAGCCGGGACTCTTTCATTGGTCTGTAAACAAATAAATTTATATTTTTGTTAACTTTTTTTTAAGCTTTTGATATTCAAGAAAAGCTTTTAAGATTTTTAATAAAAAACTCGGCCAAGTCAAATGTTCGAAAAAAAATTTTAAAATCTAAAAAAAATTAAAATTGAAGGGCTTACTGCAAGAACTTGATAAGAAACATTTTATTTTTTCGTGTTTTTCGCCTTTTGCTGATGTTCCATTAACAGATTTTTGGCAGTAGTCCTGCTTAAACCCTTCGTATTGAGAATAAAAGTTCTGCAAAAGTTCTATTTTCTACATTATTTTAAAAGTTTTAAGGCAAAAACCTCCAGAAAATGAAATGTTGCTTATCGAGTTTTTACAATAAGCCCATCAATTTTATTTTTTTATTATATTCTATGAAATTAGCTTTAAATTTTTTTTTTTTTTAAATTTACTGTTTTTTTATAAAATGGATTGTAACGTATATTTTCTTCTCAATTCCTGTAAATGCTTTACAAAGCTTTTACACTAGGAATAAATAATTTTTGAACAAATACGCAAAATATTTTCAAAGAACTTTAAATTCCAAAAAAAACATTGTTAAAAATAGACTTTCTACAAAATTAAAAAGTTTAAGAAGCATTTAAGGATCTAAGAAAATAACATCATTAAATTGTGTAGAGCTTTTAGGATTTTGTGGATTCAAGTAACTTATAATTTTATAAAATCTTACATAAAAAGTTTTTAAATTTTATCATTTATAAAACAACAATTTCAAAAGCTTTTTAAAGCTCTAAATTATGTATTACAATTCCTCAGTTAAGTTAAAGCCTTTTAAAGCTTTTTTTGATTGACCTACATACATTAATCTTCAGTCCATTAAAGCTCTTAAAATAACTATTAATTTTACCAATAGCCAAATTGTCAAAAAAGAGCTTTTATTGGCAAACAGTAGTCAAAAAGATTTTTTCTTCCAATTCTTACCAATTTACAATAACCATCTGTGGTCAACATTAAATTCTCTGGTTTTAAATCTCTATAAATAATATTATGAGAATGTAGAAAATCGAAAGCTTCAACCACACAACCAGCTATAAAACGTGCCGTCTTTTCATCAAAGAAACGACGTTGCGACATTACTGTCCAGACATCACCACCCATGCAGGCTTCCATGAGAAAATAAACAAATTTATCATTGCGGAAAGTTTTATATAATCTATAATTAAATAAAGGAAATCAATTAATTAAAAGTTTTTCGAAAAGTTTTTAATCTATAAAAGCTTACTCTATAATAAATGGTGAACTTCTACATTTCATCATAACATGTTTTTCACTGTAAACATGTTCTATCTGATCCTGTTTAACAATATCAATCTTTTTGATAATTTTTAAAGCAAATGTCTTTTTATCATATGAAACTAAATCAACTTTGCCAAAAGCTCCAGATCCTAAAGTTGCTACTTTCTTTAATTCATCTAATTCAACATTGGCATATTCATTATCAAATTCTGATTTGCGATTACTATCACGACCGTTGGATTCACGTTTATCGGATGGTAATTCACGGAGTTGGGGAATGGTGCCAAGATAACTTATAAAGGCTCTAAAAAGGGGATAAAAACAATATAATATAAGTGTTTTAAGGTAGTAAAAGCTTTTTACTTACTCTCTATCTAATTTTAAAACTTCTGTTCCAGGAGCATCCGCATATACACTAGCTTGTCTACAATCAGCATTAAGTAAAGCTTGTTCACCAAAATAGTCACCTCTTTTTCTTCTATCCACCACTCTTTCTTCACCATTATCGGCATTCTTCTTAATGGTTACCGTGCCACCTCTTATGATAAAGAATTCATTACCAATATCTCCCTCTTTTACAATACAGGTATTAGTTTCAAAGAATTTCTAAAAAATTAAGCTTTAATAATAACAAAGCTTTAAAGCTAATGTGTTTCATTTAAACTTACCCTTTGCAATAAATCCACCACTTTACTTAACACATCATCTGATAAATCATTTAAAAATGGTACCGATCTTAGGAAATTCAAATTCTCTTCTTTTTCTTTAGAACCCGATATTACCATAATTTTACGGAATTTTTCACGATCTATTTTCCACACGGTAGCATTTGTGGCGGCCCGTATGGAGGCAAATCTTTTAGCATTATATAAAATGGCTAATTCACCAAATACTGTACATGGACCAAATGTGCCAATAACTTTGCCCTGTTTAATAACATCAAAGTCACCCTCTTCAGAGACATAAATTTCAGAACCCTCATCATTTTCATTGATTATAAAACAATTCTTTTTAATGTGAACCAATTCCATGGCATCGATAACCATTTCTTTACGTTCTTTATCCATATAATTATTGAGAAAGTCATTTTTCTCAATAGCAGTACGTATGAGATTACGGGATCTAATTTTTACAACGAGAGAGAGAGAGAGAAATGATAAATTTTAGGAGAAAGTTAGAGATTTAGCTAAATATTTCTTACGTTTCATCTTTATCTATATATTCAATTTGTACATCTTTTTTAATTGGTAAATTTGTGCGGGTAAATATTAAACCTCCTTCAACACGATGCGATTTTGGGGTATTGCTACTACTATCACTTTCTTTGGGAGATGGTGTGGATTCCTAGGAGATATTATAGAAAGAAAATTAATTAATCATAAACAAGAAGAGCCTATTTGCAAAAGTATGAGTTTATATATGAAGGATAATTTTTATGAAAATATTGGAACAAAAAATTAGCTTCGGAGTAATTTTTCATAAAGAAACACAAATTCGGAGTAATTTTTCTTTATGAAAATTTGTGTAATTTTTTTTTTATTAAAAACTTCCGAATCGGAATAATTTTTCAATTGAAAATTTAATAACAATTTCTATTAAAAATTTTTTTGCCGAATCGGATTAATTTTTATATCAATAATTTACTCTGATTCGGATAATTTTTTTTTTATTAAAAATTTACTCCGAATCAAAGTAATTTTTCTACTAAAAATTTACTCCGAATCAAAGTAATTTTTCTACTAAAAATTTACTCCAAATCAGAGCAAATTTACTATAAAAAATTTACTTTTAATCGGAGTAATTTTTCTATTAAAAATTTACTCCGAATCGGAGTAATTTTTCTATTAAAAATTTACTCCGAATCGGAGTAATTTTTCTATTAAAAATTTACTCCGAATCGGAGTAATTTTTCTATTAAAAATTTACTCCGAATCGGAGTAATTTTTCTATTAAAAATTTACTCCGAATCGGAGTAATTTTTCTATTAAAAATTTACTCCGAATCGGAGTAATTTTTCTATTAAAAATTTACTCCGAATCGGAGTAATTTTTCTATTAAAAATTTACTCCGAATCGGAGTAATTTTTCTATTAAAAATTTACTCCGAATCGGAGTAATTTTTCTATTAAAAATTTACTCCGAATCGGAGTAATTTTTCTATTAAAAATTTACTCCGAATCGGAGTAATTTTTCTATTAAAAATTTACTCCGAATCGGAGTAATTTTTCTATTAAAAATTTACTCCGAATCGGAGTAATTTTTCTATTAAAAATTTACTCCGAATCGGAGTAATTTTTCTATTAAAAATTTACTCCGAATCAGAGTAATTTTTCTATTAAAAATTTACTCCGAATCAGAGTAATTTTTCTATTAAAAATTTACTCCGAATCGGAGTAATTTTTCTATTAAAAATTTACTCCGAATCGGAGTAATTTTTCTATTAAAAATTTACTCCGAATCGGAGTAATTTTTCTATTAAAAATTTACTCCGAATCGGAGTAATTTTTCTATTAAAAATTTACTCCGAATCGGAGTAATTTTTCTATTAAAAATTTACTCCGAATCGGAGTAATTTTTCTATTAAAAATTTACTCCGAATCGGAGTAATTTTTCTATTAAAAATTTACTCCGAATCGGAGTAATTTTTCTATTAAAAATTTACTCCGAATCGGAGTAATTTTTCTATTAAAAATTTACTCCGAATCGGAGTAATTTTTCTATTAAAAATTTACTCCGAATCGGAGTAATTTTTCTATTAAAAATTTACTCCGAATCGGAGTAATTTTTCTATTAAAAATTTACTCCGAATCGGAGTAATTTTTCTATTAAAAATTTACTCCGAATCGGAGTAATTTTTCTATTAAAAATTTACTCCGAATCGGAGTAATTTTTCTATTAAAAATTTACTCCGAATCGGAGTAATTTTTCTATTAAAAATTTACTCCGAATCGGAGTAATTTTTCTATTAAAAATTTACTCCGAATCGGAGTAATTTTTCTATTAAAAATTTACTCCGAATCGGAGTAATTTTTCTATTAAAAATTTACTCCGAATCGGAGTAATTTTTCTATTAAAAATTTACTCCGAATCGGAGTAATTTTTCTATTAAAAATTTACTCCGAATCGGAGTAATTTTTCTATTAAAAATTTACTCCGAATCGGAGTAATTTTTCTATTAAAAATTTACTCCGAATCGGAGTAATTTTTCTATTAAAAATTTACTCCGAATCGGAGTAATTTTTCTATTAAAAATTTACTCCGAATCGGAGTAATTTTTCTATTAAAAATTTACTCCGAATCGGAGTAATTTTTCTATTAAAAATTTACTCCGAATCGGAGTAATTTTTCTATTAAAAATTTACTCCGAATCGGAGTAATTTTTCTATTAAAAATTTACTCCGAATCGGAGTAATTTTTCTATTAAAAATTTACTCCGAATCGGAGTAATTTTTCTATTAAAAATTTACTCCGAATCGGAGTAATTTTTCTATTAAAAATTTACTCCGAATCGGAGTAATACATTTTCTATAGAAAATTTCTTTATGCAACAATTTTTTAGAAAATTTCTCATAGCAACATTTCACATAGAACATTTCCATTAGCAACATTTTTTAAAGAAAATTTCTAACAACAACATTTCCTTGGAAAATTTTTTTAAGTTAAATTTTTCTATAGAAAATTTCTCTAAACACATTTTTTATAAGAAAATTTCTGTTATTCATATTTTCTAATAAAACTTTTCTTAGCAATATTTTTATCAGAAATATCTTTTAGCCATATTTTTAATACAAAATTTCTATTTGCAACATTTTCCATAAAAAAAATCTATTAGCAACATTTTATATAAGCAATTTTCCTTAACAAATTTTTCTATAAAATATTCTTACATAAATTTCTTATGGAAAATTTCTTAAAGCTAAATGTTTTTATAGGAAAGTTCTGTAAATAACATCTTCTATAAAAAACTCTCTATGCAACATTTTCAATAAAAAAATTCATTTAGCAACATTTTCTAAAGATATTTTCTCTTACAAAAATATTTCTATAAAAAATTTCTTTGAACAACATTTCCTATAAAAATTCTTTGTGTAACATTTTTAATAGAAAAATACGATTATCAACGTTTTCTAAAGTTAATTTCTTTTAGCAAAATTTTCTATAGAAAATCTCTTTTATATACATTTCTCAAAACTAAATTTTTCTGTAAAAAATTTCTCTAAACAGCGTTTTCTATAGAAAATTTGTCTGAACATTATTTTCTATGAAAAATTTCTTTTAACAACATTTTCAATTGAAGATCTGTACAACATTTTCAATAAAAAAAAAATTTTTAACAACATTTTATACAAAAAACTTTTTATAGGAATATTTTTAAAAGAATATTTATAATAGAAACTTTTTTAATAGAAAATTTCTCTTAGCAACATTTTCTATAAAAAATTTAGAACCTTTGAACAAAAAAAAATATTTTTAAATTTCGAAAAATATAAATTTCTCCCATAAACAATTTCAACTAAAAACTTCCCCTAGCAACATTTTCTATAAGAATATTTCTCTTAGAAATATTTTTAATAGAAATGTTCTCTTAGCAACATTTGCAATTAAAAATTTCTTTTTAGCAAAATTTTCTGTAAAAATATTTTTTTTTGCTACATTTTCTACGGCAAATTTTTCCTTAGAAGCATTTTCTATAGAATCTTTGTCTTAGCAACATTTTCTATTGCCAATTTCTTTAAGCAAAATATTTGGAGAAAATTCCTCTAAGCTTAAATTTGCTACAGAAAATTTCTCTGAATAATTTTTTCTTTAAAAAATGTCTGGTATAGAAAATTTCTCCCAGCAACATTTTCTACATAAGTAGCTACATTTTTACAGAAAATTTCTCTCAGCAATATTTTTAATAGAAAATTTTTCTAAAGAACATTTTCTATTTAAAATTTCCCTATAAAAGATTTTCTATAAAAGAAATTTTATATAAAAAATGTTGTTAAGAAAAAAATTCAAAAGAAAAATTAAGAGAAATTTTCTTTTAAAATGCTAGTTAGAGAAACTTTCTATAGAAAATGTTGCTAATAGAAATTTTCTATAAATAATGTTGGTAAACAAAAAATTTTTTAAAATAATATGTTTTGAGAAATTTTCTATTTAAAATTTTGCTTTAAGACATTTGCTAAAGAATATATTTTAAGAAAAATCTTCTATAAAAAACACTGTTAAGAAAAGTGTTCTATTGAAAATTAATGTTTGCTATTAGAAATTTTCCATAGAAAATTTATCTATGAGAATTTTTTTTATGGAAAATATTGCAGTGAAAAAATTTTCTACAGAAAAGGTTGCTGTTAAAAATTTTCTAATAAAAATGTTGCTATGAGAAATTTTCTATTGAAAATGTTGCTTTGAGAAATTTTCCATAGAAGAAAATGTTGCACTTAAAATTTCCTAATAAAAATGTTGCTATGGGAAATTTTTCATAGAAATTGTTGCTATTAGAAATATACAAAAAATGTTTCTAAGACACATTTTCTATAGAATTTTTAATAGAATTTTTTATAGAAGTTTTCTATAGAAATTTGGTAAGAAACATTTTCTATTTAAAATGTTGCTGAGACAATTTCTTAATAGAAAATATTTGCTTTAAAAAAATATCCATAGAAAAAATATCTTTTAGAAATTTTCTAATAAAAATGTTGCTAAGAAAAGTGTTCTATTAAAAATTTAACAGGAATTTTTAATAGAGAATGTGTGCTATGAGAAATTTTCCATAGAAAATATTTCTATGAGAATTTTTTTATAGAAAATGTTGCGGTGAACAAATTTTCTAAAAAAATGTTGCTATAAGAAATTTTGTAACGAAAATGTTGCTATACAAAATTTTCTACTGAAAATGTGGCTTTGTTCAATAGAACATGTTGCCATTGGAACTATATAAAAAATGTTTCTAAGAGTCATTTTCTATAAAATTTTCTAAAACTTTCTATAATTTTTTTTTAAGTTTTCTATAGAAAATTTGGTAAAAAAATTCTATTTAAAATGTTGTTGAGAGAATTTTTTTTTAAAGTATGTTAATAAACTTTTTATGGCAAATGTTGCTAGTAGAAATTTTCAATAGAAAATGTGTATAAGAAAAATATTCTATGAAAATTCAAAATCTGTTGAAAAATGTTTTTGCTAGTTTGCAAATCGTACTGACTTTTTGTAGAATTGTGTAAGATGGCCTTAATAAACTAAAGAAAATGGAAATTATTTTTCTGTCTAAATCTTTTATTTCGCTTTTGTATCGACAGTGTCACAAAATGCACCTAACAAACTTTAAAACTTATTTTCTTTTTAATTGTTTATAAATATTCAAATTTATTACATTAACCTTCTTTTATTTTTCATTTCCGTTCTCTCTTTAACAGTATATTAATTCAAATCGAACTATATTTTACTC